>VYXH01003728.1:0-290718 GCA_013397275.1 Burhinus bistriatus | reverse complement strand
AAAAAAAAAAAGTATCCCAAATTCTGAGAGCAGGAGTTACAGAATTATTTTTTTTTTTTTTTTTCCTTCTCCATCTTGAATAACAAGACCTCATTAGGTCCTTTTCAAATTAATAATACTAATTCTATCAGTTCAGGCTTCATGTATTCAGGACTGTCTAGACTGCTAATTCATATTTTTGTTTTGCTTTGTAGGTGATGTACATGTATGTGCAGTGTGATCTCAGGGTTTTTATCTTAATTTTTTTCTTTTTTTGTAACTTTCTGAGGTAAAAGGACATAAAATTACAGTATCTCTATAGGTCGCAAGAGGGTCATTTGGGTGTAGTATTTCTGCTCAGCAGTGGAAAAATCTTCTGTACGTGTTCCTAACTTCTGTGTTTTCTATTGGTATTATAGAATGTCAGCTTCTGACTTTTATACTGTGACTAGACAAGGCTGATTCCATTTCATACATAATTTCATTAAATATGTGGAGATCTTAGAATTTTCCTTCAAAATGTGTTGGCACTACTGGAAAGATGGTTAGGTGAAGTCATTTTTTTGTAAATCTTTCAGTAAATAGAAAATTCTAGACAGCTAGAAATCTGACAGTTATAAAATCTGTGGTGAGGTAGGAAAAACATTTGTAAGCTGTGGACATGTTTAATTATTTTACGCATTTAGTTGCTGACTCAAGTCACATTTGCACTGGAGAACACGTTACTCCATGTGAACAAGTATAGAAGAGAGATGTTTTTCTTCAAGTAGCTATTGAGTCTTTTGAAGTGAGAAGAAGAATCCAAAGGGAGGGCATGAGAATGACCCTGTGCCAGTAAGCAAACAAACAAATTGCTTGATAATAGTGTTTTTGGGTCTTCCTTATGCACTGATGTCTCTGCTGGCACTGATTGGCATTGTGGTAATGCTCTGTGCTCTCCAGAAAAGAGAATGGAGGAGACTGACTGAGGAGAGTAGTGGATATAAAAATCTAATACACTATCCTTGCTGTGAATTTTTTAACAGTAATTCTTTTATTAAAGCCTGTAAGTAGCTCAGGTAGGTCATTACGAGCAGTATGTATCAAAGAGAATTACACAACCTGCAATTTGAATTTGAAGGATTTTTGTGATAATGCTGGGAAGAGAAGTCAGAGGTGGCTGGAAGAGAAGTCAAACAGCCAACTGGAAGACTTGGAGTATATTTTTCTTTTGAGGATTTTTTTTTGTATAATCTTACACACAGAATATGGTTATTTTAAGAATCGATGTGAAACTAAGTATGTTCCATGCCTTGTCTTTATGGTAGCTTTACTTCCGATGACCTTTATCTTTACTCCAGGTACCTCCAAAAAGAGTTTTTGTTTTCTTTTCTGAGAAACCACCTCCAAGAATGGGTTTTACTTGGAAAAGACTGCAACTGTCCCTGTCAGATATTGGGTCTTAGAAAAGGAGAGGACCCAGGGAAGCTGTCTTTCCTTTCCTTACCTTGCTGTAGTCCCTAGGTAGGCAGGTATAGCCTAGCTGCCAAACAGCAGTGCCCAGCAAGTCTAGGGGAAATGCACGCAAGATTGGTGCTGTGAGAGGACTGTTTTATAAGTGGTACAATGAAGGAAATACTAATTTTATTAGTACATCTAGTACCATAATATTTTTGATTAATGGAATTGGTCCTGGCTGCTGCTTGAATCTCAAGTTTGAGTGAAAAATCTGTGTTGAATGTGAGGCAGCAAGTAGCTGTGACATTAAATGAAACTGACCATTTTATTTCTTGTGATTTTCTGTCTGCAGCAAAATTAAAAGAACGCAAGGAATAGGGTAAGCACTTTGTGCTCTTGCAGTTGTACAGAGCAAGTTCAAGATGTAGATGATTTCAATTTACAAGGCTGTCAGTCAGACATTAAATTAATTACAAATAGGCAAAGATTTCACAACGAAACAAACAAGATCTTTGACATAAATTATATCCTATCATTAAAATATTTAGAAATGTGTAATTATGGTATTTAGCAATGTTATTCAAATTATAATTAATAGGAGCCTCAATAATATTACCTCTTCTTAAGTGACTTCACATTTTGAAATGCTTTTTTAAATCTTTATGTGCATTTTGGATTTAGATATCCTATTTAGGTTTTTTTATACTCTTCCTTCAGGGATCATTATTCTAGTGCCTCGTGTGCAGAAGTTTCAAGGTCAGCATTACTTGAACAGTTGTAATAGTCCCAACAGAAAGATAAATATATATTGACTAAGGCTGGAGCTTCAATTCTTTCAGTAGCTGAAGGTCAACAGCCCCTCTGAGGTGCTCTCCAACCTTCAAATGTCTATAGGTTAAATCACTGATGAATTACTGCACTTTCCTAAATGAAGGAAACATATTCTAGACAGAGGCAGCTCATGGTATCGTGCCAGTTGACTGATACAGTCTTGCGTACTGAGAGGAAATACTGTTCTCAGACTTCATATAACTAAGTACAAAACCAAACATCTGAATTTGGTGTGTCGGAGCTATAATGGGGAACAAATATCCCATTCTTTTTTCATATGAAAATCTTGTCCCTTGCATGCTGGCTACATTCAAATGCATTTATGGTAAAACCATTTTTGCTAACTTGAACTAATCAGTAGCAATCACTAAAAGCATCAGTAGCTCTTTGAGAGTATCTGTGAGACTGCAGTGACAGTATTTGGTCTCAATATTCAAAGGAAAATTTCCTCAGTAAACTGTTCTTCCCAGCTTCCCAGTCATAGGAGAAATACAAACATGCCACATTGTTTACAATGCAGAATCTTCTCCTTCACTAAAATATTTTGGAGGCTGGAAGTAATCCTCTTACAGAGCATTTCAAACCTGCACAGTAGGGTATCGTGAGACTAAATGAGATATTTGGCTTTGCAAATGTTCCAGCAGTATTCCAAAGAATATGATCTGCAAAGGTCAGCTTGAGATCACCGGAGTGGCAGAATAAAGAATCCTATATTGTAGCTATGTATTTTATCTCTTAGCGTTTTGTATAAGCAAGCAATGTAACATCAGGTTTAGACTTCTGCAAGTTTAAGGGGCTTTAAAATATGTTTTGATTTAATAGTATCTTAAAATGTAATTTTGAAATTAAATACTCTTAAAAACTTCATTTTGGAATGTAATTTAAGGCACATTACCCTAGATATTTTCAATATTTTAAATTTCAGTTTGATATTTAGAATATGTATACCGTGAGGCATCCTTATATAAAATTTAAATTCATATGTTACCATTCAGAAGATCTATTTTAAAATGAATTCTGAAGTTTGAGTTGTTCCACACAGGTTACCTGCTGCAATTCTAATACAGCCTGTATCAGGATGTTCAGGTTGACCATAGCTGGTCTAGAAACAATAGCTTTGTTTTTCATATAGAGCTATATATATGTATATATGTGTGTACATATACACTTTGCAATTTATAATATATATTAAATACTTTACATAGGGATCTCTTATATAATATTATTTTTATAGCAAGCTTGTTTGTTTCTTAATATAAATGAAAAAGCTGATACATTTATCAACAGTGTATCATCAAGTATAGACTGACTGCGGCCAAAATTTTGAAATTTAGGGAGAATGTTAAGCACCATAATGTCTGTGATACACTAAGCATTCCCACAACTTTTTTTGTGACTGATATTCACAGAAATGAGTAAATTCATTGCTAAGGAATTTTAAGACTAATGCTTGACACAATGGGCTTATTAAAACAAATCTAGTGACAGTACCTTGAACTTCAACTGACAATAGCCTATAATACCTTGGAACTCAGGTGTTGTCTATTAATTATAGTGTACATTGCTGTTTCTGGATCTGCTGTGTCAATCTTGTGTGAAACTGTATGGCTACTTAAACTCTGTAGGCTTCATTTTGCCTGCTCATAAGGAAGTGCAATAATGTCTGTCAACTGGTGGTACATTTTAGCATAAGTAATTTGAAATAAGGTTTATGACTTCCTAATCTGAAATCCTAACATATTCATATATGTGAAGGTAGCTTTTAGGCTCCTGATTTCTGTTTTTCTAAAACTAAAGTGAAAAATGAATTTTATTTCAGAAATAAATTTCTGAGTTTTCTAAAGCTAAAGTAAACTTCAAAAGTAGTAGTTTACTATTTCTTTTTTAAATGAGTTTATTGCAGAACAAAATACAGCAGTAAGACATCTCAACTTTATTCCAACCATAAAATTAGACAGTATACTGATAGATACGTTACATTTGCTTTACTGTCCAGGTAAAAATAACCTTTTAATGTTCTTTTTGCTCCAGTGTGATTCCGAGTTATGTTATTTTTGTGTCTTGTGTCATTTCATCCTGATGTGTTATGAATTTCACAAGTTCTTCTTGTCAAAATAATCTTCTCTCATTTTCTATTCTCAAAGCTTTTCACTTTTTACTCTGAGCTCTCAGCTACCACGTTGGTATGTAATTAATAGCGAAACAATTGCAACTACAGTTCTCCTGGTGCAAGCATAGCTATTTAATATAATTTCTGCAAGAGTAGGTATTTGTAAAGTTAAAACACTTTAAAATATAAGTTTAGAAGGATGGAACACATTTCAAGAAATCCAGTTGTCCTGATGGCAAATGAAATTGATCCCAAAAATACAAGTGAGTGTAGCCATTATTATTATCTTGAACAGTTCAGAGGAATTACATATACAGTATAAAACTTCAGAAGTTTACTCCACATAAATGACTAACATGTTGGGCAACATTTTTCTAGTTTCAGATTGTTTTTCTAACTTTTCATTGTGCCATTTATTAAATGCCCTCTTTATCTGAATACAACTCCTGGGGTTCGGTCCAGCAGTCTGTAGGGACATGTGTTGCTAAAATGAGGAACTGTGGGAGAAAGGGAGGTTAAAAAGAATTGGGTATCAGCAAATAAATTAACACAGTTTTAAAAATGCATAGATTTAATAAAAATCAATGTTAAGATTTTATTTGATTTCAATCATGTTTTGTTTTTTTTTACTTCTTCAAATGAAAATTGGTTGCCATACATATTCATGGCTCTTAGGGATGAGAACTTTTATAGAACACAGCATACTGTGAAATCTATGAAAACACTCTGAACATTCGTAACAAGTCTACGATAAGATTTGGATTGCAACAGTATACCCATAGGGGGAAATTAGGAAATACTGAAACCAAAGACTATATCAACAGATAAGTGCAACCTTCTGTTTGTGCTTGTGACCATATGTTATTGTCTCAACTTCTGACTCATTGGATTCTTTCTGAAAGATTAAACCACAGGCTTTATGGTTTAAGTGACAATTAGTATGATTACTGAAGACTTCTTAAATGCTACCCAATCCTATTTAATAATTTGTCATTAATTATAGCCCAAATGGGAAAGAAACTATTTGGCTACAAGCTGTGTTTAAGACATGCTTCAGGTGTACCAAATCTGTGTGACCTTTAACTTGCTGTGGAAAACCCTTGTTTTATTTTATTACCATTAGATTTCATTAATGATACAATTTTCTGCATTTCAAAGGAGTTTACGTTTTGTTGAAATTCGATTTGATGTATGAGGATTGTAGTATTTTTATCAAATTTGGTTTTGGAAAGGATGTTGTTCATCCTTTGTTATTGTTGATCTTTAATATATCATAAATAATATATAATAAAATAAGATGCTATTCAAAGGGAGGAAAAAGTGGATTTGGCCACCTATAATCCTCACTTTGCTTCCTTTGTTTTCCTGAGCTACAGCAATGGTTGCCAGAGCAGAGAAAGATCAAGTTAGATTGATCTGTCCTACTGCACGATTCTGTCGGAGGGCAAAGATGTAGATGACAAACAGTGGTCATGAATATTTCTGACAACTTACAAATTCATGCTTTTATGGAGGATTATCCACAAAAGGTTGTTCCACCTTCCTGTCTTCAGAAAAAGCTTATATTTGGTGAAAAGACTAGGGTTGCTGCTCTATGTCTTGTCTCACTTCTTAGTATCTTTTTGGGATCTTTTTGGCCCTCATGCCTCTCCAGCCTCAGTTTCACTGAGGATCTGCCATGTCAAAAAATCATTTTTAAGGTGATGGATGATCAGATAGGTGATAATTTATGTTGCCTGTTCTTTTAAACCTGTTATAAATGGAGTTTCTGCTGAGTTTTGCGAGTCTTCTGCTAGATGGTCCAAACCGTCAGAAATGGACCCTTACGAGTATCTCCTTCAACATTCTTACTGATGGGATCTCATTGTAGTTATCAGTATTGATCCTAAGCATTTTTATTGTCTTACAAATAAAAAATGAACATGAAAGGGGAAAAAAATGTAAACTCAAAACAATTTATTTCTTTAAAAACCTAAATGCTAATAAAGAACAGCATAAACTCCTTTAATCAATCAAAGTTGTCACTTAAATGCAGTAGCTTGGGCAGAGGATAATGCAGTTCAGTAGAATTTTCACTGTCTTATAAGTACCAAATATAGATTAATATATCGTTCAAAACACTTTAATTTTTAAACTCTTGTCTGTCTTCTTCCCTGCTGAAAAATTATTCTTGAAAAATAAAGAAACTGCCCTGTGGTCAAAGATAGTCTTAACTACCTGTCAATCAAAAGGAGAAGTTTGTTGAGACATTTAATTACAAGATAATGTAGTCATCAAAATCTCGTTGTGGTAACTGACAGCTCATTTTGGACTGAAAGCGTACAGCTACCTCCCCTGAGGTCAGAGATGTTCCGAGGTTAACGTAGTAATGACAAGTCCTTTATTATCACATTATGACATTGAAAAAAATTGCAATTATACTAATAAATTAATAACAGTAATAAAATGACAGTCATAATTGCATAATATACATGTTGTCAACGGCATTTTTGTTACATGGCTGGAATTCATATTTTATCTGCATATCTTACACTATATTAAATTTTCCCAATGCAGTACAGGCATGCAACGGCTTCTGAAATTTCTGAAAGCCTGGGCAGGTAGAGTAACTGCTGTAGATGAGACTTTAAGGCATGAGTTGTTTTTCACTTTCACAGATTAAAAAAAAAAAAAAAAAGTGAAATTGAAGAATTTCACACTCAAATATAATTAAATGTTAAGACTAATTTTTAGCCATTATCCCTAAAGAAAATAAAATGTCTTATCAGATGTAATACTGGATAAAAAACCTGAATGAATTAGACATGAAGCCTTAAACTGTTGCGCCTCAGTTCCTAAAAAGAAACTTAAAACACACAGAGACTCAAGTTTAAGTGTACACTGTAGATGAGCATGGAAAAGGGGCAGTTCATAGTACTGTTATACTTTCTGTTACCATCCTGAGAATGGAACAGCAAATTTCTCATTTTACTTATAGTGAAGTCAAAGTCTCTGCTGATGTAAAAGGCGCAATGTATTACTCCATGAACTGGTGGGGCTCCTTGTTTCCAACAGACAATGAATGTTCATTTTCCTCTGTAAACAGGGAATTTTGTGGCTTTTTTTTTTTATTCGGATCTTCTTTAAAGCTTTGCCTTAGAGTGGGGGGTAAATTGCCTATGGACAGGACCAAAGGAAGAGGATGGGATCAAGATATTGCTGGGTTTATTTCAATGTTGTTGAGTTTCCATGATGCTGATACAAAGTAGGTATCTTCTAATTCCATATATGCAGAAAATAAATGTATGGGTGAATCTTTAGTTGTTATAAAATTACCACAGTAAGCACAGAGTTTCACCCACTTATGCATCAGCAGTAGGTTTTCTTCCGTGCTAATGCAGTTTTTTCTGGCATAACTCTGACATATCTCGGTCATCTTAAAATTAATAAATGTCTCATACGCTTGCAGTGGGGACAAGTGCCCTTCATCCTTTGTTCTTCGGCAGAGTTCATCTGAGCTCTTGGCTCACTTATTATTTTGCCCACGTTTTCATAACTACTCTGCTGGTCATTGTGAACAATTTTAAAGTGATGTAGATGTTAAGGCCTTTCATCTTTTCCCGAATACTGAGGATTGTCCTGACATGCAGTATTTGTTTCAAAGTGTTTTAAGCTCCAACTTCTGTTTTTTGTGGATTAAGCTCTGCATAATTTTTTGTCTCCAGTCTCTTTCCTTGTTTTCTTTTTCCAGCAGAGTGTGAAAACACTACTGGTTTTCATGACCAACAGTTGTTCTTTGACAAATTTGAATTAGGTTAATTCTTGCTTCAGTTCCTCCCTCCACTCGTTTTTCCTTCTGCTTCTTGTCCAGATTTGCTTTCTTCCCCCCATAGCTTCATCCGTGCTATTGGGGATGTATATCCTAAGCACACTGCATATCCAAGTGATTGACTGTCTTCCTTTGGTGCTGGAGAACTTATGTTTTTTCATGAGAGCTGGACCTATTGCTGGCATTTCTAACCTCATGTGCACACATGTTCTGGCCAGTGCGGCTGTGGACTGTGCAAGAGCTTAAACTAGTGAGAAACAAGTTGTTGAGTGCGGTTCAATGAAAGATTGTAACAGTATTCTGGTTTTGTTCCTCTGTGAGACTGATAGCAGAGAGATAAAAAGAAGAAAAGAACTTCTATGAGATCTAGAGGGAGGACATCTCTAAAAACAAAAGTAAGGACACTAAGGACCAAGTTATTTACAAATATAATTTGGTAATAAAGAGAACATATATATTACTGTAGTCTTTAGGTATGGACAGCTAAACTTGTGTTCATGAGTGTTAATGCTGAAGTTGTTACTTACTGCTGTTTGTACAACTCCTTTTGAGCCATGAATAGCTTTCAAATTATTTTCATTGTCCATCTATGTAGTTAAATATTTTTATTTTGTATTTTGACCAGTCTTCACTTTATGTCTATTTTTTATCTTTAATTCTGTATAGTAATTTTAGGGTGAGTGCCCTACAGTTTAGAGTGCCCTCTAAATTGCTTCATTTTTCAGTAAATACATAAATATACCTTTTTTTGTACAATTACACAAGAAGTAAGTAAAAGCTTAGGGTACACTCACAGTGAGGCACTGTAATGCTGAGAGAAGTCCTGAAATACTGTTTTTTTTTTCCTTTGATTTGAGTTCCTTTGGAACCTCCTTGGAAGGCAGTGACAGATGAGGCACTACCAGTGTCCCATGATGTGATGCTGAAATCTGGTCCTGTTGCTCAGACTGTTTGTTTTACAGGACTATCTGGAAAGACAGCAGTAATTTGGGTTTAGTTTGGGTTTTATTTTAATTTAAAATTTATATAACCTAACAAGAAAAATACAAACTGATTTCTATCACATAGAAAGTTTTGATAATTTTAGATATCATATAATTAGCATATACAATATCAAGTTTACTCAAAAGCTTAAATTATTTGTTTATATTTATGTGACGTTGCAGAGGATGAGTTAACATATTCCCATGCCTCAAAAATAAGTTTCTTGGAAGGGTTCAACTCATACTTTAGTATATGGAGATGCTAAAGTTTTGCAATAAAAGGCTTACACTTTATTAATATGGGAGAAATAAACTGTTTTCCCCTACTTCTATCACAAACTTAAGATGGAAGCAGACACTAGATGTGGAAAACTTTTATTTTAGTTATTAGAAATTTGCAGGAATGCAAAATACTAACCATATAATAATATTGCTATCTTCATAAAAGCAGTTGAGAACAAGATCTTAATAATTATCATAAGTGTGTTATGCCAGTGTTGCTTTTAAGCAACACGTAACGTCAGAAAGCTGTGCAATTAATGTGTAGCATGTATGAAAGGTAATTCTGCTCCAGACACAGAATTTTAGTTCCTTTCCTCCTGTTCTGTGTTTTGAGCAGACCATTTCATTTGGTGGCATCTGTCCCATACCATTCCCTTTATGCCTTATATGCTGTATCACCTCTTGGGTACATTTAAGAAAGATCACCATCTGTGTGCTGGGGAAGAAGTGGCTTGCCCCTTAATGCTAAGAGTTTGAGATTTTTCCAATACCAAGCACAAATGCAATACAGCAGCAGCCAGAGAATAATGAATTGCTTAGTTTTTCCATGTATTTGCAAGCAGTCTGTAAATAGTAGGTGGTATTCTACACTTTTTCCTTTTTTGTTTTCTTTCTGAAAACTCTTACAATTTCTTTTTTTTTTCTGAAAGGAGTAATATATTGTACATGAGGGTTATATAAATGACCCATAGAGCACAGCTTTTACTGTGACAGAATGTGTTTTATTTGTAGGTCATCCTCGATGTGTCCTTCCTAAAGAAGTAGAGTCCAACAACTGTGTTATAATACATGGTTGGAAATTAATTAGACTGTCATATTGAAAGAATAAAGGGTGGGGGTTTTTTTGAGCTCCGGTTAAAAAAAAACCCCCAAGCTATCCCCCACCCCCCCAATCCAACAAAAAGAAAAAAAAAACCCCAACCAACCAAAAACCCAAACCAAAAAAAATGAACCAAAAATTAACTTCTAATAGTGGTTATAATTAGTGCTGAGTATTTTTTTGGATTTTTTGACACATCTGATTCTTAAATTTTGTTGCTTTTTCCCCCAGTTGAACGATTCCTCATGAATAGTTTTTCAGAGTAAGAAGCATAAATTACTTTTTCACCTTTATTATAATATTTTATATATAATATTAACTAAAGCAATTTTTTAATTAGATAACATCATAGAAACCAAATAATTTAATGTGGAATGGTTTCATGCATTGTAAGTAGTATGTTAGTTTATAAATTCCATAATATTTAGCTCAGCAAATTATAAAATGCAAGGAAAATAATAGTTAAGACTAATGTTTCATTAATTTATTCATCAAGTTGTGTGTGTCTTACATATTTCAACAATTCAGGTACAATTTACACTATATGAGTGCCATTTTACTGTTCATGTGCACGTCAGTAATTCTGTGGAGATACTAATGATTATCAAATTAATCCAGTTGAGAATGTTTCTCTGTAGCAATGAGTAATTTGTGAACTTAAGGGGAAAAGAGGTTTTTTAAACTATCCATTATTCCTAAATTTAGTTTATATCAGTGATGATTTCCTATTCCAACAAAAGTTATATGTGAAAGGTCCTTTCATTTGAAAGTTTATCTGGGTTCAAAAGAAATTTAAATAGTAAATATTACTGAGATGGCTGATATTAATCCAAGTAAAAAAAAAAAAAAAAAAACCCAAACAGAAAAACCCACCAAAAAAACCCACAAAACCAAAAAAGGCCACAAAAAAACCCCAAAACACACAGTCTTTTAAAGTATGAAGAGTCTGTTAGTAGGAAATCTGTCCATATTTCAGTAACATACCTTTCATGTTCTGTGATGGTAGACTATTTAGCTGCACTTTTCTGAGGGTAGTTAGTTGATGTGTCATGTTTTGCTTTGGCTGTTTGCATCTCAAGTGAAAGTAGACTTACTTTTTATTTCTTTTTTGGTTACCCTGTGATGCAGAGGTTATTGCTGCAGAAATGGACACTCTTGAAAATATATGAATGGCAGCTAGAAAAAAAATCTGAGAAATAGGACACTGTTAGTTGAAACAGAGGAATCTGATACAAATAAAGCCAAGATAACTGGTTTTGAGTGGAAGAAGTACCTAATAGTTTCTGTATCTATGTCAAGGAAAATAACGTAGGTAACTTAGGTTTCTAATCCAAGGCCAAGATGTTTGGAATGTGCTGAATAAAAGTTTTGTGAGAAATGGATAATAGTTCAATAACTATAAAATATAAGTAATAATTGTATGGCATCTTTTATGCAGTGATATGATACAGATGTCAGGACTATTTTACATACCAATGGTGTACACATACTACTTCATGTATTAATAGTTCATATGTTAACAATGCAGTGATATTTACAAATGTGTATATAGAGAAATAGGTCATTTCATAAGTCAGTATAGTTTTGTAAGTAGAGAAGTGAGAAGAGAGTTTACTAAGAGAAGTGTGTTGAATCTACTGAGATTTGCTTGTATCTGAAGTGACTTCAGCCAGTAGACATGATCATATTTTTAGGTAATATTCTAAGACTGCATTGTTCAATATACTAGACCAGGTAATCATAATAGCTTTCCATGGCCTTTGACGTCTGTGGTCACAGGTATTAAACCCTACCTTTACCATTGTCCGTACAGATGAACGTTGCCTTTTAGAATCATAGAATGGTTTAGGTTGGAAGGGACCTTAAAGATCATCTACTTCCAACCCCCCTGCCATGGGCAAGGACACCTCCCACTAGACCAGGTTGCTCAAAGCCCCATCCAACCTGGCCTTGAACACCTCCAGGGATGGGGCATCCACAACTTCTCTCAGCAACCTGCTCCAGTGCCTTGCCACCCTCATAGTGAAAAACTTCTTCCTGATACCTAATCTAAATCTACCCTCTTCCAGTTTGCTTTGCACTAAAAGATATTGGGAGTTTATGGTTGTTACAGTTAAGCCTGAAGTTGGCAAGAACCCATGTGTTGTGTCAAAGTCCGCTATAGGGGTTGTTTTTATCTGCAGGATGTCATAGATTGCAAAAGATAACTATCCCTATCTGGGAATACAGAAGTTCCCATATAATAATGAAATGTGTGAAAGCAGATCTCCACCTGGAACAGGCTGGGCACATCCTGAGCCTCATATTTCATTACTTTACGTTGCATTTAATCACAGGTATAAAAATTTGATGTAAAAACCATTACAATGTGGTTCAGTAGTGTGTTTCAGTGTATGGTTTGTTTTTTGTTTATTTGTGTTTACATCAGTTTTCCAGAGGTACAATGTCTACATGAGCAATATGGCAGATTAAATGGCTATTGCTGCTGAGTGCTTCCCACGGGCAGCACCATTCCTATCTTGTGCAGGGTGAGTCACAACCCGTACTTTCATCCACATCCCTCTCTCTATAAGCCATTCTGTAACCAATTGAACGGGTAGGATCTTGTTCACATTTAAAGTATGATTAGTTTCTTTATTGTTTTTTAGGGTTTTCTTTAAAAAGGAAGGTAATGTTTTGCTGGTTTTACACAGACCTAATATTGCAATTCTTCAATTTCACAAGAAAACTGGTTAGCAGTTAAAAGTGACATTGCAAGAGTACTGAGAATGTTTTGTAAGAGAGAGCATGTCAAAGGGAGATAAACAGAAAGCTTCACCCAAATTTCAATAAGCGTATTTTTTAAGCTCTGAAGAAATCAAAGGTCAGATGCATGTCTAAGTGTTCAGTGATATTTTAGTCCTTTTTTGTCACAGTTGCTTTTTCTGTACAATGCAGCTTTTGAGGGCTTTATAAGAGTATGTTTTGATTTTAATTGTGGAATTTGCTTTCAGAAAATCTGTTTGACATTTGCTTTATATATTCCAATTTAATATGGTAAAGAAATCAACCTTGCTCAGGACTATTCATCTAGAAACATACAGAAGACTTAATGTTGCATTGCTGGTATCTAAACCTACAGATGCAAGAATGCCACTGTAGGGGAGAAACTGGTTGTTTCTGTCAAAAGTTTTATCAGGCTTCTGAAGTCAATGGGAGTTAAACTCACAATCCTTCTCATTAGAAATTCAGAGATTTTGCAAATATGTTTATTTATGGTGTGCACTATGCAGTGTCCCCTTTGTTCTGTTTTTCTGCTCTTTAAAACATTTGTACTGTAAGATCTTATTGATCTTGATTTATAGTGTGTGTATTTGTCTTTTCTATATTTGAATTTAAACAAAATCAAGCACATAACTCAGAATTTAAGAGCTTGTGTCTTTGAAGGTTTGAATCTCATGTGACTGTCTTACATGATACCATGTCTGGACTGTTATTTGGAGTACTTCATTGCTTTAATGCTTACATCTCTACGGAGAGACGATGAAGTGTTTTTACAATAGTGCTTCTCTGGTTTGCTTAAAGTTATATGCTAGCCTCACGCTCAGTCTAGGCATGTATAAACCATTATACAAGGAGCTAAAAAGATGCAAACTTATGGTCTGTTGTTCAAATTTTTAGACTTATTAGAGACATCTAGCTCTATGCTGACCACCTTTTAAAACAAACAAAAAAATTAAACTTTCTCGTGTTTATTAAAAAGTAGAAAGTTACTTAGTTTTATTGTTGTCCTTCTTGTATGTAAACTTGTTCTTGTGTCTCCCATTTGCCTCTATTCCTGCTGGTTGAAACTAATGTCCTCCTGATGTTTGCTGGTGCTGTGTTCACATGAGTCAGCTTTAGATGAGGTGGAATTTTCCTTATGAGGTTTGGGGTAGGGGGGAAACCTTCTACAAAAGAAGTTTCAAATAAATCTGCTTTATGCAAGTCTTTTACTATATAGCTTCCCTTGTAATGGGGGGAAAAAACTCAACAAAAATTCCCTTATTTTATTCTCACTTGTTACCTACATTCTTTTCCTTCTGATCTTAGTTTTCCTGGATCCCCTTTCATTTTGCTTTCTTATTTTGTTTGTTTCATTTCCCTTTCTTCCTTTCCCATTTGATCAGGTAGTCCTTTATTTAGTGAACAGGTTTTGATGATACTGTGAAAAGTCTAGTCCTTGGAGCACACTGAAAGGATGTAGAACTCCTCATGAAGGACCCTCTGCAGATAATGGAGACATGCTTGCCTTCTGCAGGGGGAGTATGCAGCTGTTGAAATAAATACTGGTGAAATTGCACATAAGCCAGAGAAAATAAAACTGGAAGCCTTAATTCCTGAATGTGAAGCTTGACACTTCATGTTCCATTTTCAGCTTTAATTTTTAGAAATGCTGAGAGATCATGGTGAGAATCAAAACTGATATAACCGTCTTTCTCATGAGGAAGCAAAATAACTCTACCAAATATTGTGAATATCTTTATTTCTGGAAGGAGGAAAACACAGAGGAAAAAAAAGAAACCAGAATGTAAAATAATCCTTTTTGTTCCCCCAAATTAACACTGCTCTCCCCTTCTCCCCACACTTGTTTTGTGGTTGTAATGCAGTCTCCAGTCAGTTTTCATTTGAGTTAAAAGATGGGGATATTATATGCTTTTGCTTAGCTTTCAAGGCATTCACCTCTATTTTCTGAACTGCAATTAGAAAAAACTTTTTTCTTGCCCCTACTTTTCTTTTTGCGTTGTAGGGTAGCAATTAAGAAGAACTGGGTGAATAGGTTACCATTTTATCCAACTCTATTACTCTGACTGATGGAGCTATTAGATAAAGGCAAACTGTAATTCTTTATTACCTGCCTGGCTCGCTTCTGCACTTTGCCCTGGAGAAGAGCTGCATAAAAGATCAGAGTGTTATTGAAAACTCCTGAGCAAATATTGAACAACTTGCTTGGTCACTCAGGTAATGACAGAATTTCATGGAAAGGTAATGTGCACATGTGAGTGGTGCCCATTTGTTTGGGTAAATATGCTGTGAGAAACTGCTGGCATGGTACAGCTGAAGTAAGATGGTTTTAGGAAAGAAGAGCTGAGAACACTTTGTATATGATAAATACGCTTATAATTAGTGAGATCATTAGCATGGACACCATGTACTTAAGTATTCACAAAGAAGTCTTTAAGCTAAGCAGTTAGCTTCACAATGAAGGAAAGAGACAAAATGAATTATATACAGCTGAATAAGCTTTTCAGAATCTCCAAGGAGGTGACTTGTCTGTTGATGGCCAGTGGGGGTCGAAGAGTGAAATAATTACTTAACAGCATGTAAACAATGTGAGATGTGAAGTGTGCGTTTTTTCCTTTTTCTTTTTATTTTCCTTTATTTTTTTTTTTTTTTCATTGAGAGAGTTTCTTGTTGCGATGGCTCCACTGGGACAAGCAGCAGAGAAATTTGATTAAATGGATGCCTGGGGTCATGACCCTGTCTAAACATGCTGCAGCTCTCAGCATTAATCAAAGAATGTTAAAAAAAAAAAAAATTCTGACCTTGCTGCACATGAGTATTGGTGAGCTCTGAATGCAGTCGTAGATGGATAGAGGGCTGTGTGTGGCTGTGTGAGCAGCCTGCTTACAAAGAACTGAAGAGGAGGCAGGTTTCAAGGACAGTGGCAACCCATCACGTTGTTTTAGTTCATGTTATGGAACTTCCATGTGATGATAGCCCATCAACAGCAGTGAAGTTTGCATATCCCATTAGAACGCAGTTGGGAATGCAGCTTTTTATTATGAATTGCTGCTACTTGAACCCTGTACGTGGAAAATATTTATAGCTCAGTAATATGTGTGAGACTCATGGGTTCAGAAGGATTCTTGGCTGCCTCCCCTTAGTTTAACAGATCTGAAAGGAGAGAAAGCAACTCTCCTTTGAGTAGCCAGGATTAGTATCACGCTTGTTGTTGAAGTGTGTATTCGTAAAGAGTTCTTGTAGCAGGGTGAAAGGTCTTGAAAGGTCTTGATTTTCACTGAGCGAATTATACAGTAATAGAGGTCACAATAAATCAGAAAATAAGATGTGGCCATAAGTCTACAAGTGATTTTTTTTTTTAAATTATTACTATTTATCATATTCTGGATGCCTCCTAATCTATTTATTTAGATCACAGTACCACCAATTCTCACTGGAGGCAAGAATATTTTAGGTAGAGAGAGTTATCAAGTGGGTCAAGTCTCATTAATGTCCAATTTTTAAAACAGTCCAAGACAGAGATAGATATTTCATCTATCTTTAAGTGATTTAATGGGGTATTGGAAGCAGTGTAATCACAGTAGCATACTGATTTCTTACCTGTTACCCCCACTGTAGAGTGGGATGCTACTTCTCTAAAATGAGTTCTGCAATATTTCATTGTGTTTTTTACTTCTCTTAGATGATGTGAAAGATACTACATGAAGAACAGTATTATGCATAATATCATAGGCTGTGAATCAGAAACTTGACCCTGATTAGTAGAAGTCCATATGTTGAATTGCAGTTTGTCCTCCTTTGGACAAGTATTTAGAGGTTGCAATCTCACCCAGGTAGTAAGATGGTGGAGAAGACACCTGGAAACTTAACTTCACTTAGAGGGAAAATCACATTGGTTGGTTTCCACAAGGCACATGACTTAAAATTTATTTTCCAATGCCATCCCGGTTCCACTCTCTACAAGGACGTTGTTGGATACTCTTTCTTGAGGAAAAGATAGTAAATTATGTAGAAACTACTTGCACCTAATCTGAGTACCATTTAAGAGAAAATAAAATACTGCATTAACATAGACTTTGATGTTTTTCAAGAAGATGAGGGGGCAAAGGAGATGATTAACGCCATGTTAGAGGAATTAGTTTGGTCTTTCTGTCTATTTTCTCCCTATTGGTGTCACTATTACAAAAGATTCTTAAGCTCATTAATTGAAGCAGCTCCCATACGTTTACATGTTGGATTCTGGTCAACAACGAATGCCTGAAATTAATGAATTAGAAATTATTAAACTAGGAACAGGTGTAAATAATGTGAATATACATGTGGAGCATCTGTATGAAGGAAGTATCCCAAAGTTTGGAAACATCTGCAATAACTGGATAGGGAAAAGAGGTAGTAGAGATCACATTTAGTGCACCAGCAAGAACAATAGATCCACACTGTGAACTGCAGAAACCTTCAGCTGAAATTTTAAGTTTATTTTCAAAGTATACTGATTCATCATGGAATTTATCATGGAGCATGGACTTGCATTCACTGGTTTTAATGTCGTAACTTTGCATGAAAGGCCTAGCAAGCCAGTTTTCAGTGGAGCTGTACTGTGCACGTCATTGTGACAGAAAAGTCATAAAAAGCAAGCCAAATACTTGAATTTCAGTATTACAAAATAATAATAATATATGAAAGTCAGTTTAAAAGATCCTGTATGTAATCTCAGGCAAGTTGCTGCTTTTGAGACCTAGCAAGAACCCCCCAGTTTTAGAAAGGTTTTAAATTACAATGTAAATCACTGATGATAAAACTGAAACTTGGTCTAGTTGTTGCTGACTTCTGCGTGGCCTTGTCAAATTGAGATCACTAACACAGGGGTGATTGTTACCATTATTTTTGTTACTCTTCTTGGCCTTCCTGGTTTTAGCTCCTACCTTCCTAGAAATTCCTTCCTGAAGAACAAAATAACATTATCTTAGCTCTGAACCTTCTCACAGGCATAATACCTTTTGGAAATTCATTGATTGAAAGGAACTTAATCTTTGAAAAATATCCAGCGGTGCTAGTAAGTTGAGTTTTTTTGAAGTGGCACGGTGGAGACCTTTGAAAAGCAGAGGTGCAATTTTTTACCATGCTACCTTTCACAGTTTGGAGGGGCAGTTCAGATTTCACAAAGAGATAGCATCAACTGTATATGGCTATCATCTAGAACATGATGTGAAGCATACCATTTGGAAGGACTGCTCTGTGGGCAGACATAGGGGCTTTTACGCTGTGGAACATGAGCTCAAGACAAGGTAAACGTTACTTGGAGCTAGCTGCATGCTAGTCCCAGTGCCTACTTCAACTTCATCTGAGAATTCCCTGTTTGTGTGGGCAAATCCTTCCTATCTGTCTCTCCTACACCGTCTCCCATACATTGTACTTTTCCAAAACAAGCTGTTCCCTGCCGAGTAAGAGCCAATGTTCTTGGTTCTTGTGCTTGGAAAGGGAACAAGACATCTTATGCTTCCCCCTTCTTCCTGTATATGATCAATCGACCACTTTTGCAATGTAAGAGTAATGTTGAATGTGAGTTACAAGAGTAGCAGGAATTGTGACATGGGGTTGGATTGAATTCCTACTGGTTTCACAACAGCTCTAAAAATTGTCAGAATACTGTTGAAAGAGTTTTGGTCTTTACTTGTTGATGCAGGTTTGAGTCAGAAGTCAAAAGTTACCACAGGTAGGCCTGGATTTTCAAAGAGAACCAGTCTGCTCCCATTGAAATGAGAGACAGTATTTATATGTTGTTCAGTCTTGGCTTTGTTAAGAAAAGAGTTAATCCAACAGCAGATGTTTTTCAAAAATCCACCTCAGTTTCCCACCTCCTAAGCCTTTAAGCCTTTTTGAACTCGTTGAAGAGATTTGGACAAGTTATGCTAATAAAGGCAAGCGCTTGGGCCTGCCATGGTGGGCCCCAATACTCTGTGAGAGAAAATAATTGAGTTTAAAAAAGTTTCTTTTATACCAGTATCATAAAATTCATTGGATCTGTCAAATAAATAGTTGTTGCATACAGTCCCCTGAGGACCATTATGTAGGAAGCCCTTCTGGTGGGGGACAGAATTAAGGTTGTTGAGATACTTTAGCCATGTACTTCTAATGTATTTTATTTAGGTGCAATTCACCTCTAAATTTCTCAAATTAAAGCACTTCTAGGATAAATATTTCATAATTGTAACTTTTGAAAAGCTTTAATTTATTGATAAACAGTCCTTATTTTTATCTTTGTCTTATGCTATTTTTTTTGGTCTGTGATTTTGACTGGTACTCACTGTGTATTTCTATAATTGCCTGTATTTGTCTTACAGAAATCACTCAGAGGGTGGCTGCTATTGAACTGAAGGTGATAGAGGTCATTACGTTCACGTCAAGCTGTTTGTATTTTTATAATTATAGTGCAGAAGAGGTCTTTTGTTCGTTACAGGCAGCTTATTCATATATGAATTCCTTTCTGCGAATGTTTCTGAGAAGGAGTTAAAAAATCATTGTACATGAGTGTCCTTTTACCATTACCTTATGACAGTCATAACACATTATGCTGTTACTAACTGTTGCAGATTTCCCATTTATGAGACTCTTTTTCTGACAAGGCTTGTATAATTTTAAAAATTCATTTAAAAAAAAAATTACTTCAGAAGTGGCATTTTATAGTGTAAAACAACCAAAATGGACAGTGAGTTTTAAATACCTTTATTTAGCTATGCTAAATGTAACTTGTGTTATTAAAGTTGAAAGTTCCTTTATTTAACACAGAAATTTTTTTGTACAAACACAAAAGTGCTTATTTTTGTGTAATTAAAATAGAAGAGGAAATGATGACCAGGTCTCAAGTTATGCACATGCATTAAAGACTAATTTAATGTGTTTTTTTAGCAAAACAAGTAGCTTGAGCAGGAGTTAACTGGTTAAAAAGAATACATTTATAGAAGTGTTTGTTGTGAGTTAAGGAAAAAATAGCGATCAGTAAAAGTTCTTAGTATAATTTTTCAGAGACTAGTTGTATTCAGTCATAATAATATTAACCTTTGAAGTTTTACTGTAAACTTGTTTTTTCTGTAAAAGTGAACTTACTGAATGTGAAAGTGGAATTGATACATTTGTAGACTGCAATCCCTAGCTTCGGTGGAGGAAAAAAATCATGAACCCTGCAAAACATACCTAAAGACTTATATTTTATCTATATGCCAGATACATTTTTGTGAACCATTCCAGGGTTAAGAATTAATTTTGCTGTTCTGCCTCTGCAATGGTTAATCTCTAATGAGTCTGCCAAGAAGTGTGTTAGTCATGGCTGAAGCACGTCTGATGGGTTGTTCTGTTCACTCTGGGCTGGACTGACATCATTGATGATTTTTTCATTGGTCATCAAACATCTGTCAGATGGTTAAAAAAATAAAGTAAAATTAAGTTACACAGACCTATACCTAGAACTGAAGCTGACTTAAAATGGTCTCGTGATCTTTGCTGCTGTCAGAATCTCAGCGTGCAAGCGATGGGCAGCTTTTTGCTTTTTTTTTTCCCCTTTTTAGACATGATGTTTCATGCTATTTTCTTAGATTCTCCAGTCAATATGAATGTCAAATGGGTAATTTTTTGGATATGCAAATAAAGAAGATACAGCACAATTATCACAATTTTTTTCATGAAAGTTTTTAACTGTGACTGGTGCATGTCACCAGGGCCAATACATTGCGTGACTCTGTCATTAGAAGAGGATGGGGAGTTGCACATTGCAGATTTTGATTAAAATATTCCTATAAGTTTCATAGTTGTAAAGTACAAATAAGACCAATTTCTGTGTGTTTGTAATCTCTGTACACATACTTAAATACAGAGCCTGGAAGCCATGATTCAGTTGCCTTACATGTCATGTTTATTCAGATATTAAAAGGAACTTCATGAAAAACATACTTTTTAACAAAATATTTTGTTAAAAAGAGTTAAATTTATTCATCATTTTTGCTAAAACAATTCTACAGTAAATATTTTAAGTAAGTTTCTTAGGAAACACAATGGGCCATCTAGACTCAAGTCACAGTGACAGCTCTAAAAAGCATTGCTCGATTTATGAGAGCACTCTGTTTACCCAAGAATGTAGAAATTTCCCTTTCTAAATGGGACGGCCTTATCTTTATTATTCCAGTGCCTTTTAGTTTACAGTTCTGTTGTAAGCAGTGTTTCAGGAGCTTATTTCAGGATTCCTAAATAAATGAACAGACAAAATTAATGCTCAGTGCTAGCAATCTACATTTTATGTATCGTGTGATTGAAAGTAAGCCTTGCTGAAAAGCAGAAAAGAAAAATGACGGTAGTACTTTATTTATACGGAATTTATGTGATAACAGAAGGTAGATTGAGCTTCTGAAAATAAACCTTGCTTACCAATCTAGGTGTTTTTAAAAAAAACACAGGCCAAACCATGATGGCAATGAATATCCAGTCCCAGGAACATCAAAGAAGCCATCCCTCTTCTTTTTAATCAAATACATGTCAGAATGGATGTAATTGTACATCGTATTTACTCAGTTCATGCAAGACCACTACCTACCTGCACATATCGTAGCTGGCCTGTAAATGCCTGTCTCACGTGAATGGGAATAAAGCTAATTTTTTATTTGCAAAAAGCAGCATTCTGTTGCATAAACCAAATAGTCTAATGCTAATTGCCTTGTCCGTATCCGGATGTCCCCAGGAAGTATCACTTCCATGCATTAATAACGGACGCGAGGTCTTTGTGTACATAAGAAAAGTTTTCAATATGTTGTGTCAATAGTAACTACAAAAACAGCTGATGTGAGTTCAAGCACAGAGTGTTATTTTCTTGCTAAGATTAAATTCTACAAAATATAGCAGCTGATGGGAGCTAGAGCAATGTGTACTGTTTCCATCTTAAGATAAAAATCTGATAAAGAAAACAGCTGATGTAAGTTAAAACAGAGTGTACTATTTATATGCTAAAAATAACATTTGGAATGCTTTTGTGTTGAGTTAATTTTGCTGTCTTAAGCAGCAATTAATAATTTATTCTACGTTTCTTAATCTGTTTTTCTCTCTTTTCATCAATAGACCTTCAGTGGAAAAAACACTGTGACAAGTCAGTAAGATTCTGTGATTTAGTATACTTAAGTCTTTAATTGATAGGGTGTTCTCTTTTTTAAGCATATTGCTACTGCAATACCTCTCTCATCTGCAGCTGAAATTTTACTTTATGTGGTTTTTCTCATTTCTGTTTTGTTTACTTTTGCGTGTGACTGCTTCCCTCTTTCACCCCCTTCTTCATCAAATAATGCATCATCTTGAGGGTGAATCTTAAAAAAACCCAACACCACAAAACAGCACCACCCACCCCAAACAAAAACAAACCCACCCAGAAAAACAACCCTAATGCTTGCTGAACCAAACTGATGGTTTCAGCTGATTTAGGGGAAGACTTTGACCATGGAATAAGATACTCAGCTAACAAATTATCTGCCAAAAAAAAAAATAATCTGTTTTTACGTACAAGGTAGTAAGGTTCCTGTGGTAAAAGTTGAGTTCTTTTTTTTTTTTAAAATGATTTAAATAAAACAAAATTAATCTTTAAAATTGATCTGATTTTCACCTCTTTAGTAATGTTTATTATCCTCTGGATTTTTGATCGAAGTCTTGCCATCTTATTGTAGAAATTTAATATTATTTTAAAGTTAATGAGAGGCCCACGCTTTAAAATATTCTAGTCTGAACACAGGGCCTAAAGTGCAGTTTGGAGAATAAATATCAGTGATAACCAGGTTGCTGCTCTTGGGAGACTGAGATTTAACATTAGTTTATAACCTTAGCTGTGTAATACGTTGTTGTGATTAAATATGGAAAAGCTTTCACCTAACTTTTTACTGTACTCATTTTGTACTTTCTTTACTTTTTAGGATGTATACCACTTGAAGAAAATAATTAAAACATTTCATATGTTTGCCTAACTTGGCTTTTTTGCCCTCAGAGTGCTTGTGCTGCTTAATTGCATTTTGAATTTTCCCAGGCTTTGGAAACAAGTGATGAATCAGCCAGTGAACAACAAGGCATGCATTTAGGACTCGTCACAGCCTCTCTATCCATCCCCTCCGTCCTCGACACAGGGACACTCTCGCACGGTCTCACTCCTTACAGCCTAACTTCAGATGTTTGTCTTTCCCTAATTAGATACACGTACTCCATTCACTGGGTATTTGACGGTCCCCTTCCCTTGTCCTCGCTGTCTTCGGCCAGACAATGAGCACAAAGATACAGTAGGACTCGTTTTCTCATTATTGATTTCACGCACCAGCTGGCAGCTGTTTTAGCTTGTTCATTTTTATAACCCTCTGGGCAACTTTTTAAAAGTACTTTTCTTTGACCATCTGCTAAATGCAATTGGTTTAATAATTAAAGACTTGCCATCCGTTTTTAGATAAATACAAATGCTGTTTCTGCAGTTGAGAGTGCAGTATTTCTGTTTTAAGCATAGGTGGGATGTTTTTCGTCAGTGCTGGTAATGATGCAGTTGCTCTGCTGATACAGTCACAGCTCCTTCAAGGACCTCATCTCTCATGTTAAGGCGGGGGGCGGGGGGGGCGTAGGGACCTTCCTGCTGGGTTTGTTTCACAACACAAACTTAGCGCAAGGTGTGGGGAGGAGGGGGTTGTGTCCAAGCTCTGCCTGGTTTTGAGTCCTTAGAATTGCCAATTCTTGCGTTTATAGGAATTCAGGGAAAACCTCTCCACTAAGTGCATAAGCAGTGTATTTCAGTCTGAATTGTGTCTCAAGTGTTGGTAGTAAGGAGCAGAAGCATTTGGAGGTACTTCTCCAGTGCTAGCTGTGGCTGTACTGATAATAGCAGGCTTTCGTACCACCATCTGCCTCTTCCCTGGCTGGGGTCAAGGCAGCAGCAGGAGAACCCCTTCTCATCGCAAACTGGAAACTCTGGGGAACTATAAAAGCTTTGTAAGTTTTGGTTTTTTTTTTTTTTTTTTTTTTTTTTCTTTCGGTTTTTTTTTTTTTTTTTGGTACATTCGGCTTCTTTTTTTTTCTTTTTCCTTTGAAGTGACAGGGAGTGAGACCTAGTGTTTTAGTTACTGGGACTAATTTGAGATAGAAGATTATAAGCAGTATGTTTAAGTTGTCTCTAATAAAAAACCCCACACAAAACCTCCCATGATTTTATAAAAGTAAAAGCAAAGACAGTAGGACACTAATATGAATGGGTCCCTTGGAGCCCCTGGTTTTTCCATGTTGTGTGCTTCATAGGCAGGATGCATAAAAAAGATCCAGCCTTAGTTTGAACTTATCTTTATGCTGTGATTAGATCTAAACTTTCCCATGATTCCTTCAAAAAGGGCTGCTGAAAAATCCTTCTGTTTACCAAACAGTTTACCATTTGTTTCAACTGTGCCTCAAAGCTGACCTGAAGGATTACTGTTGAGAGGTGAAAAAGCGTAATTCATTTTTTTATGTTCCTTTAATCTTGGCATTCTTTCAAGAAGTTGCTATGTAGGAATTGGCACAGTTTATTTTGCTATGGCATCATTTAATCACCAAACAGTCTTTGCTGCACAAGGTACACTTACAAAATTGGTTAGAAATTCGTATGGAAGAAGAAAGCCTATCTGAATTCGTGAGGGTTTTTCAATACAATTGAATAAGACTCTTTCCTACAGAATGAAAAAGGAAACAGTCATATGTTTTCTTAATAAGATGAAAGATATCTGTGTTTGCTTTAAGATTTTTATGTTTGTTTGTTTTAAAAGTATTCCCATCTTTAATATTTTTGTACTTTACAAACATAATCTTGTTCCAGACAGCTGTGATCTCTGGTCTCCTCTAATTCCTAAAGTAGACAACAGCAAGTCAAATTTTCCAGAGTATCTGGCTAAATATCCCCTGAAATATAATTGAACTGAAAGTGAATGCTTACAGTAAAAGTTCAGATTAGAGTGCAAAGTTTGCATGAGAAATTCCTTTCTTGAACTTAATCCTGTGGTGGTTTTCGTATGAAGCATTCTCATCATAGATTTCATGGTTGTAGTATTTTTTTAGATCTCAACAAGTATGCACTAAGCTGTATAAACCGTGCTGTGCTTTAGAATAGGTGTTTTTCTTTCTAACAAACCTCCTCACTTCTCTTCATTTTCTGCTGCTTAATTTCATGAGCTGACTCTCTTTGAGGCTGTTAATTACAAGCCTGCCGAACTATATATAAACGTGAAATGGGCAGAGGAGATGAATATAATTTCTTGTATTTGTTGAGATAGCACAGTTGACAAAATCAATGACAGCTGAACAAAGCACATGAAGGTCAAAATGATGTTTCTCTTTAGTAGGTTAGAATTATTCTTTCTTGAATGCCCTAAACCTCTTAAAGTGTTTCACAATACTTTGTGTAGTTTCTTTGAAGTGTCCTTTTCCTGTGCTAAGTTTAGTTATAAATGAACTGCAGACAGATGAATGGCTGATAGGCCAAGGCAGGGAATTCAGTTCAGGATCAGGCCACGAGTTGCAGTGCAGGCTCTCATGAGCACTGTTCTGCTAGATATTCTTTACATTAATTTACTCCAGAGTGTGGAATAAACTGCTCATCCTCCTGTTCTCACTGCTGATCTATGCAGACAACTTCCTTGTTTCTGAAATCTTTGTAAAGAGGTTAGGAAGGAAAAGTCTTAAAAACTTCTTTTCCTGTAGCCCCGCTGACCTTTCTGTACTTTGAAGCTGCAGCACCTTTCCCAGAGAGAGAAGAGCAGAAACCTGGGCCAGGGTTTGCAGTGCAGTGCTCTGTAGGTCTAAACCTGGTGAACCAGTGGATTTATTGTTTTTCTTTTTTCATACCATTTTGCACCCGCCTTTTTTTCACTATACAGAAGGCAAATTCTTCACAAAGAATAATGTGGCCCAGAAAGAAGTTCAGGGTCTGTAAAAGGAACACGCCTCATAAAAGGCATTCATGTGCCTGCAGTTCCCAGGATAAATACTTTTCTTTGTGCTAAGTAATGATGTGACATTGGTACAAATTCTGAAAGCAAAGACATGGTGTTTCATAAGTTATTTTTTCTTCCTTTTTTTCACTTTTTTCTTCTTAGTTTTCCTCTTTTTCTTCTCCCCCTGCTTCCCTCCCCAGTTTTTTCTTCTAACAAAACTTACCTAGATTATTTTACTCTGAAGTGGCTTTTTTGGTTGGTGGGCCGTGGCATGCTGTTTCTGACAGGCAGGTTTCTTTGGGATGTGACTACAGACAGCTGTCTCCTTTTGAAAATGGACTTCTGGCTTTGAGGTGCAGTTTGAAATGGATGTCGACATGGGTAAATTAATCCAGTTTGTCACATACACTGGAGTGTGGCAGTGAGTGGGTTTTTTCCCCCCTTCCTCTTCAGGCTGTCCACTTAAAATAAAAATACAGGCAGAGTTTTTCTTGCGCTACAGCTAGAGTCATTATGTAATTACTTAATTGATCCCTTATGGGAGGTGCCTCACATCTCTGCTGCAGGACTCCCCATCATGGCTCAAAATCAAAATGTGAAAGGTTTCATTCTCCACTAAAATGTGTGTTTTCTGTACCATGCCATTGATTGCTTTCAGATGGTGAACCGGAAAGGATTTATGTCCTACTGCACTCCTCTATAAAGATTGAGAGTAAAAATAGGGTCTGCCTGCAAAATTTAAAGTCCTGAATAATTCCTCTGCTTTTAAAACCAGAATACAGGCTCTTCAATGGAGTAAACCATTGATAATGCTGTAAGCAATACACTAAAAATTTGGTATATCTAGTTGATGGTCTAGTATAGCTTTAATTTTGCCAGCTTTATTCCTATCTCCATTATAGTGCAATACATTGTGTATGCCCTTGTTTTCAGTCGTATGGAATGACTGATGCCCACACCTATCTATGAAAAGTCAAACATTTTTTGCAAATATAATGAGCTGGATTTTTCAGATCTTGTCTCTAGCTTGTGGCATTTGTGCAAGTAATTTATGCTGATCTTGGTGCGATTTAATTGCGCAAATAATTCCTGTAGGACAGAAAGGGAATATAAACACTTTGGACAGGAGAAAATACAGATGGTCAGTGCTTCTATGCTATAATCTTTAATTACAGATAATATAAAAGAAATAGTGTATGGAGTTTTCTAGGGAATGCTAACTCTAAATTTTCATCTCTTTATTACTTGCTGTGGAAGTAAAATGTTAACTGCAATTAAAGGCATATTTTCAAAGGAGGATTCAATGCAAGCTAAGAACCCATTGTTCAAAGTAGTGCTATGTAAAGATATTATGATACTTATATCAAAGTATGAAAAATGCTTTTTTCTAAATGCTGTAAATTTTGATACATTGTTTCAGACAGTTTTATGCAGGTTCAGTTCATTTGTTGTATTCTAAGTTCTGAAGACCCTTTGAAAAAAAAGTCATGAGCACCAACACTACTGGAAAGAAGTATAAATAAAACCTTCAACATTCTTTTGGAATAGAAAGAACAGCTTATTTGTAGATCCATCATCTAAGTGCTGTAAAACTTTAAAAAAAAAAACCCACCAAAAACAAAAACCAAAAACAAAAACCCACCAAACAAAAAAATTCTAAATAATTTATTGGTATTATTGATGCTTCCAAGTGGGTGAAGAGCATAATGGTGAAGATGTCTAGATATCCGTTATTTGTCTTTTTTACATACTTTGTAATCGAACAAAATAGTTTCTTGAAGATTGTTTCTATTTGTTTGCAAGTTATGTCAGATACAGCAAGATTTATAAGTGCCATTAAAAATCCATATTGATTTCCTGCAGTTAATGGGGAGTTTACTTGAAAAGTCAATCATTAGTTGAATGAGTGTCCAAAGCATGTTCTAATTTCTCTTAGTAGTTTAAGTTTTTAAGCAAAAATGAATATTTTAAAAATAAAATGTAGTAGGTTCTAAGTTCTGGCATGTAAAGATTCACATTTTTCAGTCAGTGCTACTGATGTAGTCATGTGCTGTTCTGCCCTGAGTGTGTACCTCTGAAAGTCATGCTTGAGGCTTCATTATTGTTTCATGTTTTAATTCATTTGGATTCAGTCTTTGAGCTTTCCTAGTACACAATTCTTTACTGCCTGACCCTGAGTATATTTATATTTAGCCCTGCAGTGATTCATTGCGCTGTGCAGCACTGTGCACTGATGAATCAGAAACTCTCGGCCCTGAGGAGCTTGCAAACTAAATGTACAGGATAAGGGATGATGGGTTGAGCAAGGTTACAAGCAGAGTGAACAAGATAATGGCTGGTGGTGGTAGTGCCCTTTTCCCCCTCTAGTGCCTGGGGTTAGGATTTAATTTAAGGGGTTAGAGGAGCAAACAAGAGGTAGGAGACCCCAAAGGGAAAGAAGCAAGAGAGGGGAGTTAAGCGAGGGTTTCAGTGAGGTGACTGTACTGCAAAGGATAGAGTTGAAGGAGATAGCCCGTTAGCAGCTGGGGAGCACCTGATGATTTACCCTCCATGCTTAACCCGCTCTGTGGGTTAACTGCACTGCCTACTGCAGCTCTTCCAGTTCCTTAGTTTCTTTTTGCAAAGTGATGTGGAAAGGAATGGGGGGGATACTACAGGGGAGAGAGTGTCAATGTTATCTAATGATTCCCATTATCCCATTGATGTCCTTTCAAGTTGGGATGGTGTAAGTTTGGATTTGGGAGACTGAAGGAGCTAAAGCTTTGCAAAAATGTGTTATCTGCCTCCTAGGATGCAATCATGCAGCTTGGCCTTGTGCATTCACAGAGTCCTGGAACTGAGGAGAAGGATTTTGGCTTTTCATCTTGTTTCTGTTGATGATAACTTCTTACACTCCTGAGGAGAGATTTTTGAGAGAGGAGGTAGCACCATGTCCACAGGTCAGGTAGAATGGTTTGTAATTAATTGATGATACATTCTCCTTACACTTACTTTCACGGACAGCTTATGGGATGTCTACACTAATGGATTGATCTTGTTTAATGTATATTAGTAATTAAAGAAAATACATTTTTAAGAGGCAGAGATATATTTAATTTTAATAACTACCTTTCCATGAGTCAAGAAGTCTTTGCAGAGAACTCTAATGGGTAACACTAGTCAAATGTGTGATAGATCAAATTGTTAAGTATGAAGGGTGTTGTTAATGTAACACAGAAGAGAAATCTTGTGAGGTAACTCTGAATAACACAGAGAAAGAGTGCATTCATCATGGTATGCTGACAAAACATCTGAGTAATGATGGCCATTAAATCTTTTGTCATGGCTAAGATGTGAAAAAAGAAAACAAGTTTTAAGTGTGAACCATTTAGGATAATTGCCATTTGACATGTAAACCTTTCTGCCTCTATATATTCGTTTTTATATGATGGAATAAATTTACATTTTGGAAGGAAATTTGATTTCCCTAGCAATTATGGGGAAAAAGGTGAATTTCAGTCTCTAGTTAGTCAAAAAAAATGGAAAGAGCAGAGCTTTCTTCCTTTTTTTTTTTTCTTCCCCCCCCCCCCACCTTGATCCATGAGTTTGTTTTTAACACAGTTTGGAAGTGGGGGGAAAAAACCCCACCCCACAACATTCAAGAAGATTTGATTTGTTTATGTTTGAAAAAGACCCGGTATCCCACCATCTGTATTGTCTTTGTGTGACCCTGTGTGTGAATAGATTTTTAATTGGGCCTTCTTAAAGCTGGGAAAAGGGAGTGATTCAGAAATGCTCAGCAGTTCTCTTGTTTCCTGTATAAATAAGCTTGCTGAGTTTTGTGTTGTGGGATTGGAAGAAGACTTTGAACAAAATTTAGACAGAAATGGTATCATGAAGTACAATTTCAGTGATTATACAAATCTGTAAATATCCAGTTCTTGCTGATGCTTGTGTTGATAAGTGATGGTCTGTGTTTATCTGTCTGGACACAGGTGTTGTTGTTTACTAAATTGTGAGTTTATACATCAAAGGCAAAACCTGGTCAAGTTCCTGCTATATTGAATGTTCACTGAAGAGTTGTTGGGAAGAACCATACATCATTAGGTTCAATCCTGTCTGGTTTTCCTTAATACGTCTATGTAGATGACAAAACAGTGTGAGCCCTGAGCCCAGACACCTCCTCTGAGCCTTGGCACCCCCCCGCAGGAAAGAATGGAGATGGTGTGAAACCAGCCTTTCTGGAGAGAATAAGAGGTTAAACTGGTGTAGTTTATACAACTCTAATCCTATGTATGGATATGTATAAGATGTTGTTTTTTATAGGGAGTGTGTCCCTTCCAGTTTAAATCTCAACTCTGTTCCAGGAAATATCTGTGTTGAAGAATAGCAAAAAATAGCACAGACACCACCAAGTAAATTTTATGAAACATCAGAGGTAGTTCATTGCGTTTGGATGTGCTATCAGGGTATTGGATGTCAGGTGTAAAGGGACCCTTATATATTTTTTTTTATGGTTAAAAATAATCTCTCTACATTTTTAAGTATGGATGATGTCTCCAAGTTATACCTTACTTTACATCTTGAAAATAAGAAAAAAAACTTTAAAAGCCTTTCTGAGAAAGGCATGAGTTGCAGGGAGAGGACGCCTGTCCTGGCTGAAAGGGATGGCCATCCCTCTGCATGTGGCACTGCTGCCACCTTCGCTCAATCAGTGACATGTGGAATTAAGTGGAGGGCATCTTACTCTTTTGGTGACATTGGTATTAATTGCCCTTTTGGTTTTATCTGGTATAGGGCATGAAAGACTGTGATTCTGAGCGAGGACACAGAAATGGACAGAAAAGTTGTGATTTGTGAAAAAGCAAAATAATGTTTTTCTGATACTGCTTGACGTTCCTTTGGCCTTAAACGGGTTGCTTTAAGTAGTTACAGCTAGGGAAATATAAGCAATCACTTTACTAACCAAAAGAGCGTGCCTAAGCAGTACAAGGCAGAATAGCAACAAATATAATGTAAAATATATTACTAGACATAGAGAAACAGTAACAATTGAAGTCTTCAGAAAGAAAGAAAAAAAGTTTGCACAATTCACATAATGGAATCAAATTTCCATCCTCTTCTCTTTCTCTCCCCAAGGATATTACCACATTTTGCTTTTTTTTGACTGCATGTTCGTATAAGTAACCATCGATGCTGAGCGAGCTAAGTGCTTTGGTGGTGATCTCTCCAAGACTTGGAGTTGAGACAGTTCACTGCCGTGTTGTTTGGATGCACGTGTTGTAGCTGCTTCTCTGGTATTTTCTATTTAGTCTCCAATCTAGCCATTTCTGTGGCATAACCTGAAGAACAGGAATACTGCAGAGAGTGTTGACATTTCCTCCAACAAATGGCTTTTCATGAGAAGAACAGTCATAACTAAACAAGACAGGAAACCCTAGAGAAATTTGAGTTAGGGTGTAATCTTTTAAACTCAAAACTAATGCCTGACAGTGCAACGTGAGTAATGTCTGAATGTGAGCTGCTTGTGGACATTAGGATATATTTAGGGGAATTAAAGTACTTTTAGAAATTAGAAAGTTTTAATTATTGAACTGCTTGACAAAAAGGACATTTTTTTTTTACTTAGTTGTGAAGAATGTAAACCGATTTAGTGAAAAGTTAAAAGAGCATCTGAGAAATAAAATGAGCAATGCGTTTGGTGAAACTTGAAGCAAATGACAAATGGTGACAGCAGCAGTCTTGGAAGAAGGGGAAGATGCCAAATTGAACAAAGTATTTAGAAAAAGAATGGGGGCAATATTAAACCTGACTTACCCCGTTACCATATTTCAATTTTAATGTCTTACACCAAGTTAAACATGCAGTAGGGTTTCAGGAGATCCTTAGATTTGCTGGTAAGAAATAGCCGAAGAGTATATTGAAAGTTGGGCTCTTTATTTGTAGGCTGTGGTTTTGTTTGTACTGTTAGACTATTTGGTTAGAATAGCTGCTCAGATAGATGTAAATGCTTGCATGATCATATCTGTGGGTAGAGCAGTGAACTTAGAGTATTCAGGGGAGTCACTGAATCATAGTCTGTAAGACAGCATTTCTGAATTGCTGCAGGAGAAATAAGAGACTGAAGAATTGCAGTAAGTGAAGTAAAACTTGAGTACCCAGTTACTCTGATTTGGTGGCCGAAAAGCCAACTGATTGTTTTCTAAAATGAATGAACTTGAAAATAATTAGTTATCAATTTCAGGACATTGATGGAATTGACATTTTGCAGTAGACGGTTCCAATATCACATTTTCATAAGAAGATAAATAAGAAGCTGGTGGTGTTGAAATGAAGAAAGAGTATGTGGTGAGACATTTTGAAGTTGATAGAAAGGTCTGTCAGGTCACTGGAGTGTATCCACACAAGCAACGTTCTGTTATTATATTGGGAGGAAATGAGGCAAATTACAATAAAAACTGCATTTAGCCAAGAAAGAATTTGTAGCAAAATTGTCCAGATGGTTTATCTTAACCCTGACAGCAAAATATGTTAACCAGATTAGAAATTTAGACATCAGTGATATGGGAGGGACCGTCTGGAGCAATGCCTCTGTGGCTCAGAAAGCCCTTGTGGGAGAGATGTCATCTTAAATGGCGTAGCTGGTGAGTCATTGCTCTCAGAGCCAAAACCCGTGACTAGCACTAACCCTTTAGTATTAGTAATTAAATTATTACAGTGTTAATGTGTTTGGAGAGAGTATCCCAACCAATAGCCTTTCTCTGGAAAGGAATCATTAGGTTTAATATAAACTTTTTTCCTGTGGGGGTGGTGGTGAGAGAGGGAGCACTAGTGGCCCTGCTAAAGACACTGGTGGTGTGCAATAAACAGGCAGATTAAAGATGACAAAAGTGAGCAGCCTTTAGGGAATGCTCAGTCCTGCTTTAAAATAAAAATCTTCCAGATGACTTTGAATTACTCCAGGTTATATGCAGTATACAATCAGATAAACTTTGCCCTTTTGCACAACTCTTTATTAAAAGTCTTGTAGCTGCTCAAACCTGACGTGCATTCTTCTGTCCGAGACATGGCGTTGTTGAGTATCTGTGATAGTGAGCACAGTGGGACTCGGTTGTATGTGAATTGCTTAGGGTGTGCGTTGATGCCTATACTTCTTTTAATGGTTTTGAGCACTTAGGGTTTTGAGCTCTAATTGAACTGAAGTCAGAAGAAGAGGAAAGAAAGTTAGTTCAATTTTCCTGTACAGGTATTTTCTTTCATGTGTTTTATTCAAATTATGTAAAATGTGTCTACCATCCAGTTTTCTGTTGTATTTTTTGCACCACTATGAAAATTTTAAAATTACTTTGCTAAGAAATTTCTAGTATTTCTGGCAGTTGGATGTGTCTTTATCTAAATAGGAGATGGCAGCACAGCCTTGAAGTAGTTAGGGTTTGGGATTTTTTTGATTGGTTACTTGATTGAATTTTTTACATGAATGGTCAAATTTTAGTGATGCAGGTTTTATTTTAATAAATGTGGCTCTTTCAAAAACCGGAATTTGATATATGCAACTTGGAAACAATTTGTAAGTGTAACTCATGCAAGTTTATTGAGTTTTAGTGTAATCGCTTCTAAAAGTAAACTTAAGATAGCTTTGAAACATCAAACAGCATGGTATTTCATTGGCAGTATTTATAGAGTAAGGAAAGAAAGGCAGTCCTCCAGATTCTTCTGCAAGTTGTTACAGAAAAGTATCAGCCCCAAAAGAACTGAAGTAGACTGGATCTATTTATAATTTTAAACTATAGGGACATCAGTAAAATAGCTGAAAACACACATGAAACATGGAGAGAGGAAAACAATGGGAAGGAGAAGAGGTACGATATCCAGTGATGGAGTACGAATGTAAGGAATATATGTAAAGGTTATGAAATCTTCTGACTTCACTTAGGTTATTGTTTTTGTTCTGGTTACCATATTCTTTAAAGATGTAACATTTGAAAAGGGGAATTTGATTGACCTTATGACTAAAGATAGGAACTTTGAAGAGAGGCTAAAATCATGAATTCCTATAACCTTTAAAGAGCAAAGGTTGAAAGGCGTTTAATTGAAAAATATAAAATCTCCTGAATTATATATCAATATATAACTCTATTTCTTTTATATCAGAAATTATTATAAAAGGAATAGTTTATGTCAGCTCAGGAGCAAGTAACTTGGCAACCTCTGTGCACTTGCTCCTTTTGCCTTGCTCTTTCAAGCAGAAGGTCTAACAGGAACAAAGAGAACACTTTTAAAATTACCAAAACTTATTTGGAAAAATTGAAAAATGTATTAATAAATGAATATGGGGAAGAAGTCTGAAAAAGGCTGAAGTGACTCTCAAATATTCAAACAATCTTATTGATCGTTGCTGGAGAGGATTGCAAGGGTATGCCGGGGGTTGTAATGCTGGTCAGCCTTTATAAAGTGTACACAAACATTGGGGACAGACCAAAAATGTGTCAGGCGACTTAGAGTATATTTTTTTACATATTGTAATATCCAGTAGGACATGAAAGGGCATTGAGAGTGTGGGGGTTCTCTGGGAGTATTGAACAGAGGTTGAAGTGGATGCTATCAGTATCTTGAGACTAATGCAGAAGACCATGACTGTTGCTAACTAACACTTTGTTTGGTGGTTGGTCTGAGAGAGGACTGCTTTCATAAATGTATGACAGGGTCTCAGTAGTTGGCTTGTGGTCTTTGATGGAGACCGTGGTATGAATTTTCAGGAAAACTTGCAAGATTTGGTTCCCAGAAGTTCCCTAGGTGGAGAGAGGTTCCATACCTGCTGGATAGCTGGATCCCACCATTCGCTCCTCAGGACAAATCCCTCACTCTACACACACATTGCTGTATCTGTCTGCTAATGGAATTTTTCTTCTGAAATAGCAGTGAGAAAAGAACCAAATTTGGAGGAAGGTTTGCAGCACTATCTTAGCCTAAAACTGTTCTGGAATTACCACAATACAACATTTTAATTTAAAACTCATTACTCATGTAAACAGGCTCTTAAAAAGAGATGGGATAACTAGGTGAGTTTTAGAATTATGCTAGTCAAGAAATAGTTTGTCTAATTATGTAATATTTTAGCTTTATTTAGTCATTGAAGATATTAGCATAGACAGACAGGCTGGTAAAATCGGGGAGCCTGAATCTTTGAAAACAAATATAGCCCAAGAAAATAAGATGCATTTATGGCCTCATGTTTGTAATTCAAAGGTCTAGCTTGAGAGTTTGAACTTTAATTTTTCGCATGTAAACACATTGTTTGTTTGCGACAAAGAATGATCTTTGTCACAAAATGCCTGGGTCCAGGTCAGGCTGCACTTATCTCTGACAGATCATCCAAGAACCATGTTTTAAAGTAGTTGGTAAAAGTAAGAAGCTGATGAAAGGGACATAACCAGCAGCAGCATCTCTTGTCATGTAGTTTGGTAGGCTTTGCTCAGCCAGTGACACCCAAAAGGAACTGAATCTACTTAACTTTGCCGTTAACTTGTAGAAATGAAATCACTTTTCTAGGAAATTATGAACTTTAAGTGGATACATTCGGTATTTCCCTTTATCTTTGATAAATGTCATTTCTTGTACTGTTGATCTAATGGAGTTTTTGCCACTGTTTAGGTATAATCTGTTTAGATAAACATCACTGTTTAGATTCAATAAATTAAACGTGTTCATTGAGTTTACATTGGGCAGCTTTTAAATGCAGTTCTAATGTGATCTAGTGCTGCGCAGTGGTTTTCTTATTTGCCTCTTTCAGTATGCAGTCACATTATTTAAATGTTTTATGCCAAGAAGGTTAGGATGTTTTTATTGTTTTGTATATGTAAATAACTGCCATTTTGAGAAAGATGTCTCATCACTTGAGCTTGTGTATTGATCGGATCTTCCTGTTGAATAGGATCCATGAGAATGCTGAAGGTCCCATTAGAAAATACATAGCTTGATTTATACTTGATGAGAGCTACATTGATCACATTCACATACTGAAACAATTATTGATGGACTCTATGATGAACAAGTCATTCTAGTTGTGATGAACATTGGCTTCTAGCAGACGTTTGACACGGAACCATGAGATTCTTTGTTGTTACAGCACATATGAGAAAATCATTAAGCTTTTTGAAGCCTTTACAGTCTGGGTCTAGGAGTATTATTTGCATTAAGACTCATGAAGTTCCTTTCACGTCAATTTTGGCTTTCTTGTAGGAGTACATTAGCAGCTTTGTGTTATCAGTAGCCATAGTGTATATTACAAGCAGAACTATAAATATAGCTCACCTAATTATCAGAATGTACGTGTTTTTCCTTTGCGGACAGTACCAAAGTACCCTCTGAGAAAAAGCAGAACATATTTAAGCTGTTTAAAATGTGCTTATAACATAGTGAAGGCAAACTGCAGCAATTCTAAAGAAAAGAATTGGAAATATTTGCAGTTCTAAATTCTTTTGGTTCCTATATTATTCTTGTGGAAAGGAAGGTTGGAAATCAGAAAATAAATGTGTTTCTAGGGTTGTTTTAACTCAGCTTACATGACTAGGAAAAGTGTATCCTACCACTTACAGAAGGTACATTTTTTGAGTATTTTTCACCCCTGCAAGTCACAGGATTTATTTGAGAATTCTTAGAGTGGAAGCATATTTCCAAGAATTGTAACAGGAAAACTATCTGTTAAAATAAGCAGGAAAGTCGGTAAACACTCTGCAAAGCTGTTCAAACCATTGAAATTGTTATATAGTGTTCTATAAATGATATCAAGCTACTTTTAAGCAATTATTTGCAGGCTGTTTCATGTCATGGAACACAAAGGGAAGAAAGTTGTACTTGGATTTTTGGCAAGTTTGTTACTTCTGTCCATAGTCCGAAGTATTACCACATATACTTGGGACTATGAAATCTGCTTCCAAGAGAAACTGGAAGATTTTCTGACCACCTGTAGACCATTTGAAGGCAAAGCTAGTAAATTCAACAGTGCAACAGTTAGAAACTTGTCCAGCAGAATAATACATTTTGTCTGCTTGAAGGTCTGAACTGATTTGTGTAACAGCCTGAATAATGAATGTTGATTTTTATTTTGGTCCTCTGAGTGATTGATGCTGTTTCACTTACTGCAAACTCTTTCAGCCTTGCTTATGATTTTTAACTGAAATTTGCTCGGTATAATTTTAGATTCAGGAATAATGGAAAATGACATTATCTTAAGAATACAACACTTTTGTCTTATTTGAAAGACATTGATAATTTCTATAATGTTATATGATGGCAAATAGCTTGCAGATTTACTACCATTCTAGTATTTAAGTCTTTGGAGATCTCTGACCCAGCATACTCTGACCCGCAGGCTTACTATCAATCCTCTTGATCTGTTTGCACTTGCCATTTTATTTGTTTTTTTCAGTAAAGTGGTATTAACTTTTATATATCTATTTCATTATGCTTAATACTCATTTCTTTCCAAGCAAAGTTACTCAGTATTTTGCTCCTAAACTACATTTAATAATCAGGATTGTACTTTGTACTTTACATGCTGCGTAGGCTGACCTGTGAAACTCCTTGCTGAAGGATGTTGAAGGGCAAGCAGAAGGTTTATTGTTCTGTATCTTCCGACTTCCAACACACAAACACATGTATATTTTTTCCAGTATTCTTGAGGACCAGAAATTGGAAAGTCATGAAGAAAACAGTTTAATAGTCTTAATGCTGATAAGTTTTGCATTGACCTACATCAGAAATGCATGATGTAAAAAACCTTATAAAGGATTATTCAAACCCATCAGACTTTCCCATTAAAACCAATTGTGTTCAGCGGTGATTTTTGCTCAGCATCGCTTTCATTAGGAAACCACTAGGGACGTGCTACATGTAGAAGAATGAAATAGACGAGCTGACTCACACTTGGACTTGCCCAGATGCATTTGCAGAATGTAGTCCCTGAATAATTTAGAAACTGATAGATGCAGTTCAGTCTTACAGCTTGCTGAAAAAGTTATCTTTTTTGTAAATTATTATTTTATTTAAAACTTGGACAGCTCCAAACTTTGAATATTTTTCTGTTTTCTTTCTTTTTTTTGTTCTTCTAGAATAGAAGCTCTTTGGGGGGTAGTGGTGGTAAAATATTACTTAAATGCAGAAGATGGAGTAAAGGAATAAAATACCTATTTTTCTTCAAGTACCTCTGAAACCTGCTCCCAAATTGTGTTTAAATGAGAATGTTTTGCAAAACTTTCTGATTTTGAAAAATGTATTATTTCAACTGAAAAAAGAGTGAAAAAATTTCTAACCTTGTGTTTTTAAAATATTTAGGATAATGCTGTTTGCATAGCAGTACACACACTCAGTTCAGAGGGAATTCAGGCACTGTGTGCTTTGAAACACATTAAGATGGCATGTTGTGTGCCTGCCATGGTGGATAACAAATTCATCTCTGGGTAGTTAGCAGCTTCTTGTGCTGGTCTTAAATTATAGAAATTTCTGTTGCTAAATGCTCAAATATGCCCCTTCCCCTCCCAGATGTTTGGAATAACTGATGCAGAAATCTCTGGGGAAGCTGCTTTGGTGAAGTGTGGTATCAGTACTAAATGCATTGCAGCCTGTACAAAATGCCTGTTAAAAGCCATGATAAAAGCAAAATGGAAATGCTAGAGGGTTTTGAAAGAGGCATCTCTTCACACATTGTCACTCAACATTAAAGTGAGCTAAAATACCAATACATTCTCACAAGATAAAAGTTGCGGGTTTCTTATTTTTTTTTGTCAACAGAGCTACTCCTGTAAAACACATTGCAGGTAAAACGGTACTCCATTGGAGTTTCCTGCACCAAGAGGCATGACTTAGCATTGGGTGATACTTGGCAAATAAAAAGTAAGCATGGATTTACTACATTTCTTACAATTTTTTGTAGTGAGTATTGAATCAAGTGAGTGTTACATAAAGATCTTTTCAAGCATAGTGAAAACAAAGTAAATTTAGTGATGTTGCTGACATAACCATAATAGAATTGATTAGAAAATTATTAAAAAATGGAAGAGTGACATTGGTGATTCTCCATCATTTAAGCAAGAGTAAATACAGAAGAAGGAAAAGCACAAAAAGTAAAGTTCTTCAAGAAATAGTGAGCTACCGAGTGGTGGTGTCAGAGAACTGTAAAGGGTGAAATGAAATATTATTAGGTTTGAAAGGGTCTGGACTTCTGAAGCTTTTCAAAAAGTAGAAGTTACTTAGACTCCCAGCTGTTTCTAGGGAAATGTTCTTGGCATAAGCAAATGAATTTTGAATAATTCTAGTGATGAGGGGATGTTCCCATTGTTAGGGGTTTAGCACTGGAAAGAAAGAATCTTTAAATATTGTAAAGCATTGCAAATATAGATAGTAAATGCCACAAGAGTGGGTTTCTATTTGAGTAATCAATGTAGAGGAGAAAAATCTTAATACGACTCGCTTGTTCTTCAGATGCTTCAAATTTATGTCTGTTCATCAGTACTGCATGAATCAATCACCTTGAAGTATTTTAATACATCTTAGTTACACTTTTCTTGTAGTCCAGAGGAAAGAACGTTCCAACCTGTTACCAAGATTGCAAATTAAAGTCTCCCCTTCAACTTAATACTGCTGCAAAAGAAAGTAATATGTTGGAAGAAAATATTTTGAGAAAATAAGTATTACACAGTTAAAGATATTATATTTTTGTTTGAAGTATGTGCAAGGTATAAAATGTGCAGTGTGTAATAAAGACGTGCCCTGAAAACAGAATATGTGGATTTTCTTGGCTGATGTCTGTTGTTATTATGTCCTAGTTGGGAATACTACACAAAAAAGTTACTGCAGCTCCCTGTGTCTGGGGCTGGTTCTGCCCTGATGTTGATGTGGGGCGGTGGAGCAGTCTCAAGGGCACTTAGGGTGCCCCCATGGGACTGCCCACAGCTGATGATTTCCAAGGCCACCATACCATAGCTAGAGTGGCCTTCACCACAGGGTCTACACCAGTCCATCTGAGGAGTGTGGAGAATGGTGTAGTTAACAGCTGCTAGGTGAAATTCAGTCTTTATTTTGTGATGTCTGGAGGGAATAACTGTGTATAGAGAGCTTCCATTCAGTAGTGTTTTGTCTTTAGCATGTGGGTGCATGTATGTGTGTGGATGGTGGATTTTTCCCAAGACTGTTGTGTGGTTAGAAAAGGTAACCTATCATGGTGGTGTTTGTGAAATTTTCCAAAACTAATGATTTTGATAGGGCATTGAAATACATTACTGTGAATCTACTCAGTGCAAAATGAATATTTTGCTTTGGCTTTTTCCAAAGGAATCTTCACCTGCTTCCCCTTCACGTATTGATGTTTGTACCAGGTGGGCGGTGGGGGATGACAACTGATTTGATTTTTGGTGAGAGGTCTGGTGAATGAATCAAAAGTTTTCATGTGTTTTTCAGCTTTATTTAGTAATAATTTTAATGATCCTGTTTAGGAGTGCTTTGTTAAGGGCTACAGAAAAAGTGACAGTGATGATTCTCAATTCTAAATTTTTCATTTTAAATAGCCTGCTAAATGTTTTGTAAAGTGAAACTTGTCATGTCTGGTTCAACAATGCAGCAGCTTTCTGCAAAGCAGGACTTTCTTGTCGTCCTTAGTACTGCAAGTTTGTTCTCTAGTTTCTATGCCATGAGGTAGTGGTATCGTTGACTTGCTACCACATGAGCTCTCTTGCTGCAGTTTATGTATTACCCCCTCCTCCCGATGGCAAGAGGACAGTTTGTTCCTTCTAGATGCAGGACATCTCATTCCTAATTACTTAAACTGCTTTTTTTCCCTGCACTTACATTCTCGATGCTCACAGATGAGTTCTGTTATGCTATCAGGCATATTTGTTAATAAGAAAGTAACTTAAGTAGTTAACATAACAGAAGTTGATTTGACCTGCCAATACGCATTTTTGCAGAATAAACAAAGCCTGTTATCTGAGATTTTATTTATATGGATCTGCTGAAGTGATCTGAGAACCCCCCTTGTTTGCCTGTCCTGCCCTAGACCTCAGCACATAATCTCACTGTACTGCTGCCCTTTTGACATCTGATTGCCCTTTCCATCAGCATCCATCCAAAAGCATATTTGTCTAAAAAGGAAACAATTAAATTCCAATCCCATACAGAAAACCTTTACTTTTCAAAGAAAACATACTGAATAAGTCACAAAGTCATACATGATGAGGAACCCTAGCTAAATCAGAACCATAAGTCATTAGGCCAAATTCAGCTCCTGCCAAAGTAGACACCAAGCCACTAATCTCGATGATATTTTGCCTGTTTATATTAGTAACATTATATGCACTTAGTTTTTATTTGTTTTTCCATTAAATCCTGTAGTAAGACTATGTTATAATGTATGTGAGAAGTATCATTAGCATGCAACATAAATAACAAGTATGATTGGTAAGCGAATACTGAAATACTTCAAATATGAAATGATCTACTGGTTATAACCCAACTATGGCAATGGGCTAAAATGACTGAATTATGTGAAATTCAGTTTAAACAATGTTACTCTCATCAAATACTGTATGTCCTATTTTCTGAGAATCTTAAGAGTTACATTACAGCATTCTTCCACGGACAGCAAGACATTACTGTCAAAGTGCACAGTAATGCACAGAAAGAACAGATCTGCTGCTTTCAGTGTTTGCACGTCCTTTTCTGTTTGTAGATGTCCAAACAGTCCCACCTGGGAAATACCTGGTTTCCCTCATGCTGAGCATTGTACCCTGATTTTGGCCATAGCGTCACTCTACATGCTTTTGGATCATAAGATTGAGCACTGTGTTTTCCATTACTTGTGGCTGCAAACAACTTTTAAAAAGCTACAAATAATTCATAGTTATAATTGAGTTATCTGCTTTAATGTAGGTTTGATAGGGAAACAGTCTGTCTGTCTTATTTTCAAAGCCCTTCAGGCTGATGAATTTACTAAAGGCAGTTTTGTCACCAATGGCTCATTGTAACTTTCTCTGGGAGCAACCAAGTAAATACGCAACATGGTGCTTTGAGAGTGAAATGCAAACCCAACTTCGACTGTGTGGCCCTCCTAATTAACATCAGCAAAAAATAAAGATAAGAGCCAAATTCCTACATCGTGCACGTAGAGTAGAAATTGGTGTAAAGTGAAAAAGATTTTTTTTGTGTGTATTTTTTTTAACTTTAACTGTTAATATTCAGCTATCACAGGTTATATCTGTTGATTATACAGCATAGATTAAAGGCTAATCATATCAGAAGTAATGTTGCCGTGAAGAACTATTTGATTGTATTGTCACCACAGCTCTCTTATTTAAGGGACTATGGCTATTAACACTTGTTTTAGTTTAAACATGTACCTTATAAATATATATATATATAGCTAACAATGTCACAGTTTTTTCCTTGGTTTGCTGTTAAAAAATGAAGATGCTTGCAATTTGACCTTTGGAAGAAGAATGCAGGCTGGATGGCCACTTGTGAGATCATGAACTTTGTCTTGTGTTCCTGCCCAGACTAGTAAGTCTGCAGCAGAAAATGAGGAGCGAGCTGGGAGGAGGCTTAGGGCTCTTGCTGACAACCCACATCCTTGAGAGCAGCAAGTTGAAAGTCGGTGCGGACAGATTTTACTCCTGCAGTTTTTTGGCAAAGGCCTGTTTTTATCAGTGAACATTCTGAACATAATTCCTACCTGAGAGAACTTGAAACACTGTATTTTTGTCATTAATTAAATTTCCCACAGCTACTGCTTAGGATAGAATTGACTGAAATGACATTTCAGGGAATCTGGTATGTCAGTAACATTTCCCTGGGTACCACTTCTCTGCAGGTGGAATTCCCAGGAATTATTAAAGCCCTGTTACTGATATGGCTGGCTAAATCCCAGCCCGACCTGATTTTGTTATGTCTCCAGGTATGTAGGCTTGAATGCCTGTGGATTTACAGTGTTTGAGCAACTTGGGCAATTTCTAACTGTTAGCAAGACTTTTTTTGTTTCGTCAGTCTTGTGTTACTGAAAAGGGGTTAACTGGTGCATTTCCCAACCTTCAGAGCTAATGGACTCATAAACTATTATTGGGGTTCAGTTTAAGACCAGAAAGTGTGCTGTCTTTCGTGGCCGAGAACTAGACAAGTGTTGGTGTCAAAGGGAGACTGCCGCTATAGCTGGTAACTTCACTGACAGCAGCTTAGCTGGCAATGCCACATGACATATCATTTTGTCCTTTAGCAGTATTCTTTTTGAAATATATATAGACTGGGAAATGCCTGTGTGCATGGAGTTTATCATATAGTTGGGGGAAAAGAGATTCAGTTGCACATTTGTCTTCTTGACAATTAAAATCACAAAAAAGACTGTAAATGCCTTCCTATTTGATATTCAAAGGTAAAGGAAATTCAACTAAGTGAATTTTAAAAAATTGGTCTTAGCAATGAGGTTAGTATTTTTTCCCAGTTCTATGACTGATAGTTTAATGGAGATTTTATTGTTATGTTAATGATCTCATTGGAATATATATTTCTTTGTTTGCATCTGTCACAGATTTATTTAATATTCTGCTACTTTCATACTGGTTTTTTGTACAGAATCGGCTCTTTTACTTCTTACATATCTTTGGCAGCCAAGTCCTTACTTAGAAAAGAAAAAGTTTGCATTATTCTGACCAATTAAGTGTCCCTACAACTAGAAATGCATTTTGCTAGTGATATCTTCTACAAAACAATACTAAAATATTGGTGTAGTACATAAGCCTTTTACCACCCTTGAAAACCCAGCTTGAACCTTGAGCTAGTCATTTACATGATGTTTCCTTGGGATTACCTACATTCTTGTCCACTTTGACCTTGTAATTTTGCTCACAGTTGGAAATGTAATGCAGAGTGACTAAGATAATGTTGTTTACACAGACTTTAAGTGGAGTGACATTATAGTCAAGCAAGTGTCACATCACCCAAAGTGAAGGAAGACTTAATTACCATAATCCTGTGAATACTAAAATTCCTTAGCCATGTGTAGCATAATAATGTAATGTTCTGCATGCTACATTTAATAACCTGAAGGTACTGTATTAACTCTCAGGGATCTTTTAGTTATCTTAAACTGAAAGCAAACAGATTTAGAGCAGGTCAGGAGAAATTCTGTGGTTGATGTAGATCCTTGGTGTGTTACGTTACTAACAGTATACCATCTTCCTTTAAATGTATAGTTTGACAGGCAAAACAAAACTGAAGTGACTGTAGCAGCATCTCTGATCTAATGGGTATAGTCTGGGCCAAAGATTTCTGCAGGTGACAAAGGGTTAAGATCATTAAATAACAGGAATGATAGGGATGAGGCGGTAATAAAAACATACCATATCATGGCAAACATACCAGTAAGCGGAGAAGAGTGTTAAATACTGCAAGACTGGAACAATCTGTTCCTTAAATATTCAAACAATCCTACCTTTTTGCTGATACTCAGTGCACCAGCACTCAAACAGAATAAGAAGCGAGACCTTGAATGAGTATATAATCATAAAAGGCAAATTATCGTTTTTCACAAAGAACTAAAGTATTTGTCATGTTCTCTTCTGAGCACTATGTAATCATTTTATAAAAATGGAGGGAATATTCTTAATATATCATGTTTTTATTTCAGTAACACTAAGTAGTAGTGCACAGCCTGCTGCACATCTTACGTTTGTCCTAAGAATCAGACTATTTAGAAGCTGAAAGAATGCTATTTAGACAAAACCAGAGTACAGTTGATAGCTGTTTTTCTTCTACTACTTGAGAGCTCAGAGAGTTCTCCAGATCCTGCCTGGGCCATCGTCCTATTGTCTGGGCTCTACATTTCTGTGGTCAGTGGCCAACAGTGATAGGTGGATTCAAAAGCACAGATGAATAACCCAGTGTAATTTAGTATTGTTCGACAGATAAGTTTTCAATTAGCATCTTGAAGAGAGTAGCAGATAGAATAGTTAATCTTGAGAGGGATTATGTGTTTTCATGCAGGAACTGCTTTTAAAATAACTATTAGTACGTAGTTCAAGTTTAATGTCTAAGTTTTGGTTCTCTGAGGACTGGAAAACAATATAAATTTACAAGAACGTATGACAAAGCTGGACATTAAAGAAGTACGTGCTGCTAGTGTATGATATTAGTGTACAAACAAGCAGAAGCACTTGAGTAGGGAGTCAGTAGCTGGTGTTGGTTTACGCTGGTGCAAAAATGCTTGTGGTCTGGTTTTCCCTTTACTTAGCGCAGCATGTTACCTTGGTGCAATTGCCTTTAATGGAATTGTTCTTATTTGTAGAGAGGCGATGGGAAAGGAGGCTCTCCATGTATTTATAAGGATTTTTAAAAATGGATGTTATTAACATTCTTCAAGGTCCCTTCCAACCCAAACCATTCTATGATTCTGTGATTAAGGATGCTCTGTGGAAGGGGGTGCAAACTATCATTGCTTGCCTTATGTTAAGGTTTTGCTGTATTACAGCAGCGTTAGAAAGATGTTCCGTAAAAGTGGTGCTTTTCTCAGCAATTAAGAATCCAGGGAGAAGACAAGATCACTTTCTCCTGGTGTCTCCTGTGGCTGTCCAGGAGGGCATCTATGTCTGAAGCAGCAACGCCAAAAGGATCACAGGTTGTGCGCACTTGGGTGTGCAGCACGTTGTGCTCCCTCCTTGCTGAAGCCCAGCCTGTCCTTTCAAGCTAACATGTGCTGCCCCTTTAGTTTTGTGCCCCTAATTGCCTCTGTCCTGTGAAAGAACAATGGGGAAGATCAATCTCCAACAAGCATTTCTGTGATAATACCGAACATGAAATCCTCCATATCTTTGATGTATATTTCCAGGAAAAATAAACCAAAATTTTGAAGAAAGAAATGAATATAACAGAACTGGAACTATTAGCAGTTACTCTGACACAGAGGAGTTCTCTGCTCACTAGGGTGTTAGTAGTGATACACGTACACTGAAGAGGTACTAATATATATACAGTTTTCAAGATACCTCTTTTCTCTGTGTAGTTTCCAACCATTTTGTGTGTTTAAAACGAAGTGCGAAATCTCTGATCAGGGAAAATAATGTAGACTTGGTGTTTCTCAGATTGTTTTTGTAAAATTAGGCTGTGCTTAACGCTCCTGACTGCCAGAGGTCTCTCCTTGCTCTGTAGTATCCACTAGGGGTATTAGGAGCTAAATAATAGAAGACAAAACAAATGCAAATCACAGAGAATGTAGATTATACATGAGAAAAGTTTTGTTGTTACGGATTTTTTTTTTTTTAAAAACAAACTTCCACTATTAGCAGCAATTGCCTCGGCTGTGCTGTGTACTTATTTATGCATCCATGCACTCTCTCTGCTGGCTCTGTTGGTAGAGTAGGATGATTCGGGGCTGCCACTTGAATATCTGAAATGGGACTAAAAAGCTGTGGAAAGCAGAAGCAGCATTTCATTAAAAACCACCTTTGCGTAAACTCCTATTGCAGCCTGTGCGTTGTTCGGCAGGTGCTCCTGTTCGACGGCTGCTTGTGCACGGATTAGTTTTCATTGCTTCAAGCTGACCGTATTTCCCTTTGAAATCGGGGCATTGGAGCTGTAACCTTGAGACTGTGGTGATGCAGAAACCCTGCTGCACAGCCAGCGAGCTGGTGCTGGCGAGCGCGGAGCACCTGTGAGCACAGACTGTCAGGCTGGATGGGGGGCCCCAGGAGTGCCGGGGCTGCAGCTGCCGGGCTGAACAGCAGTTGGAAGCGCTCCCTTGCTCCCCTCGCCAAGCCCCCTGAGACCCACTAAAGGGTTTTAACTTTCTTTGGATGTATAATTTTTGTTGATTAACAGGAGTTCTGGGAAGGAGCCCTTTTGTAAAACTGATGACAGGGAGGAGCTGCCTGGGGCAGAGGCTGTCAAACAGTCTCCTTTGTGACTGTGATAGTGCAAATATTACCAAGGAACCAAAAATCCCTTCCTACTCCCCATGGCCGGCACTGCTCGAACATGAAACTCATCATATTGTCAGAGTTGAATCTTACAGGTTCTGACTTTTTTTCCCATTTCAAATTATGGAGTGTTTGGGAATATACGAACTTTACAATACCATTCTTTGGAGCAGAAAGGTCAGAGGATAGTCCTGATACTAGGATGCTGGATCTTGGCTTTTGTCATTGCTCACTGCCTTCAGGAGGTTTGTTTTCCTTCATGTCTGAGTAGTAACTGCTGTCGTGGCAGAAAGCATTTTGGGTCCAACGCATTTTGGTTTTCATCGTAGAGATTTCACGCTCTCTCCTGTATTGCTACAGAATGCAGAGGGTGGGAAAGGGTTTTCCAAGACATCCACAAGTGCTGGTCACGAAGATCTGGAAGAATAGTCCAAGTGGCAGGTGCTCAGGACGTCTAAACGCTGTGTTGAAACACACACATTCAAAGTTCAGTTTGGATCCTTAAATGAAGCAGTAGAAGCTTGACTGGAAGGGCAGTGTCAATGGCCAGTGGAGTGTCATCACTTGTGTCCGTTGTGCAGGGGAAATACACACCATTTTTGCCTCAAACATTGCACAGTACAGTATGAATTACTCTACTATAAATCAAATTTTCCATCATTTCTCTTCCATTCCCATAAAAAAACCTCCCAGTCACTTAAAAAGAAATGTTTTTGAAAAAAGGAGGATAAAAATATGTAATGTAGTGATCATCTGCCATGCTCAGAGGGGAGCGCTGGGGTCCAAGGGGCAAAGCCCAGAGGCGGCGTGGGGAGGACAGCACTGGCTGCCCTGCCTGCACCCAGCTTTGCGGAGGAGCAGCCACCCTCTCCAATTCCTGCAACTGCAAAACTAATTAGTGAAATTAAGTTGAAAATGCTGTAAACAAGTGAAGTTGTTATTCATTCCGTACGGCACTACAAATGTGGGAGGACATGTTAAATGATAAATTAGGCATGAACTGCTTTAATCTGTAAACTGAACATGCTAGTGAAGGGCCTGCATTTGTAATTAGTATTGGGGGCCACAGGAGAGTGGTGCCTCTTTTAAAACAGTGACAGAGAATTGATCAGTTTAGGTTGCTGTGGCAACCAGGAGCCCTCCATCATTTTCCCTATGTTCTCCTATTATGCCATCCCCGGGTTTAGAAATATGTTTATGAACTGTAAAGATAAACTACTCAATAATGCAAAAGAGGCTACCATGCTCAAATGCCAAACTGACGGGGGCCAAGCGGGTGCCTGACTACCCGATAACAAGCTTAAGTGTTCTATGGTTGTCATGACATTTCTTTTACAAAGCAAATGATGTCTGCAGAAAAAAAATCTTAAAATTAGCCGAAAATGCAAATCTCTTTATGAGACTGTCACCTTCATAATAACAGACAATAATTGATGATTTATGAGATGCCACCATAGCAACCACCTCCTTCGGCACCCCCTGGTTCCTCTTATACAATAGGCTTAGGCTCCTGTGAAAAAGTTTCCAGTGCGAAGCTCAGGAGGTCTTGTAGCGTCTTACTCCATTCCGTCTTATTAAATGAGATTCGCAAATGTTGCAGGGATTTTTTCAGTTGTCCTACACTTTAAGGGACTGAAGTACCTTTTGTAAAAGCTATGTAAATCATGACCGAAATAGGGTTGTTTCTATCAAAACCTGTTTAAGAAAATAAATAATTTTTATTTGTTACTCAAGTTAGAATGGAAGCTGGGACAAACAAAAATCTTTGCTGTATACTTGGCTTTTCGAGGTGCTTTGTCTAATACTTGTATTTAAAAGTATTGATTACATAAATCAGACCATTTTTTTGCCTACTGCTGTCTGTGTTAATCTGACTGTCATAGAATAAATGTTTTATTTGCATTGTAATTCCAATGACTGCAAAAGAAAGACTTTTACTTGAAGACTGTAAATATATTTATCTGTCTCACGCTTCATTACATCTGCAGTGTTCTTCATAAGAAATTAGTGCTTTTAAAAAAAATTTTTAGTCTTTCAGATTATCATCCTTTCTAATTGATAAAATCAAGTTCAGGACAATTAGGGTCTGTAGTCTTGGTTGAAGGTCATATGGTACTAAGAGGTACCAGGTTAAGTAGTATTAGTGTCTTCGTGTCCAAAGGCCATATTATTTGTTCTTCTATACAGGACTGGAGGGCATGGAAACCCTCATACCATAGTTCTGCATAACTTTGTAAAACTCAAGTCCCTAAATTTGGTACCTAGAAAGGCTAATTTAATGTTGAGGGAGAAGAACTGGCATTAGCAACTTCTGCTTAAGGTGTTTTGGGTTTACTTTTTTCTTCCCCCCCATAATTCCTTCCCCTCTCCATGCCCTTAATAAATGGTGATTCCAAATCTGCCCTTTTTATTTCAGTTCTCTTTTTAAAAATGTATTGTAGTAGAAGGAAAAATCCACTGATTAGAAAAAACATTCTTAGAGTAATATGTTAATTCTCAGCCTGTATATTAAGATCTGTACTCAGACAACGATTCCAAAAAAAGTAGTAAAAAGTTACTTGAATTAAGAATTCATGATCTCTCCTGTTGTTTTTTTACTTTGTCAAATATGACAATTAGAGCTGTCAGTTCCAGAAAGTGATTTCTGGTAGAATAATATCTTTCAGCCACCCTGCCTGGTGTATAGAGAGAAAAGAATAAATAGATGGAAACCCTTTATGTTGTTACTGGTTATGTCTAGGCATTGACTTTTCTGTTCACGTTTTGATATATTTTTCCGTTGTTTAATTTAACTGTTTTTGTAACTTCTTATGCAATATTTTTTATAGGATTAATTTATATATATATTTGTATATGTGAGAGAAAAATGGAGGTTTCTTTAGGTATTTAAGATGAAAACAAATAAGCTTAGTGCTTTTCCCTGTGCCCCTGCCTCCCCCCCCCCACCGTGTCATCTTTGCATCCTCATCTAACTTCAGCAAAACTTGCTTCTGTTCTCTTTCTCTGCCATTGACTGCTCCAAAACCACAGACAGGCAAAAAAGACCCCAAACCCCATAACATCTCCTACCTTTTTATGGGTAACAAGGTTTGAATGCTGTAAAGAAAATACACAGAGTAAGAACAGGCTGTTATTTGCTGTGCTTGGTACAAAACGGACATGATTTCTATGCTGGAGCCTTGAAAAAACCCTCCTATTTTGTATGTTTTCCTTTTCCAGTGTTGATGTAGTTTCAGGAGTATTGTGGGCATTTTCTGTGTTCCTCCGGAACTGGGCTCGGTGCGGAGGTGTTCTCATTAGCATTTTACAAGCTGTGTGTGTAGCAAGTGTAGAAATGGCAGTAAAATTTTTTGCAGTGTATTGACCTGAAGTCCATTTGAAGTTGATAAATACCAGCTGTTCAAATAGAAAATTAAACAAAAGCAACTCAAAACTTACTCTGAAGTAAACAGGTGAACAGTATGTAAGACAAAGCAGTTCCCCAAAGGCATTTTTAGTACATGGTCATTATTTAACTCCTGACTGAAAATAAACAATGCTGACAGAGTGTGTGTTGGGGGGCTATGATATATGAACAGTGTCAGTACTGTAGGCTGATAACCTATAGCTTGACATCCTTATCTATAAACTTTGACAGATACATCAGTTTGTTATTGTCACTTTATTAACTTGCTTCTGTGATAGCCAAAGATAATCTTTCTCAAAGTCTAACACAGCTAATACTTTACTAGGTAAAACATTTGGAAAAATATCAACAAATTTTATTTTTCCCCCAAAGGAAAATCTTTTACAGTTCATTATACTTTGAGACTATTTCTCAATATGGAACGGAGTTGTTTGCATATCAGGAGCAGACAATAAACTGTTTTGTCATATTAGATTATTTATGCCAGAGACATCCTGACAGCCTCTCTTAAAAAAAAAAGAATATATTGCTAGGAAATGTAGTTGTGGCTGCTCGAACTGAACACTTGCTTAATAAATTAATATTTTGGTCTTGTGATTTTTAATTGGAAAATAACAGCTGTTCCTAGTTGGAACTGTCTACTTTATCTTCTGGTAGTTTACAACAGAGCTGTAATAAAGATTTCACAAGCCTGCTCACTCACTCCCTCCCACTCCCCGATATCCTGCTGATGCCAGGGGGGTGAGCGAGGGGACAGACCTTGAGCTGAAGCGGCATCGCAGAATGTACAAAAAGGGTTCTGACTTTTTTTAAACTTCTCTCAATCTTACTTCAGAATGTTATTATGAATTATACTTCCAAATGAGCATTTTTTTCACTTTCTCTGAAACGGAGTTCTTTAAGATTTGTTTGAATCTGAAACTTTATCCAACATCTGTTGCATCACTTCATGCCAGACTTCTTCCTCTTAACTCTTTGCCCTGTCTATCTTACACTTAACAATGCATTATATTTTCAAGGCTGTATATCCATGTGCGTTTACCAATGAAGGAGTTAGCAAATGATCCTTTAAATGTTCATACGTTTGCTTATTTTTATACGAAGCAGTAAGGCAAGGCCAGGCTGCTCACGAGCTGCCTATACCCACAGCATGCTCTCGGGGTACATCAGCAAGATTGTGGCCCTTCGGGGTGGGTGCGAAGGGAGTAATTAAGGGCTATAGTAGGACAGTAGAACTCAAGTTGTGCAAGCAGCCTAAATTCTGAAATTAACATGATTTTGGGGGGTTTATGTTGTCTCAGTAATGGTCTTTTAACATTACTGTGAGTATGTGTGATTACTTAAGATTTTTAGAAACGTGATCAAAACCTCCAGAACTTCTGTAATCTGCAGCCAGTGTCACCCATAAGGGTCCTGTATTTACTGGACTGTCCAGGCCTACCATAGGGACTGATGAAATAGTTGTAGCTATAACATGCTGGAGTCATTCGTGTGAGCCGGCATTGGAAAAAGGTGGATGCCTTTGGCAGTGCTTTTCATTGATATTTGCTGCAGTGGAAATGCTGAGCTGCACTTGTCTTTGGAGAGTACTTTAGTGAGTACAAATTATCTGCCAGTCTTCCACGGCTCACATGGTAGGCTTGTCTTCCCTTCTCTGCTCCAACACCAGTTCTTCACATTTTTTTGCGTGCCCTTGTCTTTCATCTGTCTTCCTCAGACTTGCCCTCCTAGTCCTAGTTTTCTTGCCCTATAAGGTCTTGTCTCGCTGCTCTGTACTCCAGTTATCTGAAATTAGACCTCTGCTCCCATTCCGGTTTGTAATCTTATTTTCCAGTTGTTTCAGGTGTCTTCTTTCCAGTACGTATTTCTTTGTCCCCGGTCTGTTTGCACAACCATCACCTCGGGATCCCTGCCACTGTTGGCTTTAGCCCCGTGCTTCTTACTGCAACTGCTTACCTTGAACACAACTCTAGTTTCTTCTTGCCTTGAAGAGATAGGAGGTAATTCCTCAGTGTCTTGAAATGTTCCGTTTCTTCTGCAAACTATGTTTCTGGCAGGGAAGAGCTACTGAGGTTAATGCTGGGAGGCTAGAATAGATTTGGAGCGAAAGGGGAAGGCAAAATTAACGTGACAGTGGGATATGGGGTTACTGTTGATCTAAGAAGTAATTTAGGAGAGGAGGAGATCCAGGCAGGAATTTAGACCAGTTTGAGCTGAGGCCCCAGTTTGCTGCTTTGTACCAATTTTAAGAGTATTGACAATGCTAATTGTCACATGTATAATACTGGGAATGGGGAAAGGATGTTTATAAAAGAAAATTTCAATTTACGAAATCCCAATTAATTATGAGAAAAAATGGATTTTTAAAATTTGGCACCTTTTCCAAAAATGGGTGTTGTGAGGGTGCCCCAGATCAAAATCTATTTCTGCTGTATAGAAGTCAGTATTATGAAACATAGGAGTGTAAAAGGACCATATGTAAAGAAAATGCTGTCAGTGTAATAGCAAATGACAATATTTTTCTCTTGCCTGTTTCTTTGGAGTGGTTCTATGACGTCTTATCAACATTATGCATTTGTACGATTTTCATAGGAGATACTTGCAGCCAAGCCTGCCCAGGGTATATTACTGGAGATTACAAATACTTACTGTTTGGTTTTGTTACAGTAAAAGTATTAAGTAGTATAGCATTATTACTTCACAAATGAAATAATTTGTGTTCCAAGTCAAAGGTGTATGGATGAGAAATTATTAGCTTTTATAAACGGTCCTGGTTTTTTTAATGAATTTATAGATACATGCTCGCATTTTTGGAAAAGATGGTATAGAATAAACTCAATTTTTAAGGGAATCTATATAGCATCAGAGAAAAATCTTGCAGTATAACATTTGGTCTCTTTCTTCTGTTCTTTATTTAGGTAAAAGTAACGTTCCTAATTTAACCCAATACAAGTTTAGCATGGTCTAAAAAAATAAATCATTAGAGAAGAGACGCTCCCTGGCTGACTGGCTATAATGAAACATAACTTGAGGAAGACAAACTCATAATTCCTCTTAAACAGACAGAATTCTACAGTGTGTTGGTAACTAAACAAAATGGTCATAAACAGAAGAAGAAAGATTAAAGAAAAAGTAAAGAATTGTGATCATTGATATTAATATCATAATGCATTTTAATCAGTATAACTCTTTATATATTTTCCCTGACTCTGTATATATCTAGTGCTGCATCAGTTCTTTTGCAGCTGCATTGCAGACATGCTGCCACACAATTTTTGGTATACCCTTGATGACTTTTACTACTATATCACAGTGTCAGCTGCATGACAGCAGCAGTGTTCCTGGATCAATATTATATTATGTCATTTTGTGCTGTGACAGAGAGCTGTATAAAACTTCTAGATTTGGTTCTTTGGAAATGTACAGCTGAAACTAAAAAAGGCTTGATAACAATCTGCAGTAGAAGTAGTGTATGAAAATGAAAAGGGGTGCCCAAGGGAAGTAAGTGTATAGGAAGACAAGAGGGTTCAGGCTTTGAGAATACAAGATGAGGAAAGGTAACACTGCTTTTACGTATGGGGTTATATCATTGGATTCAGAGATTTTAACACACTGTGGATAAGGCTGTTGTACCTTTGAATCCACTAGATTTTGCTGCATTTCTCAGGTTGACTAAGACTATGTGCAGTCTGTTAGCAATGATTGCTGTGAGAAACAGAGTAATTATACCTACCCACATCAGTTAGTGGATCAGGAACTCTCCTGACAGTGTGATTTAGGAACTAGTTGTTTGTTCTGCTGGTTTCTTCCTCTTCTAACCTGTTCTTCTGAACAAGTGGAAGTATTAATGCCATAGGTGAATAAATATGTTCACTAGAATGCACATCCTGAAAAAGTTGATGTGTATGTTTACATATTAGCTTGCTAATGTAGTCACAAAGATTTAAAATTCGAATTAGAGTGGTATGACAAAAACTTGGAGGTTAGTATAGATAGTAACAAATGTTCAAGCCTTTACAAAAGCAGAGGTATGAAGTTAATGTGTTTAAAGCAGGTACAAGAAACGTGCTGGCGGGTTGGTTCCAGATCACCTTAAAGTTATGTTGTAATCTAAGTAGTACAGGGAAATAGACAGGAAAAAAAACCAAACAAAAAAAATTAGTATATGATCATAATTTATGGTTGTTACGAAAGAGTTGATCAGATAATTTGCGTAGCTAGAGTATTATTGTAAAGGATATGGCTTGTTCAGAAAGCTAAGGCAACTAAAGAGGAAAGAGAAGTCACCTTACAAAACAGGGCATGTGCTCTTGCTTAGAGGTCCAGGCTATAGAGGGAGATGGCATGGGAGGAGAGTGCTGGATATGATGGTAGCCTGCTCTTAATGGCCACCAAAGCAGGAAGGATCCATATGGATTGATGTAGAATCATCCAAAGCACAGGACTTTGTGGTAATGGGAATTTTCCAGGCCGGATATATAACCAGCATGTACTGGAATGCTTTACAGAAGCTGTTTTTATATATATAAGTTAGAGAAAGCAGCTTTAAAGGAAAGATTATGGTGTTGGTTTTTTTTGAACTCAGGTGTAACCAAGAAAGAACTAGTTGAGAATGTCAAAATGTAATGGAAATTGGGTGAGAGTGGCTATGATATGATAGCGTTTATGAGCCATATGACAAGTAGAAGAAATAATATATAATAAAACCAGTGTCTTAAAATAATGCAGACTGATGTATTTGCATTGGGAGGTAAGAAAGCTGTAGTAGCAGAACGGTAAAATTTTCACGAAACCTTGCAATTCCTGTAAAAAAGGGAGATCAGTGAAGGCAGTTGGGTTAGAGCAGAATAGCATGAGCATGTGGGGACAGTATTGGAAAGGCCAAAGAACAGAGTAAGAGGAAATCATTCTACACGTTCATCTTGGGAAGAGAAAACAAGGGCTGATGTGCTGCAACGTGAAGGGAAAGATAGCAACAGATGGTGCTGGGAAGACTGAACTTGAGCGAGAAAAGAAATGTGACAAAGCTTATTTAGGTTAGATGTTTTCAAATCAGCTAGTTCTGATATAATCTAGTTAAGGAATGGTGGATGAGATGTTGGAGTGATTAATGGCTAGCTTTAAAAAGTCATGGAGGGATGAGTGAGGTATAAGGAGAATGGAAAGAAGGAAGGAGGAGGAAATGCTTGGAAACTATAGACCACTCCAGATCAACTAGAAAAATACTGTGACTAATAAACAAACTGTGAGTGCCCAGGAGATAACAGACAACATGGGTTTGTCAAGAGCAAATTAGGTCAAAGTAATCTAATTTCCTTTTATAAAAGAATGACAGTCTGTAGAGGACAAAGGTGAAGCAGCAGATGTCATGTATCTTCACTTTAGGAAGGTTTCTCATAGTGTCTCACATAGCATCAAAAATGCAGTCTAGGTGGAACGAATAAGGATAGATGCAAAACAGGTTTGAAAATTGTACCTCGGAGTGTATGTATCAGTACTCTGTCAAAATCAAATGCAGGGGAAAAACTGGGAGCACAGCAGCTGTGTAGATGATCAGTGTACCATACACTGAATACAAGTTGGCAGTTCTGTGGTGGCATGAACATGGGAAAACTGCACTGCGTGGTATGAAAATTAATATTGCAATTGCAAGGCAAAGTGGGATAAGTTGAAATTTTGTGTCTGATTCTTGAAGAAAAATCTAAGAAAAACGTGGATCAAATCAAGGGAATCCAGTGCAACAAGCATCAGAACTGTAGAATGGTTCACGTAGAAAACGGCAAGTAAAAACCCACTAATTTCAGATATTTTCTTAAAACTCACATTACCTTTACTAGTTAACTAGTATGAAATTCTGCCTCCACAATACTTTGATATTTAGTAATAAGTTGAAATTAAAGTATTGCTGTTTCCTTCTCTTCTGTTGCTTTACTCTTCATAACAATGAGGACGTTACGTTCTGTCATAACAGTTTAGCTCCTTATGCCCATTGTAACTCTGGTTGTCAGGACTGGGATTTATTCCTCTAACTCTAAGGATGTGGGGTTCATGATCTCTTAAAACTGCTCTGCGTATAGAAGTCCTTAGTTTGCCTTTACCCATGAGGGCTGGGGGAGAGAAAAAGGAAAAAGAGAGACCCTCCTCTTCCTGACATGTTTCAGGCTTCGCTGTCCAATATAGGGTATATTAACGCTTACTGTGTTAAATAGCATCTCGGGAAAAGTTGGCCTATTTGTTCTTTCTGAGAGTTTTATTCAGAAAATACAGCTCAAAGTGCTAAAACAAGGTAACTTTTTTAAGAGTACGTAACTTTTGTTTATCCTCTTGACTAACTGTGTTGCCAAATATTCTAGAGGAGTCATTCCCCTTCATAAAGATTTTTATTAACATAAGAAGACAATTTATTTCTCCCTTAATATGACAGGTTTTGGGATGACCAGGTAAAGATTGAAGTTCAAGGGCCAGTTTCTTTGCTAGGTCAGTCTTCATCAAAGGAACTGGGTTGAGGGGGAATTTATCCCTGTGTGTTTGGCATAGATGCCTGCCAGTCATAGAGCTTGGTGAGTCCATCAGGTGTGCTTTCCCACTTGTGTGACAGGAATATTGTGTCTGAAACTGTAATTAATTTGAATCACTTGCATTCCAAAATTACGAATTCTAGCAGCCAAACTGCATTTTTTTGTTGTTTGCCAAATGCTACATTTCATAAATATTACTCTTAGGACAAAAATGAATATGAATCTGTTTGCAGTATGAAGGAGAGAGCAATGGCGATTAAGACAGGGTAATATGTTGGATTTGTACCCAGATACTACTGTTTACATAGATACGATAAAAATGAGTTCTTATTGAACTTATTTTGAGAAAGGCAGGATACTTACATTGCAATTACTGGGTAATTTGTCCAGGCTTTTGCTTTCTCATGTGCAAATGCTATCACTTACGTAGGATTAAGTTGTGATTTAAGGATTATAATTCATGCTCAGCATCTTGGCTGAATTTTGGACATTTATTTCCTGTCTTATTTTCCTCCAAATTACAGCCCATATTTTTAGGTTATAACATTGGGTTGCCCAGGACAGTATCTTAGACCGTTTCAGTTACTTTCTTACACTAGTTACATTCTATGCTTAAAGCATAGCCTGTAGAATATGTAAAAAGAGGAGATTCTCATTTTCATTTTGCCATCTTTTTCCAAGGGCAATTGCAGAGGATTGTGCTTGTTAACAAAAGAAAGAGTCTGATTTTAAAGGCTGCAAATCAATCCGTAGGATGGGATTTGAATCACTGTCAGTGGAAGGAAAGTGTGTTTATAATAACTAAAATCCCACGTGTTCATAATTGACATAATTAGAGGCTATATGCACAATTTCCCTGTAGAGAAGAAAGATAATGATTTTGAAACCTTGTTTGTTAGGGTTTTTTAATATACTTTTATTAAAAAGGAAAAGGAAATCTGGTATTTGCAGTGGTCTATACTTACTCATGTGGGAACTTCAGATAAAATAGTGGCTTCCTTTACATGATTTGTACATCATTACAAATCATCATGCTTCATTCTGTTTCACAAAGGCTGGTTGGAAGTCATGACTTTTTGTCAGGATATATTTGAATACCTTCTTGATTTCTCCCAAAAATTAAGTTGGTGTTGCTAGAAGCACTTTTTTATTTTGCCAGAAATACATATTGTAGATTTAATTTCCTACTGAGTTATATGCTTTTGCCATAACTTTCCAAATCTAATCTAAGCGAGCATGACTTCCTCAATATTTAGGATAGGAAACCAATGTTTTCTAAAAAGCGGACACTCGGTAACTACTATATTTTTATTCTGTCTAAAGAGATATACCTCGACTCCTGCTGCTCGGTGTTAGGAAAATTTGATTTTCTGGACTTTCATATCCTGCTGTTGAAAATACCAAAGGAAATCATGCCATCCTGTTGCCAAAATGTTGGTTACAGGCTTTAATATGAAATGACTGTTCTGTAGTCAACATACTGTAGCGAGACCAATAATAGGTACCATGCAGGCGATGAAATAATACATTTCTTATATTTTCAAAATTCTTCTGCAACACTCAACTACAGTAGAAGTTGATTCAGTAGGAACCACGAACATTTCAATTTACTCTCTCCAAATAGTAGTTTTTGTAATAAAAAGTGAATTTTAATGACCAGGGAAAGCTCATTTGAAACAAAGAAAGCCGTCTGTTAGTTTTATTTTGATTGACAAGCATGCCAGGGATAAACTGTTGGCTGACACTAGAACATGCCTCATCAGAGCAGTCTACAATGTCCCCAAAGTCAGCTGAAAACATTAAGTAACATAGAGCATCAGGATCTTGGAACGGTTTGAGCGACAGGAAACAAACTGTTTTTTGTTTTTCATTTGGTTTGTTTGTAGGTATAAAAAGGAATCTGGTGAGTGTTTACATCTTCCCATGACATTTTGCACTAATACTGTTGCAAACAGATTACAGAGTAGAATATTAAATAAATACCACAAAAGGAACTCCTGGTTTTCAGTTTCCCCTAGTGCTGAATGACAGTAATCCTCTCTGACAAAAGAGGGTTATTGCCATTAGTTAATCCTGTTATGTAGTTCCCTCAACAGCCTGTAACACATGTTGATAAAGACTGGGAAAATCTAAAATGTCAAACTAAGAGACCACTGATCATCTTGACTGTAAGGGCATAGTAGAAGCAACCTAGAGCTGGATGTCTGCATCAGCAGAGTATTTAACGTCTACATCTAAAATGAAATGATGCATTTGGGCTGAAAGATGCGCCCTGTCATTAGCATTCCCTGTTGGCTGCTGTTTGCCCAATGAGGGGATGATTTCAATCACCTTCTATGCGTGCACTGTGAGCATCGACTTGAATGTAGGTGGGTAACAACATGCAAGAGTTAAACTTGTTTAGATAATTTTTCATGTGCTAAGCCCTAGCAGAACACATAAAGTGAAATCTGCAATGTACAGGGGTTTTTAGCTAGCTTATTGGTGTTAAAAAAATTAGTTTTGATGACTATGCACGTCTTAAGTGTTTATTAAGTCCTCCCAGTAATACTAAAGTTATATGTAAGTCATGGGTCGCGTGTTTGCTTAAAAAAAACCAGGCGTCCATGAACATTTAGATTATCAAAGTTGGGGCCTGTGGTGAAACAGTTAATGGATCTTTAGTTAAATTAAAATTATAAAAGGAGAATTCTTGTGCGTTAGGGTAGAAAGCCTGTTTCAGGAGGCAGATCCTTGTCTTTCACCACTGCCTTCAGTTAGCAGCTAAGGCGTTGGAACCAGAGAGTCAATTACTATTAATCATCTTTGTTGCTGTAATGAAGAGGCAGTTGCTTTTCTGATCTAATACTGGCCGCTGCCTTACAACAATACTTTCATATAAAGTCACTTCACATGAGGATGGTTTAAAGCATATCTGCTGTGCCTGTTCGTGGAGTTAGATGTTTTAATTCCATCCTTTGAAACTGAGCATGCTCCTCCACTTATATTGTGACTTTGGACTTCATTAATATCTGATTTACGTGCTTTTCCTGTTTCAGAGTTGTTGCGAATCTGAGTGAAACTTCAGCAAAGAGATTATAAGCATATTGTCATGACACTAATTTCTCTATTCCAGTGCTTTTCAGTAAGAAATTACAATGGGAAGGTTGCAGGACAATTAAAAACGTTGGGCTTTCATGTCATCATTTCATATGCATATCCATCAGTTTTATTTGATAGCTAATATCTTTCTAACTAATCATCAGTAGTCACAAGTTTGGCTCAACTAATTTTCACAGAACAATAATAAAGTTATGAAGCATATAATTTAATATCTTAACACAGTAAGCAGTCATTGGTATATGACCTAAACATGTAAAATGCATTTATTTCTGGCAGTTTTGAATGCATGTAAGTTATTTTCAGAATATTTTAAAATATTTGGAATAGGAATTTCAAAATGGAGCGTACCTTTGGTCCTCAAGTATTTGACAGTTAGGATGTTTGAGATATCCAGCAGGAATGGTTTTTCTCTGTTAGTCTGGGTTTTTTTTTTTTCTGAGGACCACATGATGTGTGGTAAAGGAGAGGCAATTATGTTTTAGCTATCTAATCTTTCAAATCACAAACTGGTTTTCTTTTTCAGAATACAGGAATTACGTTAATTACTGCTTTTTCTTTAAGTAAGCCTACACTGAAAGCCTGTAGCTCATGGTGCTGCTGCTTGGAGAATGGCTAGCCATTTATTTCTAGTCATAGCAATTGAAATCCAATATTTATTCATTTACCACTCAGTAGTATATTTGACAGATGTGTTGAATAACTGAGTAAATTGTTGCCTTTAAACTTCAAGCCTTTTTTTTTTAAATTCACAGATCTAGAAACATTGTTGATAATATAGAAGTTACAATATCTACACATTAACATTTTTGAGATGCCACTTATTGTTGTGATTATGGCTGCAGATTGAACTTTTTTTTTTTTTTTTAAATCGCCGATTCAAATTCACCCTGTATAAGCTCTTACTGTGAGTAAAGTCAATTCAGCAAATGATGTAGAAGTCAGATCCATAATGTTCCTTTTACAAAGAGCAGTTGTTTTGGGTATTTTGAACCCACCTGAGGTTTTAGCTATGATTGATGCAAGTAGGAATCTCACAGTTAGTTCTCTGTATAACACTTTGAACAGATATGGCGTGTCTCTTTCTTGTTTCTTTTTAAAAAATTAATTCATGGAGCCCAAATATCAAGGTGCTGTTCCCCATAAAGACTGCAAAGATGAACTCATGGTCTTCATATCAGACAACAGAAGGACCCTGTTGGTAATGTGAAAGATAACATGTAACCTGCAAATCCAGTCGCTCACCCAGTGTAAAGGGGTGATGCAATGTGGTTAATGGAGTACGTAACGGACTGAAGAAATAGAGTAACGGAGGATGTTAGTTTGTATGATGTCAGCCCTGTGATGCTAGCTGAAGAATGCAATTTTATCTTTTTGTTGTGAGACAGATGTTAGATATCTGTGTAAAAGGTCTCAGGACGACAGATGGTAAGATCATAATCATAATGTAAATTAAGTGCACTCTTCGGTGTCCAGCTAGATGTAAAATTGTGCTATATATTTTGTATTTGTGTTGTTGATACAGAAATTGCAAGGTGGAAGAAAATAGTGTAGAATAAAACCTTCAAAGTAACTGTGTTATATTTATGGAAATTATTCTCAGACTAGTGGGAGATTGATTTGCCAGGGCTTTTTACTGAATGCCTTATACCGTTGCACCTACCTCTGCTTTCTCTTGGTCATAGATATTCTGTAGGAAATCCCATATAATTTTATAATTCTGTTTCTTGTGAAGAAACTTTCAGTGCTGAAATAATAGTTGGTTTTCTTAAATTACTGCCTGAACAGTGGATTTACCCACTGTTTATTGACCTTTTGTGTGAGACTTGAGATGGGGTAACTTACATGAAGGTCACAGGAGCTCTTGTAGAGGGAGGATGCAAAATGTGACACACAGCTGTGGCCGGTCTGGTCATTAGCCATTAGACTCTATAAGTACAGTGTTTTTTTAGGAATATTTCATGCTGTCCTCTTGGTTGAAAAAAATTATGGTCTTTAAGAGAGATAAAAGATTTCTTGTCTTGTTATTTTTTCTGGAAGTGTTAATTTGTCACTTGTAGTTTTTCAAGACCAAATGGTGAAATGGAGAAAATCTTTCTATGTTGACTTCCTTGCTATTGTTTTGTAACAAGCAGAACTGCTGCAGAGTAGCAAGCATAGCGGACTTTGCAGATAACTGAAAGATGCAACAAATAATTGCTTTTGTAAATAGATCAGTCAATGATGGAAAACTGATGAAAAGAGTTTTTTCAAGCTTTGATTCTTCTTAGTGAACTAAGTATGATTAAGGCCCTTCCCAACAGTGAGACTGTTGTTAGTCACTCTCAAATGTTAAATTGATATCAGACAGTAAGGTCTGAAAATTTAAATACATCTTACTGAATGTGCTGTTGGTGACATTTAGTGGGTTGTTTTTGTAATCAGTTGATTTATAAGGAGGACTTCTAATGAAAGTGTTACTTGTCTGCATGCCCTGTTTTGAGATAGGGAATTTGGAATGTCATCTTACCTTCAAAAAGATGTTAATCTGAAGTACAGGGGTTTTTTTGTTGTTGTGGGGTTTTTTGTTTGTTTTTTTAATCTGGAGGTAATTTTTGCTCAAGTAACGTGTTATGAACATTAATGGCTTCTGCCAAGCATTAGTAGAGAAAACAGAACACACAAAATGGGAGTGAGGTTTCCTTTTCTTCCAGGAGTGCTGCAGGTGATCTGTTGTCACAGCGTTTTGTAGAAGCACAAGAGATGTAAATAAGTGAGTGCTGATGAAAGAGTACATTTTATTTTCTCACTTTATCTCCTGCCAGAAAAGCTTAATGGTATTTTAGAGCTGATATTACACCTCAGAAAAGGGGTAATGCATCTTTAAAAGCTAAACTACATCTTCTTTACTTTTATCAAATTCTCTATAAATCTTTCATGACAGTTTATTTAACAAAGTGTCATTGAAACTGTATAGATGATTGATGTGACCCATGTAAGATCAACATGAAATGTTTGTAAATGTCAGCAAAATGTGACCATAGAGAAGCAAGTAAGGATGGTGTTGCTGTGAAAGTGAAAAACAAACAGAAAATGTTTATCTTATTCTTTACTTTCTGGGATGAAATTACAAATTCATAGAAGTAGTATTATGTGATTTTTCTTAGACATCATGCCATGAAGCGGGGAGGAGGATCCAAATTTGTTTTGACATACTATGCTTTTACTATTGGCTGCTTTTACAGTGGATAATATTTTCTCTGTCACCTATTAAAAAAAAATTCCAATTTCACTTCTCAGAAGAATAATACTAATTTGGCTAAAAAAGGTAATAGAAAATTGACCAAAGTGTGAATAAACTAGCTTGATTCAAGTAGCTCCTGTCATCAGAAGAGCTGGAAACAAGTTGAGGTTCCCTCAACCTACTGCTTCTCTGAAGAATGCTGTTCATATGAAAACATATCTAATGGTACATGTGCATTGTCACCTGAAGTTTCTTTGAGGTGTTAACCTGTTATCAATGCCATGCTTTTGATTTTTGTACAGTTAATTTAAAACATGGAAAGAATCTACTGGTATCCTTGTGAGAAGCTAATTTTTGGGGTCACCTTTTTTGATCTCCTTCATTTCTGTCTTAACTTTTGCCAAAATCCATGGGACCAAGGAAACTAGTGACTTCTGGGGTTCTTCAGAGCCCTTTGAATGCCCTGGGGCCTTGCATGGTAGCTTGTGGGGCTCATGAGCCTTTAATGGATCCTCTTTTATTCTCCACAAAATTGCAACATATGGCATCATATGCCCTGCAATTTATAGTTCTTTGTGGTTTTGGTGAGTATTTAGACACCAGTAATATCCTGGGTTCTTAGGAAGTTTGCCACAAGAAATTTATTGCTTGTTATTTCACCCTTGAGGAGAAATACAAAGAGATGCAGAAAGTGTTTTGGTCAGAGGTATGAACTTCTGCATGAGCTGGTGAGCTTTAGTTCTTGAACTGCTTTACCTCTGTTGGCATAGCAGGTGCCAAGGTACCACTGGGCCACTTACAGGTCCTGTGCGGAGGCAGTGGAATACCTGTAGCTGTGCCCCAGCCACTTCTGGCTGTACAGTATGTGGAGTGCATCACTGGACTCTTTGTCTTACCCCGAAACTCTACGTACTGAGCTTCTCTGGGAGCAGTGCAGTCACTTCTCTTCAATGTAGATGTCTATAAAACAGTCTTGGAGCTCTGCCATCAGATTTGCAGCAGATGTCCAGCTCTGCACGTTCTTTATGGCAGGTACGATCAGCCACCAGAATCTGAAGGAAAAACTGTTTCACCAGTTAATTACAAGCATGGGTGTGTGTATATGTACATGTAGTTCCCAGTTTGCTTCTCAGCCCAGTTTAGTGCAAACCACCTAAGGTCCTAGGACCCGGACAGGGTCTCCCTCTTCATTCATAACCAACCAAAACAGCTGTAATCCTCGTGAGTAATGCTGCTCAATGTGCTCCAAAGGAAGTTCATGAGAGCTGGAGATAAAAACATTTTTGGTCAAAAGCCAAAGAGAGCCTGAGCCCAAGCCTGATGGTTTTTATAGTATTGTAGAACTTGCCTGTTTGCCAAGACCTTCCCACGGTAACCAAAGACAAGGTACAACAACTCACAAACATAGTATTAAAAAAGAACCTGAAGGTGAAAATAAAATCCATTCTGGGATCCACTTGGACAATAGACTTTGCAAATTACTGTAATGAGGAGATAAGATACTGTGGTGATAAAAATCTTGTAAATCAGACATTGGTATTGCTTTCAAATTAAACTAAGATGACATCAAAGGAACGTGATTGAAAAATTTAATACCTAAAATGGGAGACACAAAATGAAGCTGAAGGAGAGAACAAAAATCAAATAGTATATGCTAATGCCTTTTCAGATGCTACAGGGTGGACTAAGTGTAGCACAGAAGCTTCAGTCAAATTAGCGAGGATTCCATGTGATCTGATCCAGCCATTCCTGGCTTTTTTATTTTTTGTTAATTCCCTATGAGACATTTTACATTTTCAGAGCAAATATATAGATACATTTATCACATATTATATGGCATATGAATTTAAAATTAATATATTGGAGATACAGAATTAGCTATTTACAGTGTATTGCAACAGTGCCTCATTACATGCCATTGTATGGTAAATGGAGAATCTTTGGCATTTCTGTGGTAATAACAAAACCGTGTGCTATTATGAAAAGTAAGCCTTCCATCAGAAGCTCAAGTGTCAAGTAGCCTTATTTGGGTAACAGGAAGCACTTGGGTTATACTGATAAGTCTAATGACCACAGTGTCCTGTTTTGAAAAGTATTACTTCAGATGCACTTAAATGATTTTAAAAGATACTTGAGTGCTTTTAGAAGAAACACTGAAAAGTTCTGGACCATAATTTCATTCTGTGTGGAGGTGTGTGTATGTGTCTGCGTAAACTTTAATCTAAATGGAAGATTGCTTAAGTTCAAGTAAGCATGTTTGTAACAGATAAATGGTTAGTGAACTGTAAGAAAAGCAGGGTATCTTAGTTATTTGTAAACTGTCTTCATTTCAAACTAACCTACATTTGTGAGTTAATTTACTTTTTAATCATAATTAAATTATAATCTAGCATATGGTTGTCAAAAAAATATGGTAGTTGGAAGTTAAAAAGTGGAGAGTTTGTGAGTTCATGCTAATATTATTAAATGGTCACTGGTAATAAAAAAATGCATAAAGCAAGCAGTAACCAAAGTAGAAAGGATTATATAACAAGTAATGTATAGGTAAATGTAGATTGTGTATTTTTTAGGAAGTTTGAACAGGCAATCAAAGGAGCCTTGGTGTTGCACAGTTGGTTATAATTACTCAGCTTCCCTCACTTTTCTGCCTTTCCTCCCAATCCCGGTCTGCCAGATGAACGCCTCTCTGTGTGCCAGTTGGATCCCTGCATCTCACTTGCACAATGAGAGTATGGTTATTTCTTATAACCACGGTAATGAATATGCAAATATCATTAAATTAATTGGCAGTTACAGTTTTCTGTGCTGTCACAGCACAGAGAATTCTGAGCTGTTAATAGAAAAGCAAAGAAACTGAGGCCCGTAGGTGACCAATATAAAATAATACTTTTTTCCATTCATGTCTTGCTGCTGTATTTCCTGATTATGAGTGGTGCACGTGCTCATAATGTTTTTTCTGTGAAACTCCAAGAATGTCTCTTACAGATTCACTTTTGACACAAGTAAATAGAGAAAAAACACCACCCCAAAAACCAACCCCTGCATGTATTCCAATAGCGGGAGCTTTGCTAGTCTGCAGAAAAAGAAATTATGGAAACAGAAAGAGAAAATCAAAAGAATTTTATGTTTTTAGATGTCTTCAGTATATGGGTAGTTCTGCTCACTTCCATGGCTCCTTGTACTTGGTATAGAGATTTAAGGAAGATTTTGCTACCTGGTTTTACATACAGATATGTACACACACATGGTAATAGTAAGTGTCTCAAGCTTTTTAATTTTTCTGTTAATAACCCTGCTGTTAACTGAAGGCTTTATTTAGTCCGGATTATGATAGCCATTACCATGAAAGCTCTGGTGCTTTTACTGCAGTGTACAGTCACGGTGTGTGTCAGACTAACACAGGTCTGAAAGTTGCATCATTAGAAGAGACTAAAGGGCTATCACGATTGTACAGCATCCATGTATTCAGGTGCATTGAAAAATTCGTATTCATATTTAGACATGGCCTTTTATAAACATTTGCTGCCCTTCTCGCCTACAGTGTGTAGTGTATGCATTTCATTGTTTCTTGAGTAATTTGGGAGAAAGATAAAGTGTAGCATGTACTGCTGAAGCAGTATTATTTTTTGATGTTTGACCCATATATATTTCTACTACTTACAATGCAGATAAATGGTGGGAATTCTTTTTTGGCGGGGATGTGTGCCCAATCCTGAAAGCTTAACCTTTCTTTAAGGGAAAAAAGGGAATTTGATCTCTGAAATCCCACCTGGCCAGTGGCTTCCTATTACACTTAGTTTCTGTTAATTATATAGAGCAGGTAGTCAGTAATCTTCGAAGATAATAAAGATGAATTTCTTTAGTTTTCTCAGCTAAAGGAATAAGTAAAATGAATGGATGGTTGTGAAAGAGTGATGTGTAGGTCTGCTGTGTCTTCTGATTACATCCTTTCCATACATTAAACATTAAAAATGTAGAAGTTGTTCTAAAAATGACTGTATAGTGTTTTTCCTCAGCAGAATGGCTTGAACTGGCAGGCAGCCAGTTCAAAATCTCAGTGGAAATCTATAGCTGGCTTAGACTTTAGTCTTTAATTGAAAAATGAAAATTAAAATGTAAAACGTAATTTGTTTGAATGTAGAGAAAATTGAAATACCTACAAATTTACTTTCTTGTCATGGTTTTACAGGTAAAATGGCACCTTTCTACAAATTATTATTGTTGATGTAAAAGGCACACATAATGTAGTGACAAGTGGTTTGAACATCTCAGTTTGGAGACTTACTTTGAAGGGTACCCATGGGGTTGACCATTAGTTGCATATTTTTTTGCTGAGAGAGAAATATTGAAGGTGAAAACCAGCAAAGCATTTCGTGACAGAAGCTCCAGGATGACCTACTTCAGAAACCCGAGGAGCTGTCTTCTGATTTGAAGTTATGGCTTGAACCATCTCTCTGTTTGAATTATCAGAAGGAAATGGTAGATGTGGTTTAACATTATTTAAATTTTAAAAACTTCATTTTATATAGTAAAAATCCAAGGTGCATTAACTTATGGAAAGCTATTAGTTTAGAATGATTTTCATTTTCTGTTTTGAAGCCAGATGTTTGTAGGTGTCACCTTCCAATCCAGTGAGTGCTTAAATGGCTTTCTCCCCCCTCTTTTAACACTGCATAACTTCATGTGAAGAAAAAATCAATTCCCAGAGGCCTGCAACACATGTACATATTTGATGAATGAGAAGTAATCAGTGCCATTTGCTCATAGTACAGCTTCTTGAAAGAATTTAAGACCAACAGGTATTGTTAAGCTAATCCAGGTGACACTGATTTTTCCTGAAACATCAGATTAAACTGTCTGCAATTGAGTGACTAGATAGGGCAGCCCAAAGCACAGTTAGTGAACAAATAGTGAATTTCCCATAAATCCATTATTTCTGGTTAGGGAATAGGGAAGACGTGAACGTTTTGGAAAAATGGAAAAAACAGGATGAATCTGTTCAGTGGTGAAAGTCAGCACTGCCTGGTGAACACATGTAGGATGGGGCACTCCAGAGTGAGGTGGGTCAGAGCTGAAGATGTCCAGTGGGCAGAAGGATGGAGCTCCCAGTGTGTTTGCTGGGCTCGGGGTTGATTTCAAAGGCTGCTGCCTGCCGAGGCAAACTGAGGGATGCTGGACAGTGACCTTTCTCCCCAGTTTTCATCTTTAACATCACTTGATAGCCACAATTTTTAGGTTCTTTCCTGTTAAACTATATGCATGATTCACAAAGTTTTGTTACTTTGTGCAAGATGCATGAAGCTATCTGCCAGCTTCCCATGCGCACACACGCACAAAGGCCAGCGGACGCCAGCTTTAATAAACTATGTAAAACTTTAATTAAAAGAAACTAATTATTTATTAGCTACTGTGGGACAGATGTTGTTGAGATTTTTTGCAATGAACTGTACAACAGCAAGATAGGGAGGCTTTCAGGACTCTCAATATTATTAATTCAATTAATGCATGATGTCTTGTAGATTTTAATGCTGTTTTTGCTTCCAGTGTATTTGTAGCCTCTGTATATTGATCATCTGACGGATTCATTTTAGAATATGTTTTGTCGTCTTCTGTGCAGTATACATAATTACATTTTAATAGTTGCAAATAATACCAGTTTGTTAGAAAAATACTTTTCCATTCTGAATTCTGTAGCTTTTCTGCTAAGTGCAGCTATTATGTAAGCCATAGAGCCGTATACGAATATCAAATGTAAGATGAAGCTTTCTGGAGGGGTAGGGGAGGATGTCAGTGCACACAGTGTGAGTGACTGTGCTGCTCCTGTGTTGTGACAAGTCATCACATAACAAGCACAGATAAATGCCCCGCCCAGAGTGAAAAGCCATTATTATATATGCTGTTTATAAAACATCATTAAAGAAAAGGTGTCAGTCAATCAAAAGAGTAGTGACATAACTTACTGAATTGAATGGGTTGGTGAAGATGCACAGTGTGGGGTGCTGAATGCATCCGAAAACGTGATGGGAGGCAGTCATGTGGTGAAGGGACTCCAAAGCTCCTGTGTGTCAAAAGCGGGAGATTGCTCGTTTTTGTGCTTTTAAACTGGTGTCTCTAAAACCATTTGTTGTACTGTGTATAGCATCTTGTGTGTTTTTCCCCCAGACTATTACACTAGTACTACAGAAATGTGTAGATTTTTTTTCTGAGGTGTAGTCTTTATAAACTCGATGAGTGACGTGGAAATAATTACTTTTCCTTCCCTTTCCACCGAACATTTTTCTCTAAAATTCAAGTTAAAAGAGTTAAAAAAAGATAGAAAGTTAAATCAAGGCTGTTGAAAAGTGTGAACTGGAAAATCTCTTTCCCAGTCAGTTGTGTCAGGGTTGCTTTGTTGTGATTTTAACAGTCCCACTGATTCTTCAGTTGTCAAAAGATCTCCTAAAGAGGCAGGAACTGGATTTTAATGTGAAAAATAAGCACATTAAAACCCCCAAAATCATACAAACAAAACGTCCGAGTTTATGAAAAAGGACATAACTGCATTTTCTTTTTCTTGTCCAGGTCTCCTTTGAAACAGACAAATAGCTCAGTATGTAGCGTATATGAAATTTTGAAGAGGGACATCTTTGCATTGTAAAAGTGAATTTAATGCTTGTGAAGAATGCTGGAAGCATGCTCAAGTGTTCTGTTATTAAAGGAAAGTTAATAAATGGATGGCATCGTGCTCCATGATTCCCTCAGGATGTCTTAACTCTTCAGCAGTGGGGTTTCAGAGGTGTGATGTACTACGTCACTTCTCATTGGTCAGAGAGTCGAGAAATTGGTGCTAATATCAACTGTGCTATTTATCCTTTGTTCCACTAATTCATTTTATGCAGACTTATAAATATATTGTAAGGTATCCACAAATTGTTACACATTTATATTTTATGCAATTGCTTTAATAGCAGCTAATAGCTAGACAGAAACAAACCATTTGAAGTAATTTTTTAAAACATTTGGTGGAAGAACATAAATAATGGTCTAGTTTTAATAACATAAGGAGAAGAATACAATAAATGGAGCAAAAACTCAATGCCTGTAAGAGGTGAACAGTGGCTTGGTAACAAGACGGGGTAACAAGTGGTTATTACATTAGCCTTTCACCTTTGGAGATTTGAATTTAGGACCCGGTTGAGCCTGCAGATAATGAAGTTGAGTGGTTTCACACATTTTACTTGGTGCAGTTGTCATTGTTGGCTCTAAAAGGTTTCAGGCTGGGCTAGCAGGTGTGTTGCAGGTCAGTGCTTAGTTGCAAAAGCTGTGTGAGGACCTATAAAATGCTGCCTTCTGTTGGCAGTTTTGTCCTTTGGTATGTTTGTAATCAGTGTGTTAATTCATACACACACACACAAAAAAAACATTTCTAGGAAAAAAAACCCAAAACAAAACGGCCAAAGGAGGGGCATTATGGTTGTTGCTCTTGCCTGAAGCCACTGCTTTTATGTTGGATGTACAGGAAATCATTCCCAAGTGACGGACAGGGAAGCTTGTTCCAGAGGCTCTATGATCTACAAATAGCAGAGTAATAGGAGACTGTGACTGATCAAAATAAATGCGGAATGGAGGTTTTATTGATACTTCACCCATCATTATGACAAGGCAATAAAAAAAACCCTAATCTAATTAAAAATACATATATTTAGCCAATTGGTTTTATTTAAAGTGTTGTATGAAAGGAAGACTTTTTTTTTCACAGATTAATTTTCAAATCATAAGCTCCCTTATGTTCCCAATGTCAGACGCTTAATGATCATGAATTAAGCCTAAAAAAAAAAGAGTATAAAACTGATTTATAAGCAGGATATGTAAGGCAGTATTGGGTTTATTTATTTATTTTTCATGTAGTTTCTGAGCCTTTCATTTGCACGTAGGTCATGTCCTCGTCGTTTCTCAGAGGAATTCTTCATTAAAGCTATGGCCATCCTGTCATTGTATGACTGCAGGTGTATGAATAAGGATGGCATAGGCACTCATGACAAAGTAGCTGTAGGGATGAGGGAACGTGGTTCAAATAGGCCAGGAAATGTCAGATGTGTGTTTGAGCACTTAGGTGTGCCTGATCTGCTCCGGTGCTCATACTGGTTCATACAAATGTGGGTATTAGAGTATAAAGCAATTCATGAATGCATTCTTATTTAGCTGGAAATGGTAATGATGCTTTTAAAACAAACTGTTCCACACATATATATGAGCCATGGTTATCTAAGAATATTTGTAAAGGCTATAGAAAAGTTCTGGGAAAATTTCCTGAATGTTTTACTATTTGAGAAAATCCAGGAGAGGGATTTTCTGCTTCCTCCAGCAGAATTGGGTGACTTTGTGGGTGTTCTGTCAAGCTTCCTTCCATGATATGGAGAATATTGACTCTCTGATCTGGTTCCTTGAAGACTCCCCAAAATGTTCATGTTTAGCTGACAGATTGAACTGAAAAGAATCCATCATGTTCAAGTCAGGTACCCGTAAGTGTGCTCGGGGCGGTGTGTGACGGCAGAAGATCAGCCATATGGAAGTGGCTTTCTGCAAGGTACCAGCGGGTGCAGTCGGTGCATCTCAGTGTGCCTGTTGGCACTGTTGGCAGCCCTGCTCCCTGAGAAAGGCATTGCTTTCAAACATGAGTAATTGATGAATTGTATGTAATATGCAAATGTGAATGCATAAATCTCCTGAATGACAGCTTAATTTATGTGAGCCTTTAAGAATGTGGGATTAGATTTTAATTAAATATCTTCAAAGGCACCCTGACTTCAGTTTTTTGGCTGCTGTCTTTATGAGAGTTTAGGAGGGGACAAAATCCTAATTTTAAACATATTATTTACAGTTTTTCTAATGAATTGTCATTGAACAAAAGCTACAGATATCAATGCCTATATTTTAGGCACTGTGTTAGATAAATCTAATGATAACGATAATCAAATAAAAGTGCCTTGAAACTTGTTTGAATTGTGCAACTAGTTCACTTGTTCCTTTATTTTTAAAATGAGTAAGTGTCCAAGTTAAAGCCTGTATAAAGATTTAATTTAATATTTCACATTCATGAAGTACCTTAAGCTTCTAAACCCAAGTATTTGCATTTTAACGGTTACCATTGCTTTCATTGTTACCCCAAATACTATGACTTGATTGTTTCTATTACGGTAGTCAGAGCTAAATCCCAGCATGGCTGCCTCCCCCAGTTTATAGCAGCTGCGGGAGATTATCTACATATGTAGAGCACTTTGAGGTACTAGAGTATAATTAGCAGGTGCCTAATTTCCTTGATCCTGGAAGGGGCAGATTATCCTGCCCTGGACCCAGCAAATGACTTCAGCAGTTGCTGAAGTTGAAGCAAGCGGTGGCAGTTCAAGTGGAGTCAGCAGAACCACGGCTAGTATTTGTTCATTACATCTTTCGGTGTTTTGGTGGACCAAGCTTACCAGTCTGGAAGAAGCAAAACCAACGTGATGGGAAGAGGGTGTAAGAAGACAATAAGAGATTTTTGCATGGAATTCAAATATGTGTAAAAGTCATAGTTGAGTAGTGCCATAGTCTTAAAATTCTTTTTAAAAAGAGTCAATTAAGCTAAGCAAAATAACTACTCCCTCTAACTTGATCAACTGTCTAAAATGATACAGAAAAAAAAAAAGGTATATTACCCCTTCATAAAGACCATTCATTTAAACAAGGAGAGCCACGGTAAATAACAAATGTCAGCATGAATTTCTAGAATCATGTCCTGAAACACTGCTCAAAACAGGTGAAAATTTAGGTAGATTGACATTTGGCTAAACAGTTTTAAAAATGTTTTAGTTTTTCATGGTATCCTGATACATTTCAGAATTAAATACGTTCATTAAAAATGTTATTAATCACATTGTGCTAGTAAGGCCCAATAGGCATTGTAGAGGGCAGGGTATGACAGGAAGGTTTCTGCTGTGTGCCGTGGATGGTCAGTGGTTTTTTGCATGCAGGACATGAAATTATGGTTGATCACAACAGAGAAATTTCTTGAGCTCCGTTCCACTTTTCAAATTCAAACAAAACTTGACTATGTCTTATCTAGAAACACATAAAAAAAGGAAATTAATTTCAAGTAAAGTAGGTTTTCATTTTTAGTGTAATTTAGCAAAGAATTTATATATATTCAGTAAGACTGGTGCCCCTTATGTACTCATTTATATGATGATGCCCTTTACATATTCATCAGTAGTATTTCCATTTGCATTTTGCCCCCTTATTCACACCCACTGAGTTGGATCCTTGCAATGAGACCAGAAGTTACTGATCTCTTTTTTGGGAACTGTCTTTGCATTGGTCACCTGCCCTACCTTTTGTGCAGGCCATTACCCTGATGCAGGGATAGAGGGAAGATGTGTCTCCATCAGCTCCTATTGGAGAGTTTTTTGGGGTGACGTGAAGGTGTTGGTACTGATTATTTCCATCCAGGGAGAAGCAGTTAGAGGAAATGGCAGGAGATTTATTTCCTTCTGTCTTCTAGGTAATTTTTCTCTTTCTTTCCTTTGTTTCTTTGATACCATAATACTAGTCCAGGGAAAGCAGCTGGGATGAGAGATTTCCCAACAGTGGGAGGATAGGCTTGTGCCTGTGCATTGGATGTGAGGCCAAGAGCAGAGAGTTTGAGGAGATATTCTACAGGCAAGTAGTTGTGAAATACTGATCAGCTGGGGTAGATGTTGATTAGAAACGTTAATGTGGAAGGAAATTGATTTTGAGTCTTGTATTACACAGTTTTTTTGGTTGGAAATAACTGTCTTAATTTTAATTTTTACACCTAATGTAATACAATTGCAAAAGAGGTCACTCTTGTAAATTCAGCACAATATGCAAGTGTGCTGCATTTTTCAGTTTTTTTGGTGCAAGTACTTAACCACAGTCTTTGGTCAACTGTTTTCATTCAGTTCCTGTGTTTTGTGCATGGCAGTTGGAAAGATGTTCAGTTATCAGTATTAGAGCTTACTGTCTGAAAGTATTGGCTGTTGCATAAACCGTGATAACAGATGAAAGAACAAACAGTTGCTGTAATTACAGTATTTTTTAATGCCAAAAAGTAAAAAAAATCTCTAGATATGCTGCTTTTTATATTATTGACACTAAGGACTAAGAATTTCTTGAAATAGGATTGTAGACTACCTACAACAGTGAGAGACATTTCTGAGGTTCAATAAGGAAACGCTTCTGGTATCAAATAGAAATTTCTCCTTTTAAAAAAACTGCTGGGGAAAAACATCACCCTAGTAGAGGACCAGAAATGCGCTTGGAAGGAGTTGCCAAAAGTTTGAGAAATAATCTCATTAACTGGTGCAACTCCCTAAGTTTAAACTGTTTTAAAATATTTTTTACTGGTTTTTTTGTAGGCAGAGCTTTGTGATAGTTATCACCTCCCCCCCCACCCCGTTTGCACCCTTCCGGGTGTTCTGTATTTCAAAATATCTCCCTTACGTGGTAGGATCAGGGAGGAATCTCTGAAGGCAAAGTCTTTTCTTTACATCATTGTCTTCTACATTGCAACACTGATGGATAATGTTAGCTAGATATTTTGTTACTGCATTATTTAATCATGTTGACCTGTTCCTAATAAATTAATGTTTCCTGTAATTATGCCTGCATTTAAGACTCCAGCCTTTAAAACTTTAAAAAAAAAAAAATCCAATAAAAATAGCTGTATAGATAAGAGTGTGGTACTGAATTAAATGTCTTTTTGGTTTTATGTTGCTGAAGATCAAGAGCTATTTTAAATGACAAAATTGAAAAAGTCAAATTAAAAAAGCCCTAAAACATCGAAAGGCTAGTGATGGAAAATGTAAATATTTAAATACATAATTGTTAAAGGTAAAGATAAACGCAAAATTCAAATATAGAAAAAAGGCCAGTGCATTTTATTTCTAAACATCTTTGTGTTGATTCTCTCATTTTTAACTTTCCTCAATGTCTCTTTAGTTTGGAGTCAGTATGGGTAAGGGGCTGCTGCTTTGTGAAACTCTCAGTTGAATCCTGATAATTAATACAAATTTTAGGCTCCTGTACAATATGATAGGTCCGAATGTCTTTACTAAAAATGCAAGTGTTAAAAATGTATGGCAAAAATTTTCTGGACTATAATGTGCTCATGTGCCATTGTGTATTTTTTAACTGTAAAGTTAGAGTTGATGTCCAGTTTTGTTTTGCCTTTTAAGTCATTCTCAGATTCTCTTTCTTTTTCTGATATTAATATAGTATGTTGATAAAACTTATTATAAAATGAGTGCAGGCACAAGTGCTCATTTCTTCCAAAGACTTTCAGAAACTGAGGTCTAATATATTTAACTAATTCAATCTCAGCATCAATTTATAAGGCAGTATGCATGTGTTGTAATTAGGTCTATTTGAATAATTTATGATGGTCCAAAGTTTAATTCCATTAAGAAATGCACACAAGGATAATCCTGGAGTTCTTACTTGGTGCGCAGGCCTGCAAAGAGAATTTCTGTCTGTTACTCCCAGGAGCTTTGAGGGTTACAGCATTTTATAGGGTCAATCTTGTTCAGGTAAATGATAACATTTCTATCAAACTGTACTATAGTAGGGATTAATAGGGATAGCAGCATTTGGTCCACAACAGAAGGGATATGATTTCTGAAGTGTGTGATCACACTCACCATATTTATAACTGACCTGAAAATGTCTTACTATTAAGAAATTTAAACTTGAGTAATCTTAGATCATTTTTACGCTATGCAGAATTGCAATTGTCACTATTAGAAAGTTAAAAATGAGCATACTCCAGAGAAATAATGCAATATTAAAAATGAAGTCCATTCCACTTCTTTAGGAAAGCATGTTTTAAGAAATGAAAATAAGAAAAAAAAATTTTCAAGGCTTCATAATCTTTTCCTTTTTTGTTTTTCCTAGGAAATGTCTACATCCAATGACAATAAAAATCAATGAGTAAATAAACACAATGAGAATGCGCTTACTGAGCACCAAACTTTGAGATTTCATGAAAAAAACTGGGCTTGCAATGAATTACTGAAGAAATGTTCTTGTACATTCTCTTTTGAGATTACAGCAGTGCAACCTAGGCAGAATTTCATCCCAGACAGATTTTATGCGATTTGAAAATAAATGGCTTCTGATATATTTGAAAAAGAATCAAGTTATGTACTTTACACTTCTTTTAATGTCAGTTAGTCATGGTAGAATAATGCTTTAGAATAACTGTGCTCTTTTAAGTATCACTTGAAATTAACCTTTTCAGTTAGCTAAGGAATTTATTCTGTCATTAATATTTGCTTAAGGAAAAGCTGTACAATTAAAGCTAAGAAGCAGCCGTGAGCAGTACTGAAGGAGAAAACTGAAAGTGTTGTAGCATCACTGTTCTCAGAAGGAAAACCAAGTTTGTTACACATCATTAGAAAATAATGTTTGGTGCAAATCTCTATACTATACATGTTTTAAATCTAAAATACCTCTTCAGATATTCTGAAATAATGGCCAGAAGTGTGGACTGGTGAAAACTCTGTAAAGGCTTTTTTTCAGAGTTGTATAATTAGGGCAGTGAAGCCTTAACCTGTTCCTTTCGCTTTCCCAGCTCAGTCCCACAGGTGGCCTGCAGGGATTTGGGGTATTCTGTGCCTTTATACCATTTCTGATTTAAAAATTGTAGTAGTTGATCTCTACAGTGCCATTGGACCAGTGAAAAAAAGTTGCACTGTTTTTGCTGGTATATGCCAAGATCTGCTTAGATGTATTGTTTTATTTTGAACATTCTTTTCGCATCTGCTATTTACCACATAGAATACAGTAATGTAAATCCTAATCTTTTATTTTAAATCAGCTCATTCTTATGACTTAATCATTTTGACTGCTGTATTTTCAGTTCCCTCTAGTTTGGTAATATCTTTCTTGTCCTCAGGTTGCTTAGAAATACACATGCAGTTCCAGGTATAGCCATACAGGACCAGATGAGTTAGGGCAATTTCTTCCTTTTCTGGAACGATGCTTCTTTTTAAATTACAGTCTACATGTATTGCATGCAGCCCAGCGCAAAGTTGGATATTTTCCTTGTTTTATCACATCTGCCTAATTTGCAGTCTTTTATAACACCTAAATGTCTCTCAGCATATTAACATTACAGATGTTGCCTCTCTTTTTGAGAGCTACATTTTCATTATTTTTCACACTTCATTAATTTTGCTTTTTAAAAAAGTTGAATTCATTTTTAAGCTTCTTTTATTCATTCAGAGCTCACTACATGTTTTTGTAATGTTTCTCCTTTCCTGTCAATGCCATCTTTTCTGTGTTTTTGTTTAAACTTTTCTGCTTTCCTTTTAGAATGTTTATGAAGATATTAGATCGAGTTAGAGTGAAATCAATTTATTGCTGAATCTTCAAGGTAGCTCCTCTCCATACCATCATTCACTGTTTCAGTCCATGAGTGCTCACATCCATACTAATCTTTTATTAGAACAAGGCACTCTATTAGTTGATTTTTCTTTTTAAATTACAGTCTACATTTATTGCATCTTCTTTTTTCCCCATATATCAATTAATTCTGCAAGTCTCTTTTCTAGAAAGATTTTGTTCTGCCTAATGGCAATGCAACTGTGCGATGTCATCAGCCTGAGATCATTCTCTTTATGGTTGTTTAACTAGTTATTAGAAGCAGAAGTTATTTCTCCAGGTCAGTAATTACTTAGACCTACCTAGACTGGACACTAACATAGAACAGATTTTCATGCTACCTTATCTGGACTCCTTTAAAGTATTTTTCAATAAAAGCTATTTTTAAAATTAAGGGGAAAGAACTCACTAGCTTGGAAACTAATTACATTGCTTGAACTCAGGTTTTGCTTGCTGTTTGTTTTTAATAAAAGGGAAAATTATTAGTTAAAAATACTACTTAGAAACAATTTCTCCTGCAGCTGTACATTTTTACACTAAGGTGATGGGTATGTTTTTATGTATTGTTGATAAGGAATGGAAGCTGTCCCCTCATGATTTCAGTTGCAGCGCAGGGTGAATTTTTCTGTTCGTAGTTGTTTAAGCGTCTCTGTAATACAGGCTTTAAAAGACAATCCAACTACCTCTTGATGATGAACAGTGCTTTCCAACTTCAGTACATTTTTGTAAGTTTATTATGTAAGAAAATGCTAACTAAAACCCCACAAAATTGTAGTGGCGGTGTAAGGAGCATAGGTGGTACTTGTGTTTCTGGTGTTCGAGACACTGTTTGTGTATGTGTGTCACAGGAATGCTTTCTATTCCTACCTACTTTGGTTTATGCCATAGCATATAGGGTATAGTTAAAGGCTCTGTCACTGCTCTCTAGGAAGTTACCTTTGACTTTGATAAAAGCATCTATGGTATTGGAAACAGGATAAAAGCTTGCTGTTACATTGAAACTGCAGAAGACCCTTGTGTCTTGGTCTTAGCTTTTGGACAGCTCTTTGAGGAGAGGATAAGTCAGTCTCTGACAAACTGCAGTGCCACTGGGGTCACTTTAAAGATCACAGTTCTGTGGGTCTTGATGTTTCTTCATGATTTCTTTGAGATTTTCTTTGTGAATACTGAAGTAAAGGAACCAATGTTCTTAAAGAATATCAGTCTATTCCTTTTTGAAGGCTAATTGTTTGCATGCTGAGTACTAGTTGCTGCTGTTGCTGACCCAGAACAGAGTCTCTAATGCCTGAGATGTGGGAGAACTCACACTGTGGCAGCTGGTGAAAAATGGTAGTGATACTTGTTCATCTTTATCCATCTCTTGAAATAGTGCAAGTCTGATTTTGTGTTTCATATAGTTGCTGATACTAGCTTACTTTATTTTTCTAGTAAGCTATTGCTTCTCTTCTGAATTTATTTTTTAAAAAAACAGCCCTAATACTCTTAAATTTCAAGGAAAGAAATTTATATCTAAAATGGTAGACATTGGTAATAGGGGGACATGTTAAATTATGTGAACAAGAGCAGTCCAGATGACCATCACTGCAGAATTAACTTAAGCAGTTGAGTTTATTGTCAGATCAGTTGGTTTATTGTATGATGTATTTGATAATTCTCCTAGGCTAATTAGTTCCAAGCAGATATTTTGTCGCACTATGGCCTGGCTGTAAAATAATGTAGCTGGTTCATTTTCAAACGGCAGAGTCATCTTACATAATTTCTCTACAGCTTTAAAAAAATATCTTAATGTTATCTGGAAAATATTCCAGCTAAACTGGAAATTCTGTCAGCCATTTAGTCCAAGGTGATTACACCAATTTGAGAATGTCAACAATTACACACTACTCATGTTTAATTAGAAAAAGGGAAGCACCTGTATTTTTAGAGGAAAAGACTCCAGGATTAGACTGTACAAATTCAAGTTGTAACAAAAGACAAAAATGAGCATATTATTCATCCTTGGGGAAAATCAGTCCTGGAAAAAATGCAACAAATAGTTCTTTTTGCATATGGTCTCTCTGTGCTTTTGTACTGATGCGTGTCAGTAATGATGTTTATAACTCCTTCATCTGTCCAACAGCAAAACAAAAAAATTAAGAGCACTTCTGGTGGTTAGACAGACCTGTTACACTCTCACTTTAATATCTCAAATTTTACACTTGACACATCATTCCAGCCTGAAAATGTGACTTTTAATTTATTTTCTGTAAATCACTTTCTTTAAACTACCATCTGGTTGAGGCATTAAAATAGGCAATATTACTCTAAGAGTTTTCTTAAGACCTTTCTTTGGCTGTTAATTGCACATTTACAATTACGTTGTTACAGAAAGATAAAAGAGTTTTGAAAGATTATTCTTGGCAACAGACCTAAGGTGAAAACCTGCTGTTTTAATGCATAAATTAGAATGTGTGCAGTTGTGAAGAGTGGTTTTGTGAAATACTCAGGTAAGCGCCAGAATCTAAAAGAGCTGTCAAAGAGTTTGCACTCTTAAGGGGCTAATGTTCATTGAAAAACAACTCATAATATGCTGTGCCTGAAGGCTAAATGAGTAGTTTAAGTTAAACACAATCACTAACTTTCTGGAAGACAGATAAAGGAAACAATTGTTCCTCAAGCAAAGTTAGAGAAATACAGAAACCAGCCTCACTTTGATGCCTGTTTAAAATCATTAATTTTCCTGTAAGTTAATGTAAATCAAGGATTAAACAGAAACTGTTACCATCTGACCCTTATAAACTAAACTTCTGTGTGGCTCATCTATTTGAAGTCCAATCTATCCATACATCTAAACAGGAAACTGAAGGAAAACATTTTTTCTTTTTATTTCCTATATACTGCAAACTTTTTTCAAAACCTATTTCCTTTTTAAATTTAGTCTGCATACTTATAAATCATTTTCTTTTTCCTGTGTAGGGTTTTGTCAACTTACCCTCAGTTACTCTACGGAGTAGTTTAAGAGGGACCTCCCCAGGCATTGCTGTTTACCCATCTGTATATGTTTCTAAAAGTACCTATCTTTGCGGAATGGTTTTTAACTGTGTGAGGGATCCAAGCTCGTATCTGAGCTCCTGAGTAGCACACAAATATCATAACTGTGATCAGTTGGATTTCATGACTGTAAGTGGCAAACGCTGGGGATCCAGGATTACAATTTCTACCTACAGTTCAGCGTGCACCTTGTAGATCTGTATTTCTCTGTCTATAATGACACTGATCTCCAGAAAATACTTTGAACTCCACAGATGAAATGACTATATATAATAATTATTATTATTACTACTACTACTATTACTTATTTACTGCAAGGATAAATGACACAGCTCCGTGCTCACCACTTAGGTTTGAGGATTGCTGACAGTTAAAAAAGGTGCTAAATATCTAACAGATACTGCTGTCATCTGTCATGCTGGAGAGATACATAGCGTGTGGTTTATAGGAGACACTTTGTTCAGTGAATGTGTCTGTTTTCTTGTGTGTGTGTTGGTCAGAAAGATTCTCATCTTAGTGAGCTGACCTGCTATATGTGGCTTTGTTACCAGATGTTTCCATATCAAAAGGTCATTGTTTTATACCTGGTCAGTTAAGCTTCATACAACATTGTGAGTAGTTTGAAGTCAGATTCTTCACTCTTCTGCAAATACTCTGACTGTAGAGGCCAGATCCTGACAGTGAAGGATTCGCAGCCCTTAGAGGTATCGAGTTGTGTCTTTTTGGTCTCTCTGTTCTGCCTTCCTAGCCCCTTGGTGCAGGATTGTGTCCCAATAGAAGTTGCTTATAGCAGCACTGTCACTATTTATGATGAGTTGTTCCTAGGTAACAGATAGGCAACAACTTCCAGTTTTGCATTATCACGTATTGAATTTCCAGGAAGTCAGTACATGTTTACTGTAATCCTCATCTTCAGTAGAGTTACATAGATAGCTGATACCTGAATATTTCATGTAAACGAATGCAAGGTGTGCAGTGTTTCTAAGCTGTGTGTGGCACTATTCAGTATATTGCTTTACATGGCCATTTTGGTTGCTTGCCATTGTTTCTCTTCTCTCCTTGCATGGCTATAGCCTAAAAAGAGGGGAAATTTCTAAGTGGTTTTAATTTGTCACACGCCTACAAAATAATTTTGAGATACATGCCTGTGCAGTCCCAATGTGGAAGGTGCACCTGGATCTTCAACTGTCTTGGTACAGTTTGGCAATGAAAGATGAGTCCCACATCTGTGTCCACCTGATTTCAATGCATTGAAGAATCCCATATCTGCTGTTTGGCAAGATAGTTACCTCATGAGTCCTTCAGGAAAATGTCCCTTCCTAAACAGAATAATATATTCAATATGGGAGGAGTTTTAGAATTTTTTTCTTCAATAACTGGATGGAGACTATAAAGCCCATTGTCTTTGAAAAGAATTCTCATGCATGAGCAGTAGTACGCAAGCTTTTTCTTTAAAGGAGGGGTGATAAGGAAGATGATGCTAGAACACCGAATTCCTGCCATTCACAAAGAATGGTCTGTCATAGAACATGGAGAAAGAAAATGTAGAGGAGCTTTTGGAGCCCTAATAATTGGCACGTGGTAATATGCTTTTTGCAAGAAATCTGACGAGAATTCTGTCTTAATACAGCAGCTACGTGCTTTCCCACCTTTTTTCTGTAGTTCACTAGAGTTAGTTAAGAAGCATGTTGGAGGATCGAGGGGGAAGACAAGGCTCAGAACTCTGGAACTGGCAGTTGTCGAACATACATCATTGAATCAAGATGCAGCACATGTCAGAACTGTCACCTTCTGCAAAAACACTTTTTTTCCTTGGTTTTGCAGTTGGTTAAATAATAGCTGTATTCATCTGCCTATTCCTTGTTGTGTAAAATCTGTGTTTCTTGGACTGGTCTAGTGGTAGAGGATAGCAAACTTACTCTGCTTAGCAGGATAGATGATCAGAGTGTTAGAGCATGATCCCCCTTGCACTGAAAGAAAAAAAAGCTTATTTTAATGATTTTGAGTGTAGCAAGATAGGACTTAAATGAATTTGGCTCTGGACCAGATAATCCTCTTTTGTTGATGTTAAAACACTGGCCACAGCAGTGATTACAACATAAGAATACAAAAGAGGCTTTATTTATACTTTACTTTTTCTTTCATGTTTCCAATTGTAAAAATAAATATGGCTTATTAGAAAAGAAAAATTTTATTTGGTTTGCTTTGCATGCTGGGAGGCATTAAGTATTTCCTTTTTCTAGGGGAAATGTGTCACTTGCATTTAACTCAGATAAAAATAAATGAAGATAAAACTAATTTAATTTTAGAATATAATTTTTTTATTTGTTGAAAAAACGTTGTTTTAAAATGGATAGCCTGCTGAGAAAGAAACAAAGCCACTTCAACAAAGCAGGAAATCAATAACCACAAGAAAGTCTAAAGAAAATTAATGCATACAGTGTGAGCAAGTGACATAGAAATTATTTTCTGGTGTAAGAATGGTAATAATAGAAGGCATATGGAGTGGTTGAAAAGCATGGTAGAAATACACATAGAAAAGATGTGTTCTCTATTTCTATTTATAAATAATGACCTCTGTGTTACAGTATTTAAACTTTGAAGGATCTAGATGGTGGTTTTCTTCCTGATTTCACCATCCCCTAGTCCTAGGTAAATATTTATGCTTGCAAAATTTAGTAGGGTGGCAGCCATGGAAACGTATGTCTTTCATTTATCTCCAGGAAATCTGGTTACAAACACTCTTTTACTTGAATTCTTTTAGTCTTTTTCAACAGCTTTTAAAAAAACTCCTACGTCTTTATGAAGGAGTAGTGAATTGTGCATATGATGTATGATTGCAGTTCTGTTGAAGTCAGTGGCAAGACTGTATTTGCCCATAGCAGGAGCAGGATTGCAGTTACACAATCTCTTGCCATACAAACCAACACACATCTAGTATTTTCTGTCTTCTCCAAGCCAAGTTAAATGTTGATTGTTCAAACTGAGGGAAGCAGAAGTGGATGCTAGTAATTTAATACATACTACATACTTTTTGGGAGAGACAAACCTTTCAGTCTGAAGGGAGATCTTTTAAAGAAATCAACAGCAGGTATGACTTGTCTGATCAACTGTTGTATCTACTCTAGGAAATACTTTATTTCAGGAAATCCCTGAACTTGTGAATAGCTCATGCCACTTTTCAGTACCCTGAACTGATTCTGGCTTTTTCTGTAGTTCACTTCTCCCAGTTTTTCTGATTGTCTAGGTGATTTAAAAAAAAACACGTTGACGTAATGACATTGTGTTTCTCTGTCGGTGGCAAACCAGTTGTAACTGTGGTGAGAAAGGTTCGTAGGTGTAGCTGTTGATAGAGAAGCAGACAGGCTTTTGGTCAGAAAAGTACTTCTTCAAGTCAGATATAAAAAACCAAGTAGTATTTGAGGCTAACTATGAGTTGAGAATAATTATTCTCGCTTGGACTAGATATGTATCCGTTAGACCAGCTGGGAGGGAAAGGCTAAACATTACTGATGGAGCAGAGGGAATATTACCGAGAAGGCAAAGAGTGATGCTGTAATCACTTGGGGGAGGGACTGAGACCCGTTGCTCACAGACTGCAACCAGGAGAGGTCAGGAAGCAATTAGGTATCATGAAACCGGTGTCTTTATTGAATCCATGGTTTTGGTAGCCAGCTGAGTTACAGATTCTAGTACAGATTCCTTCTCATATAATCAACTCTGAGGTTGGCCCAATTCAGAATCAGAATGCAGTGTGGTTTATTTACACAATAATTACAATAATTTGCTATTATAAATAGTTTTAATCAGGTAAAGTTTGTGTGTGTACGTATGTGTGTGCAAAATATGGCAAGTTTCTAGCATTACTGCTGGGTAAATCTTGCTTAATCGTAGTGACAGTCCTGACGTCACGCTTCAAGAAAATGCTTACCTTTTTCAAGAGCCATGTGGCAGTAGTGAGCTAAATGGTACAAACGGGCCAAGGTTTCACTTCAGATGCAAATTAAATTTTGTAGCATATCATTTTAATCAGGGTTTGGGCAGATTCAAAATTGCCTTGGAGGGCAAGATCCCTGATCTCTTTCGGAGAGGTTGTGAATTCAAGAACTGTTTGTTAGGCTTTAGGGTCTGTTCCTAAGCCTGTTACTGAACTCAATCTCTGCTGTCGGGAGACTTACGGAGGTGATACCTACCAACAACCATCACCACCCTTCTCGAATACCCTGCTACTCCTTACAAAAGCTGCCCTTTTATTCCATATTGTTGAGGCATTTACTCCTTTGTAATAATATTACTAACTTTTCTGTCTGGAAAAAATCATTATAGGTACTTTCCTGAAATTAATTCAGTCACATGAAATATTTTAAAAGATGAATACAATTCTTTAGAGGTTGGGTTTTTTGGTTTGGGTTTGTTTTTTTTTTTTAATTTATTTATTTCAGTGTCACATGTTTGAATATCCCTAGTATAAGCAGATGCAATACTGTGTACCTTGGTGATAGTTTTTACGTCACTTCCAGGAGAAATTATGTGAATATTAGTTTGGACGAGCTGCAGAATTTAGCGTTTAGCATTTATCTTCATACAAAAGTTTTGTTCTTCTAGAAGCAAGCTTTTGAAAAAATAAATAAAAAATTAGAGCACAGGGTTAGTTTGTTTACTTTTGTGTGTTTATAGCTACAATTAAGGCATTCTGATGTTCTTCCACTAAACCTATATCCTTTGCTTATTAGCTGAAGACTTGCTTGCCGTGTCCAGCAGCACAGTCCCTTATGTGCCGCCCACTGTGGGTCAGGTTAAGGACAGGGACATCACATCTCCACAGAGGTGCTGCCATCTCAGCCATTTGGCCCGGCTGCGCCCTGCGGTGGGGCCCTTGTGGAGCCGCCAGAACCAGCTGTGTCTGGGGTGGGGCAGCCCCAGCCTCCCCTCACAGAGGCCCCTGCAGCCCCCTGCTACCAAAACCTGGATGTGTAAGCCCAATACATCGTGAAAGGCCTCAGAAGCATTATCTTTTGATTTACTGCCAAAAATATTAAGATGCTATTTGTTCAGTCTGTAACTCCATGCATGTGGAGAAAACTTCTGTTGAGTGTGCTCTTCAAAATAGGGGGAAAAGGCAAGGAAATACCCTGTGGATCCAAAAAGAAATTTGATTACACCAGCAAAGGAGGTTGATTTTTTTTTTTTTAAATTATTATTATTACTACTATTTTAAATGGTAGGAAAAAATCACAGGACTGATTATTGGAAAAAAATTAAGAATGCAGTGGATAATCCATCACTTAAGGTCTTTAAAATGAAAACTAGATGGCCCTCCCAAAACTGCTCTAGTTTATCTAGAAAGTGTGAGCCTGAAACTGGATTATAAGGTCAGGCAGGAACATTTTTTTTAGCTCACAGGAGAGGAGTCCTTTTAAGTCTCTAAAAACCAGAATCATGGCTAGGATGTAGCTGGAAGATCAGAGTCTGGACTTACACTGGTATTGATCCTTAGTGCCACAGAGCTGTCTATGGAAACATCGTCTGAAGACATGTCAAGGAGCAAGAGGAGGGGTAGCCAGGCACTGAGAACGTCCCCGTGAGTTCATGCTGTAGCAGGGATTGCTCTCCAATGTGTGCAGGTACTTACTGCATTTGGTACTTTCCTCTTGGAGTCCTCGCTAGATGCTTGTATTTCCAGAAGCTGTGAATAGTTTAACCTCGAACTGAAGAAATGGTATTTAGTGTCCTTGGATACAGGAAGGACATCAGTCTCCAGCATGGGATCGGTTCTGGGGTCACCCTGATCAGCGATTTCCCCTTGTGCCTTGGAGTTTTACTGACAGATAGGGCTAGGGTAGGCAGGGCTGTTTAAATGGGCTCGGTCTACAGTCCTATTCATAGTAGTATCTTATGATAACAGGAAGATCTTAAAGATAAATTTAATGTGAATTTTGAAAATTTTGCTTCTGCCTTTCTTATATTTTCATCATCCTAAAAGTTTGTGTTCTGTTGTTTAAAAATCCTTTTTCTTTCATACATTTGGAGTAGAAATAATAAACTCGTCTGTCTCTGTAGCTAGCAAATTAAATACTAACAGTCACAAAATCTGGAAAGGTAAAGGTGAAACAGTGCAGCTACTTCCTTATACTGCCTGTTTAATTTCATACTGTTCCAGGACCATCACCTAACTAAACGGTGTTTTCCATGTTGAGAAAGTTTAATAGTTCTGGATACAATCACTTAATCATAGAGGCTCCTTTTGATTGCCATGCACAATTATTCCTTTCAGCATGGACATAGGTGCAAAAGGTGATGTAGAGGATTGTTTCTATGTTCTTTCATTTATTATTCTTTGAAAGATTAATTTTTATTTACTAACTTCGAAGAGTTTTTTGAAACTTGTAATGCAGAGATTAAAAGCAGTTAAAGCAAGAGTAGTTTCCCATTGCATTGAAGTTGAATTGCTGTGAAAATATTGTACCATCAGACTACAATATACCACTGTTACGGAATTAGCTATCACTTCATGTGGGTTACATGATACTTGGTGCTGTAAATACGTCAAGTGCTTGCTATTAGGTTTCTGTCTGTAGATAATAGGCTTAAACAGTCACATTTTTTACAAGTTTCATTGAATTGAATCTTATTGAGATACAGCTCAGTGGAAAACAGCAGTATTTCAAAAACCTTTCTTTGTAATAATGTTCCCCTAAATCGGCATTGAATTCAGATAAAGGTCAAAAGTAAAACTTGTAAGGTTCTACTATAATTCAAACACATATGACATGTCATGAGTATTTGTAATAGATGGTGATTCCCTGCTTGGAAACTATCCATGCAAATATTTGTAGAAGTATGTATGTGGAAACTATAAAATAGTGCTTGAAAAAATTGGTGCTAAGTTAATTCAGATGAAAGCAGATTTATAGCTCTTCAGTGTAATGCCACGTCTTTGCACTAGGTTGGACTGTGTGCTGCAATGTATGTGATGTTCAACTACATTAATGAAAGTGAGTTTCCTCCTGCCTTTTCTCATTCAATTTTCAGTTCAATACTTTTTTTTCTCTTTGGGGCAAATCCTGAAGTTTTTATACAGATCATTTTCTCATTCAAGTATTTTCTTCATAGGTGAGATTGAGACTGTTCATTGTCACCATGAGGTCCTTCCACGTTCATTTTCCCAAGAGACAGTCCATGATTCAGTCCTGCAGTCCTGATTTCGGGACCCATGTCTTCAAGGAGTGATGGCTGGGCTGAGTGATATCCTCCAGTCTGGGGCAGAGCCTGCTGACAGCCCAGAAATTGAGCTGTCAGTCGGGGAAGGAAGCCCATCAGGCTCTGAACAGACATGCAGTGAATAGCGGCTGGTAACAGAGCCCTATGTGGTCCTGTGCGATTGTCCATATGCTGCATTTGAGGCTTCCTGAAAGAGAATAACTGACACTTTCTGTGGCTCTTTGAGGAAGGAGAGCCATTAAGTGCTTGCCCGTGTAAAATCTTTATTCTGTCTGTGTCTTTGCCAACATCACCTCTGGGCTGTTCAGAGTGGAGCTGTGTTTGTTCCCGTGCTGACCCCAGCATCTGCCTTGAGATCTATTTACGTCAGTGATGAGCTTCCACATGCAGGTGGAATAATCCTAAAAACATTTTAAGTGGCTTTCTTCTACATACTGAATAGTCAGATATTTTAGGAAATTAAAAAGTAGCTAGAATGCAAATTACATAATAATAGTGCCTATAATCTCTAGTATTTTACATCTTTCACTGGATTAAAAATCCAAGTAGAACTATCCAAGTATCTGAGTCGAGGTTTGCAAGGCTCATTATATACTTGGCAATATATCTGGCACTTTCACATTTGGTTTAGCTGGAAATCTTTGGTGAGCATTGTTTTGACAACAAATCTGTAATTTAAATCTGTGGTTCTGGGTATGTAGTTAGTGGCACGATTCCAACACGGACAGGCCCCCTCCTGCTAGGTTTAATTTAGGTGGAGTGGGTAACAATAGTAGTAAAGACACAGCAGCAGGAACTTTGTCCCACTGGGTATGATCTCAAGTTGCTAAATACACTGTATTTTATTGGTGCCACTGCATTTTCACTGCTACAGATACTAATTTAATGTAATTATATTAAATTAGTGTGTGTATATGTCCATGTGCTGTAGTCATGCTTTCAATTTCATTACTGACATACCCTTAAATTGAGCTGGTGCAGTGTGTTACGTAGATAGGCCTTTCATCTTGTCTACAGCTGTGAATCACCACAATTCTGAAATTTGGTGATTTATTCTCCTTTTTTCCTGTGACAAGTGTTATTTGACAGGAAAAAATTAACAGCAGGAATGTTGAGGCACTTTTATATCCAGAGGCACAGTCGTAAGTAATTCAGGAAGAGTTATTTGAAGTTTTAAATCTCAATGAACCAAAAATCCTTTTTTGGTTGAAACTTGTTTTGAAATGCGTGACTTCAGAAATAAGCAGTTAAACTTTCTTGAGTAAGAACCAATCACTTGTTCTCTATTGCAGCTACACTACAGTAACATTTGAATACTAGGAATTCAGGTAATTTTTCTGACTGTAGATCCAAACTCAGGTTTTAAATAAATAACCTAATAAATAAATAACCAAAAGATCCTGTAGACCTTGGTGGGGATAAATCTGTAAGATGTGTCTATGAATGGAATATTCTTACAAAGAATATTATCTGGTATTGACTCACAATGTTAGGTTTTTAAGATAGTACTGTAGCAGGGCTTTTTAATATATGTATTTAAGAAATTTATAGAAAGCTCATTTAAATTCTATATTATCTTTTTGCACAGTTAAAAGCAAGTAGTCCTGAATTTGTGATCTTTTTGTAAGTGAGGTAGACTGCATTGAGATGTAGTGAGACAACGATGTTTTGCAAAAAATAAATTTTACTATAAATTAGATAATTTTATACTTCTCTATACTGCTTCAATATTTCTCCACATAGCTTTACTGAGGATGTTTTAATGAATGAGACCCACATTTATTTTTAAAAGTAAAAGTCTTGTGTAGTATCTGAAGACGTCTTTAGGTAGTAGGCAGGGAAATGCCAACCCTGTCTCATACAGTAGCCAGACTAAGAGCCAGAGATAACTCCCAGTGATAACTGTCAATCACAATTACCGCAGAAGGAGACTTCTACTTCTGCACTTCTTATAATTCTTAGCGCCTGTTCATATTTATTATTTTTTCTGAGAAGCTTCTAAATGTACATATCAACTAATTAGAGAATCTCAGCTTTCAGTTATGAAACTTCAGGGAAAAAACTAACACCACTCTCTTCAGTCTCTCCTGGCCCTTTCTAAAGAAGAAAACTTAGAAGTGTGATTTTTTGAAACTTAAATATTACAAAATGAAATGCCAAATAAAAATGTGCAAAACTGGAGCTTTAAAAACATTAGAATTCTACTTATTCTCATGATTTGTGAATATTTGGGGTTAGAAGTACTGTAACTAGGTCAAGTAAATGAAGTATAAAATAGCTTCACAGTTATACTTTCTGTCAGGTGAGTAGTCAACCCTTAAATTGTCTGTTCTGTCACCTTTCTTTGACAAAGAAAAAATTTAATGAGTCTTTATCGAGAAGATTTCAACACTGGTATTAATAATTGGACATATATTTGGACTCAGTTGCGGAAAATGTGGAAATGAAGAATTTGCTGTGGGCTAAAGAAGGGAGAACAAAGCACAAAGCACTACATCTCCCCGGGCAGGCAGCTTTCTCTGGTTTGCTAGGGCAGCCAGTGCTCCCAGGAGGTAGAAGGCATAGCTGGCATCTAAAAAATAAATGTACAGGTGTAATTTAGAGAGTGTTAGAGGGTTTCTCTGCTACCTAGAAGATCTTCAGGTGACCACTCAAGGAATGTGCAGGGTAAAGAGACTTGGCTTGCCTGACTCTCTTGTTTGTTATCCAGGGGAGCCTACTTGCTCCTGGTTGGTGTCACCGTCACACCATCTATATGTCTGCCAAGAGTAATGCTACTGGCAGGGTTGTCTGTAAGTCCTGTGCAATTTGTAGAACATCATATATGTAGAAATTTTGGGAAGAGCGGCCTCTTTTTTAATGAACTGTCACATGACTTTCTTTTAAGCAAACTAGAAAAATGTTCCACATGAAAATGCAAGTTTAGAAACAAACATACTGGAAAACCATGCTGAGACAATGGTTACTGTTAGTTCAGATCGACCTGGAAGCAAGTCCTGAGTATGGGAGCTGCATTCAGTTTGGTTCAGGGACTTCAATAATTTCTTGGTTGATGGAAAAAAAAGAAGGAAATGCTTATGAAACTTAAAGGCAATACCAAGGTGGTAAGGGTTTCACACGTGCTGGAGAATGGCATTAGGATGCAAAATGATCTTGACAAAATGGAAAGCCTGTCTTAAATAGGATTCAGTTCAATTAGGACATATGTGATCTAAGAAAAAAGAGAGGGCACAGTTACACTTATTTCTGCCTGTAGTCTGGGGATAAGGTATGTACCTTTGCTATTTGTAGCACATGTTCAGGGAGTCTGAAGATCATGGATATAAACACTAAGTCTATAAATCCCATCTGTACATATGAAAATCTCACAAAGGCAAGATATGGTGAGTTCTCAAAAAATACGGAGAGCATCTGTAAAGCAGGAAAATATAAGTTGTTTTCCACGTCTGCTGAGTAGATGGCAAAAAGTACCTTGCTTAAATTGCAGAGGAGAACTAGGTTAGATGTCAGTTGCCATTCCCCGACATACCTTTCCTGATAGGAAGGCTAGCCTAAGCATTGGTCTGGATTTGCCTAGGGATGTTGTGAAATCTCCAGCACCAAGTGTTTTCAGAGGCAGGCTGGACTAACATTTGTCAGGAATGATTTGAATGTACTTGATCCTGCCTTGGGGCAGAGGTAGAGCGAGCAGGTGACCTTTTGAGGCCTATTTCAACTTTATGGTTCTGTGATTGAACCCAGCAATACTGACACCCCAAATGCTAGGGCAGCTGCTGTTGAATTTTGCTGTTGCCTCATACTCTGAAGAGTGTGACTGATGGCTTCTGTCATATAAATTGCTATAAAACATTGGGATAACTGTGGAATTGGTGTATTTAGCAAAAAACAATATCCAGCTGGATGTGTGGTGGTTTGGTTTGTTTCTGCTATGTTGTATTCTCAGACATCTGTATGAGTGACATGACTTGGGTTATTGCTAAAGGTGATTATGGCAGTAAGTCCAGATGGTTAAGACTTGAGGAGGAATTTAGCCGCTGCTGGTGCTGTGCTGAATGCCATTTACTCCACTACCTGCCTGTCCTGCTGGCCCCTGGGACAGGAGCAGGCAGGGTTGCTCAGAGACCACCTTTCCTTATCGTGTCAGCCACAGCATTCCCAGGGGATGAAGGTGAAGGAGGAGGCAGAAAGCATTTGGCAGGTGGCTGTTTCAGCTCATGTGCTCAGGAGATATAAAAAGTCATAGTAGGAGTATGAAAGTCATAGTAGGAGTTAGCACGGGAGCTGCTCTCAGTGAGGTCGGGAGCTGCCGAAAAAATGTAGAGATGAGACCAGGACCAGAGGGTAACTGGGAATTTGGCAGGTGGTGGAGGATGAGAGGGTATAGGTGGCTAGGGTCTGAAAGATGTGATGGATGGGTTAAGAGCAGAAAATTAGAAAGATTCAGAAAGCTGGACAATGGTCAAACATGGGAGAGAGGGATTGGAGAAAGTGGACTGGGTGGGAAGGGAACAGGATGCATGCGAAAATTAAGGAAAAGGTTAGGTAGAGGGTGGGTAGCTGTGTGACTGAGAGGCCTTCATCCTCTAAGTACCAAAAGTCACTGCAGTAATTTCAGGAGAGTAACTGTGTGTGGACCTTGTGACGGACTTGGTGAATCACGCTTCCAACTCCTCCATGTCACTGTTGAATGCACTGATAGGAGCCAAATGGAGGGGAGATCACAGGTGCTAAAGTGCTCCTGGCCTGAAAGAAAGAGGTCCCTCCAGGTCAGGAGTACTTAGGAAGATGCAGCAGATCTGTCCTGAGGCAGCCCTTTTTACCAGCCTGGAGTTTGGAGTCTGACCCAATTTAGACGTCTGTGCATGAAAAGCCACCTGTGGACTGTGAGCTGGGATACCTGGAGACTGTGTGTTAAAAGGGAAAGAAAGAGTGGCCATATAGATGGGGCCAGCCAATGCGATTGTTTGCTTGCTGTCGCTGGTGCATATACAGCTTGTGTCGACTGGGATGTTTCTGAACTAACTAACCTAGTTCTTGGTAAGGGAAGTATATGTGATATTATTCAGATTTATATTGGACTTTCACTTATCTGTGATTTTTAGGAAGAACACAATGATAATATGCTACTTTACATTCTTAATGGTAAAGGTTAATAAAGATGTATAGTCTTGGCTCTGAACAATTCAGTGGTGTTAAGGAATCTTTTTTTCCAACAGGAACACCAATTCATAGTGACAGAAAAAAAAGTTCAGATTTGTGATGCTTTAGGAACAAACTTGCACTCATGTTTTCACTGAGGCTGATTTTGGGGAACTTCCTCACTGAAAAACCCTGGAGAATTGAGTGGGAAGATTTTGTTTTGGAGTGTCAGAGCTTTTTTCCACTATTTTCTTTTGTCTGCTGAAGTGAGAAGGGAGCACGCTGAGCCTGTGGAAGATGAGCTGTGGCTTTCCTCGTGCCAATGTGGGCACTGTTTTATGAGAGTTGCCATAGGGACCCGGTTCTAGTTATCAGCTCAAACAACTTCATGTATGATTAATGTTAATTGCCCATTTTGCATGGATGACTTTTTTCCTCCTGCTGAACTGGCTCTTGTTGCCTTTGATGTGGCTGGTGATCCAGTGTCCTGCAATGGTTAGACAAGTGATCAGTTTGCCAGCGCTGAGAGGAGACAGAATCAGGTTGCTGCGAGGTCAGAGTTTGCTTCTCTTCTTAAACACTGAAAGGTCAAGTAGAGTTTAACTACCATTGGCATCTTTGAAGTGTTGTAATAAATGCCAAAGCAAGGAGATTATTTTATATCCATGCTACAACTAAAAATCTTAGGGTAATAAAAGGAAATAATTTTAACTCAAATTATCAAGATGTTATGTTTATTGGTAAAGGGTTTATGTTTATTGGTAAAGAGTACCTTTCACAAACACTAGGAGATATTTCATGATCTTTGAGGACAGCAAAATTTTAATCTGTGGTTCCTGTTCCAGTTTCAGGAAAGCAACTAAGATTATGGTTTTTTGTGGTTGGGTGTTTTTTGGTTTTCTTTCTTTTTTTTTTTTTAAACTTCTGAGTACATGTGCCAGTTACTGCCCCTATTATCAGAGCAATTTATGCAGCATGTCATATAGTACTTCTGTATTTCTCTCTTAAGCCTAATAAAATATGTTGCTATTGAAGAAATCTGTAATACATATCAGAGCTTCGTAAATCGCAAGTCTAGCATATTTTTATACCAAACGGTTCAAGCCTTGTGGAATCAATAATTAATTTATTAACTGGATATCTTTTGAAAAAACAAAATCAGCAGTCCTTGCTAGACTGTCTACTGCCAATTCATAAATAGTTGATGACAAAAAGGAAAAGTGTAGAAGTAAAATTCAAATCTTAACGATCAAAGTATCGGGTACCTCATCTATCACAACTTGGAATAAATATATCACAGAATGTGTCATATCTCATTGACACTGCAAGACATAATGCTTTCCCTTGTTATCTAGCTAACTGCCAAGTCTACAAAGTTTATAGGCTGCTAAGATAATGTGCTGGTGGTAATCCACTTCAGTTGCAGAAATATGAAGTACTGTTGAAATATATTTCTACTTGGTTTATTCCTTGCTCTCAAGAGGATAGGATGCTATTTCAGTTCCTCTAAAGAAGCCCAGAGAATGAAAAGCAAAACATCAGGATAAATTATGCTAAATGGTGGACTAGACCCCAGAGGAAATCATGCTTCTGTGGTACAGTATTCCTCCATTTATCTTACAAATGTTATATCTAATGTTAATTTTGTAAAGGGAAAGCATTCAAAGGTTCATCTGATCCTTTTAATAATAGTTTTAGTGGTATAGTGTTACTTGTCAAACTCACACCATCATAACTTACTTTTCTGGTTTTGACAGACCATTCATACAGAAAATATTTGTGGCTACTAATACGTAACATTTTATTTCACAAAACACAAATAACCTAGTAATTAAACTCCAAAACTTAACAAATAATTGCCAGCAAGCAATTACCATGCAATTAAAGAGTAATTACATGGTTATTTGTGCCCTGTAAAATAAAGCATTACTGAAATCAGTAATGCAATCAATATTTTAGCAGAAACAGGATGCTGCAGTGATGGACCTTTCAACCTGTGCTGATTAAATTGTCATCCAAATAACAGTTTCCTAGTTAAATCACCACATGTTTATTTGTCTTGATTAATATGCAAATTCACTTCTGATTCTAGTAAGTTTCCTATATTTAAAAGCACAAAAGTAGAGCACGATCATACATCAACAGTGATCTGCTGTATGTTTCCAGTGATTAATTACATTTTACAAAGTGTTGATGAATTTGTGGATTTTATGAAATACAGTTGTCTGTAATGAGCGTAAAATAGAGTTATAAAAGTTGGAGTTGATCAGTAATTTTAACAAAATCACAAAAATAGCCTTATTCTATGTTTTGATTAAAATTAAAAATTCTTGGGATGTCTAGGGAATATATACAACTTTGAGAGGGAAAATAATAAAATTAGCTCTCAACAGGAGTGGAAAATAAAAGAAAAACAGACATTAATGAATGATTTATCAACATTTTGCTATATAAATTTTAACTGTCAAATATACTGCGTAAAATGTAATTTAGTCTCTGACAAATTTAATTCTATACAAAATACAAAAATGAACAACATTCAGGTTAGTTCATTTTTCTCTTTCAGTTAGTGATTTTTTGTGGGGGTGGGGTGGAGAGAATGACAAGAATGGCTGTGTAACCATAGTGCTAAATGCAGGTAAAAACCCAAAACCTCCAATGATCTTCACTTTTGAGTAATTGATGACCTGAGGGCGTTTTGGTTTTGGGGGATACTAATAGAATTTTAATCAGTACAGACTTTTGAGCTGGCCAATTTATTTGCATTTATTTAGTAAAAAGAATAAGATTACTAAATTTATTAATGAGAAACAGTATTGTACTTCTGTATTAGTCTCCATGGTCTTCACTTGTGACCATAACTCTTACTTTAAAATGTTTATAAGAGATATCTATAAACTAGCAGTTTCTAACTGAAGTAACATCTAATATAGAATTGAGTCATTTTCCATTCACAAAGACCTATTGATGGCAAATATAAAATTTATGTAGATTAGAATCTCAAAGAAACACATTTAAAATTGTTTGAAGCTGATCATTCCTGTTTATACTTCCTTTGTTATCAATGAGGAAAAGATTTGTCGACACTTCTTGAATATATAACTTTCTTTTAGAAAGAGAGCAGGGTGACAAAAGATTAGGAGAAATAATATTAAAATAAAGTTAATATTTATATGCTAATACTATTAGCATTTATATGCTAATACTTACGTAATCACAAATGATGTCTTACTCTTGCCAAATGATAATTCTGCTTGCCTCATGACTTCTGTTCAAGGCATGTATTAGGAATTTTCTCTGAATTGTGAAGGTTAGATAGGTTTTTAAATAGTAAATGTGAAATTTGTCAAAATTCTAGACTTCATAAAATGATAGAAAGCACACTAAGTGCTAGAGTGTTGAGACAGATGAGTGAGATTTCATTGCTTGGTGGTGCCAGCCCTAGCCCTGACAGCAGCATATTCACAACATAAAGTAAATCCCATAAAAATTTTGAGTTTACTAATGTTTTTGTTTCCTTTGTGTATATCTTATTAAAAAATAAGATTTAGAGCAAACGTTTGTGTCCTGTCTATAAAATTTCTGGTCTCATGTTTAAACGAAAATGCCAGAATATTTGTTTCTGACCAAAACAGGACTGGAAGTGTTTTGGTTCAGATATGCTACCGAGGTGCCTTCTGTGAGTTCTGGGGTCCTCCCAAGCAAAAGATCTTGCTGCGTGAGACATGACGTGTTCTCTGGTCATCTCCAGGTAATCTAGCTAGAAGTGCGAGGTATCTGCTGCAGACTCAGCAGTAGTGTATCAGAGTGCTGGGCAGCTCCTCGCTTTGTTTCACTGGTTCAGAACCAGACAAACACCATTAAAGGTGGTCACATGTAAACTAGAGAACACGGTGTTAAAGACCCAGACAGTTCTTTTGCAGGTCTTGTATGAATGACAGTCAGTCAGGTACAAGTAGCATCCAGCCTTCAGTTTTTCATTTAAAAGCTAACATTAAATTAGAGAAAGGACTTCAACTTTACTTGAACAGATTCATCTCGGAACAATTCCCTTTGAATTATTATGGCTACAGCTGTGTAAGTAAGACCAGAATCTGGCCCCTAGTAGTTACTGCTTTATAGTACTATTTACTAAAAGGGCGTGAGTAGGTTAGAAAGTAGGCTTGCTTTTTTTTTTTTTTCCAGAGTCTATAAAACCCTTCCCCAAAATGACCACAATCCCAAATACACCAAAACCTAGAGAAGACAGTGCTGTGTTTTCCCAATGATCCTTGCCTTACTTGTGTAAGTAGACAGGATATCAGTGCAGTCAGCGGGAGTCTGAAAGGGAGCTGAGTAAGTTTTGGTGTGAACTTCTCTTTCATCATCTTCTAAAAGTTTTTTTTCTAACCCGGGGCATTCTGTACAGGGCAGTGCATAACCACAGATTAGAAACTTTCACTTCTGCTTGCAGTATATGCTGAGAAACACTTTTAAGATCTGATCTGGTAAACTTGCGGGCTACGAGTTGTCTACTCAGAGTCAACAGAGTCATTGACATAACTGTTGTCTGTGCAAAAACTGCATAACCAGGAGTGAAACTCCCATTGTCCCCTGTCCTGTTTCTTTGAAAACCCAAATCATAAATATAATGTCTCTTCATAAAATCTTTAAAAACAGTTTGTTTAATTTTAAAAATGTTTTTCTTAGATTAATATCAATATTTGGAGTTTTATGCGAAAGATTTGTTAGTATTTGAGCTTGAGAAAAGAATGTGTTGTAGTTTGTTGTTTGAGCTCTTCTGGTGGAGAAAACTGCTAATTTTAGCTGTTTTGTAATTTTTTTCACAGACAGTAAGTGCCAACTGAGCACTTAGACATGCATGTGTATAAGCACAGACTTCTGTAAATCAAAAGAGCAATGATTCTTTTTTGTTTAAAATCCCCACATACCAGCCTAATACTGTCTGTTAGACAATATTCTTGTGCAGTGGATGGTTTCAGCAGGTGATTTTAATAGAGAATGCACGTGTGCATCTAACTTCCTGTGAAACTCAAATACTCTTATTTTAGGTTTACTTTATGATAGCCTAGTGAGTCTGGGCTGTTGTAGTAGGCTTTACTCCATAGCCATCATAGTATGATAAACAACTTAAAGCATAAAAAAGAAAAATGGAAAAAGTACTGAATAAAATGAAATACAAAATGGACAAACCTGAAGCTAAAAAGAGGGGGGAATAGTTTTATAGAGATAAAATAATAAACCAAAAAAAAAGATTTTGTGCTACTTTGATGTACAGTTAAACAAAATAACACGAGCACACTGTGAAAAATGAACAGGTTAATAGTGCCTCTGTGTAGTGTTGCTGGAAGCTGTCTTCATTTAAACATAGAGTTTGCCTTACATTGATGGAGGGCTTTGCCACTGTAAGTTGATAGAGTGAAGTTTAACTTAAATTTCTTTGTGAACTAGAAGTCATTTTGGAAATGCTTTCTATTCAAACCTCATTCATTGTTGCAGCTTAGTTATTTTATACAATGTTTCACTGTATTTTGTCAAAAGCACTATTATTCAAGAGAGTAAAATTTATTTTGACCAAAGTGAAGCAGCAATACTTTTCCAAACATAAGGAGGCTGCATTTTTATTAGCTGGCTTGGGGAAGAGTTGATTCAAGTGGTTTTCTGGTCGATAAATCTCTGTATTTTGATGGCAACTGTGTAGGATGATTTCATGTACACATATTGATGTCAAGGGTAAATGTGATAGTTGAAAACATTATTTAAATGTAACAGGTCTGTAAACAGGCCTTTAACATTTTGGATTAAAAACTGCAATCATAATTCATAAGCTGGTCAAGGGACGGCGAGATTTTTGACAGGTTGGGCTAACGTTCTTGGTTTAATCTATCTTTAGTAATTAAAACCACCAATCAATGCGTAAAGATTAGTCAGCTTTGGAAAAGCTCAGTGTTTATTGCTGCATCTTCAGAATTAGGCAATTATCTGCCATGATTCAGAAGGCAAGATTACATTGCATTCAAGGTTTCAACTTCTCATCTTTAGGCAGTACAACTTTAAGTTTTCTGGGGTGCAGGTGTGTGGCATAGCCTTTGGAGCAGTTACTGCTGAGACCCCTCTCCACTAGCCACCTGTAAGGTCATGGAAGCCCTGGATAAAGGAAAAGCTTGACTACTGTATGGGTAGTAGAGGTACGTGTACATGTGCCTTCTGTGAAGCAGCCTGTTCAGCCAGGCTGAGATGCCTGGTCAGCCCTGAGCTGGTTTGTAGCAGTGGCTGGAAGCAGTGTGGCTTTATTCATCCGACACGGGGTCTGAGCTAATAAATTCTGGCATGCCCAGTCTCAATAGCTCTGGGGTCCCTATAGTTGTTGCATTGTTAATCCACAACCCCTGTAAACCATGGCTTGTGAGCCAAGTAATGCATCTAGTTGCATTTTCAAGACTTTACACGTGAATTACACATACATGTGAATTTCTTGAGCGCCATTTTACAGACAGTAATATTAAAGATATGAATTAGCAAAGTAGTGGTACAATAGGACTAGAAATATGGACTCCTTTCTGGTCTTGTGGTGCAGATTAAAAAAAAATAATCTTAGCTTTCTAGTCACTTATGTGACTTCATGCTCATGATTGTCTTAACTATAGGTGTTCTTTGGCAGTTTATTGTTAGTTCGTTTGAAACCTATACAATTCTTCTATGTTTAATCAACTTTCTTTTTTCCTTTAGAAGAATTTCTAATATGTTTTTGGGTATCACTGATGGTTCCTATATTTTATACAAATCAATACCATGTGTAGTAAGCAAATATTTCAAAAAGAAAATGCATTTTCATTTATCCTCTTATTTCATCAGCTCACGACCAGGAAGACCCCCCAAGCGTTCACTAGGAGTTGCGATACAAGAAAATGCACGTCTTCTGCCCCATGGAGTTCCAGGCCTCTTATCACCAGGACTTATCTCTCCAACAGGTAATAAAATCCATCAGATGATCAGCCTCATCTCTTCCTACTGCACAGCAGTTAAAATAAACTAATATTGATCTAACTGCCTTGTCCTTCAGGGCTTTTTCAAGCTTTACCAGAGGTTACATTATTGAATTTTTTGAGTCTTCATGAAAACTCCGTTTTGTTGCTGTAGTGACTGAAATGTAATGGATTTGTAATTTAGTTCTTTATTAATTGTAATTTCCTTACAGGAAATTCCATTAAATGTGTTATTTTAGTAAAAGAAAAAAAACAAACTGAGAAAATGAGCTATTGTCTCAGAGAGACATGCTACAGGGTAGCATGCATTTCTTCCTTTCAAATGCATGTGCGTTTTAGTTCTCATGGGATATGAACAACGTGGCTAATGCATGTTGTATTGTAACATCATTAATGTATGCTGGGAAGATAGAGAAATGCTTGTAGGAATTATGGAAGAAACACTTGAAAAGCAGATAAGTCTGCATTGCCACAGTGGATTGCACTTTAATAATCTGCATTCAATATTATAATATGAAAAAACTAGCATGAAAATATGTGAAATTATAAACAAACCCTAAACATAATTTAATGCATAGTATTTAATTTCACTTCATTAATTTATTAATAGATTTTAGATTAAATCTTGTGCTATTCTGATGAGTGTTTTAATTTTTCATTAATTGCTGTGTGCTAAAGATAAGTTTATTTTGGTAATAAAGCTATATTAACAGACTATATTCATAAAAGTAATTGCTTAAATATTCAACAGGCTTAGCAGTTTTAGGTTTACTGTCAAAGTCCAGTCTACATATATTGTATCTCCATAATAACCAAACTTAGGGAAGTGGTTAGCAGAATATAAAGTCATAGAACATCTTATAAGAAAAGCAGAATTTAAAAAAGATTGTTGATAGGAGTATAGTGACTTCTGTCTTGATCTTGCAGATTACTCTGCTTGCAGAACCTGTTGAGCCGCAACTGGGTGCCTCAGCGGTTCTCAGTGTTCAGGGGAGTAACAAAGCTGAGGTCTTTAATTTCTCCTACAACTCCAAGTGTCACGAGGACTTCACAGTGAACCAATAACCTTTATCACTGCGGGAGTGGGAATGAACGTTCTTAAGTAATAGTCACAGAAGCCTTAGCTCAAGTAGTTAATAAAGTATGAAAGCAGTTTGCTAGAGCCAGGTGCCATAGTTGAGCTAGTGCAACTTCATGTACTGTTCATATATGAGGCAGGGATCAAGAAGTGGGTTTTCACTCTTATGAGCAGTTTATAAATGAGGAGGATTTTTAGTAGTTCTGTCATGTTCTCAGCTCAGGAATTTCATGGGTTTGGTGTTGTTTATGTTATTAACAATAGACAGGAAAGCAGAAGAGACACTTGCATTGGTAATTTCTTGTCGGAAATCCAGAATATTCCGTATTGCTTTTGCACCCTAAGTGTGTTTGCAAATAGGACATCAAATGATGCAGATTACCATATTGCTTTAAATTGGGAAATATTTTAGGATGCAGTGTGCTGAGTATGCACAGTATGTATGATAGGCACAGTCTGCGTCTCACAGGTATTTTGAGTATCACAGAATTTGAGTAAAAAAAAAAAAATTAAGTTGAATTTCTAGACTGTTGTAAGTTGTTTGGACTTTGAAGTCATGACTGGGTTATATCCCACTTTATTTAACACACGGAGAAGACTGGCCCTGGGAGGCTGTCTTTCAGCCAAGGCTGGGGTGGCTGCCTTTGTGACCTTGGGAGCCACCTGTGAAAACCTCTGCATGACCAAGTGCCAGAAGTCACACACAATGTACCTCAAGCAGCTGAAAGGGAGTTTTGCGAGCAGCTTGTAGGTTGGAGAAAATACATGTTTCCAGAGCATCGCAGCATTGTTGAGGGCCCTGGGCAAAATGAGTTCCCAGAGATAAAGCAGCCCTGTGACCATGCTGGCAGCCTCTGTAGTCTTGTCACTTAGGAGTCGGAGCTCCTGAAGTTTTTGAGTTGTTTTATCTTGTTCATAAAGAAAGAGCAGTGTAAAAGTTGGGGAAATTGCTGAGTAAGGAAAGGTGCCAAAAGAACCACTTGTAAACTAAATGGGGAGTTGGGCTGTTGTAAACTTGATGGAGCACCCCAGATATGAAGCCCCCGTTAGCTTTATTTATACTTATTTACACTTAATTACTGACTGTTTTGCTCTGGTTGCCTTCAACACTTTTGCAATTGGATTCTTTCCTTTTGGCTGAACTAAGAACAAAATGTGTTTTAACACTTCTCACAGAAGAGAGGTTTTTCTTCCAGACTTCCGAGTGGTCGATAACAGACTGGAATAGAAGTTGCAAGGGTAATAACCTGTTGTCTACTGGCTAAGTTTTAATTTGGTTATTTATGTTCTCACTTGCATATAATTTGCTCTAGTTCTGACAGTTTTAGCCCACAAAATTTGTATGTAAAACTGAATCTGTTTCCTGCCCCTTGCTGCGCCCTGGTCAGTGACCTGCCAGCTTGGCGGAGACTTTCTGCAGGGAGTGCTGTCTGCTCCCATGCGGTCTTTCAACATGGCTGTGAGAGGGGAGCAGGACCAGGGCTGGGGCAGAGACTGAGGAGAGTTTGCAGCATGGTGGGGCTCAATCCGTCCCTTCCAGTAGAGTGGATGCTGATAGGGAGGCAAGAATGACTCTTCACATCTTGGTGACTTCTTTGGTTACCTGCTTCCTCTAACTGCAGTGTAATTGCCAGAAACATTTCTTTTGGATGTCTTCTTGTCCACTCCTTGATCATCTCTTGTGTCTGATCTTGCCCATTCTTCCTACAGCATGGATATGCAGAAGATTACGTTAATGTGGCTACATTGTTCTAAAAAAAAAAAAAAAATAAAAAAAAATTACACTTACTCTTCTTACATGGCTACCATATTTTCTAATGTGTCCAACTTAGCATCTGAGTTGTTTTCTTCTTCAGATAAGCTCGTTTTAGTAAAAGACTCCACATCAGCAAACGCAGCATGATTCGCCCATCCATTGCATTTTTCAGTTTTACCTCCTCTAAAGTCTTCTGTCAAGTTGAAGTGAAGGAGTTTGTGTCCAGGCTTGCTGTTGTTTAGATGGATAGGTCTCAAGAAGTTGCTGTTCTGGCTGCAGACCTCACAGATCTGTCTGTAGAGGGTATTACAGAGTGATGATTAGTAACTTCCTGCAGACTTGAGTGAGCCATCTGTGTTTCCGCTCCTTGAAATGTGCTGTTATTTTCATCACCCATTTGGTTTGTGTCAGCTCAGTTTACATGGTCATTTTCACATAATAAACAGGTAGTTAAATTACTGCATTTCCCAGTGCAGAGTGTAATTTTTTTACCTCTTGGCAAACTACTCTTATACATAAGTAATTTGTGAAGGAGCTATAAGTGAAGCCTCAATCTTTTAAAATATTTGTAGGTACCTTCCACCTTTGGGGAATGGGAACATTTGAGTTATGATGAGACTAGACCAGTAGGGTGGTTAAAACTGCTGTGATTGAGAAAGATGAGGTGGTGTGTCTGGGATGCAGGTCACCTGGAAGGGCTTCTGTAAAACAGCACAATAACCATGCTCAAACTGCATCCTTCCAGAGCTGATACTTAAGTACTGTCCATTTTACTTGAACTTAGGAGAAAGTGTTTTTCTTCTTGTATTCATGTAGGAAATGTGGAAATCGGAGTGGTGCCCTTGCCTGCTGTGAGGGCAAAAGAAAAATTCTGTATGTCACAGAGGGATGGTCATCAAGGGCTCAGTTCTTCAAACAATGCAATCTGATGAAGTGACATTAACAAAAAAAGGCTTTATCTCCTATTAGTGTACAAGTCTTTGTCATCAGTGTATCTTATCAAGACATTTGGGACTTATTTGTGGAATAGATTTTCAGGGAAGTTTTAGGGTCTGAAGCAGTAGTTTGCTGTATGGACAGAAGCTAAAATCTATTATATGATTTAAGCCAGTAGTTCAGAAAACTGTTGATATTGAATGAAGCTCAAAGAGTAGTTGGATCTTTTGCTAGTTAACCATGCCAGCTTCAATCCTCCTACCTTTCATTTAGGTCATCCCCAAAAAAGGTTAGAAAATCACTATAGGAAGTCTTCATTGCAATTTTTCTCTATTCAATTTGTAGAATGGCTATTGTTTCAATAAAACTTTTTTACGGACAGCTGCATCTTGTTTTCAGGGTATTGGAGAGGGTGGTTCATGGAGAAAATCATCCTGCCATTAGAACTTTGTTAGATTGTGGTACAGGGCACAAACCTGCTTTCTGGGGCAGGTTTGGTTTTTTTCAAGTGGTAGGATGGGCATCTTTGACTGCAAATGTGCTGGGAATCCCGCAGCTGAAACTAATGGGGTGCTGGAAGGTCTGGTGAGACTGAGTGCCAGGAATATGGACGCAAGCCTGTTTTAAAACATTTCTGTTGTCATTTTATATTTCTGTGATTTGGTGTCTGGCACTGTGGGCAGCGTGGTAAGCGTGATACAGTGTACGTTAGCAGGGTATGTGCAGGATAGGTCAGCGGATAGATTGCAATGAGGGTTTAGGGCTGAGAATCTGCCGAGTGCTTAGTGTGGGAGATGGGAGGAAGTCTGACTGATGGGCAATTGTGCGTTAGACAAGAAAAGAAGGAATTTTCAAATGGGTACTTGACTTTGGTGGCCTTTGCTGGATGAGAGGTGGGAGGATTCAGAATTTCAGAGGTTAGGCACAGGTTCACCTCCAGTTGATTTTTTCCCTACCAGGGAAAACTTTTGGTGTGCACTGTGTGCAGAGACAGTGGCTGGTGCTGCCATGAGCAGGCAGGATGTCCGAGGCTCTCCCTTGTGTTAATACTTCCTAACTAAACCGACTGCCAGCACCTATCATCAAGTCCCTGCTATTTTCTTAAGTTGGTCTGCCCAAGTGACAGAAGCAAACCACATTCATTTCCAAATGTGTAAGATAAACTGCTGTTTTCGTTATCAGCTAGATTAGTTTCACTCCATTGAAGTGACCCTCTTTTATTTCATAAACAGACAGTTAAAATAGGCACTGTCTCATTAGCTGTTTGTCTAGAATTTTTAAGAATGTAATAATTAAAATATTGACCTGTTTGAACAGATATAAATACTTTTTCATTATAGTTTTGTCCTGTAGTTAAGAGAAGTTGTTGTGAACTGAATAGTTTCATGTAATTAATATTTTAGTGAAATTAATATTTTAATAGCTATACCAAGTCACATCATTGTAGGACTCAAATAAATAGAGTAGGTCACGGGAGAATGGTAACTTTATGTGTTCAATTCAGCAGTGATAGCAGCAGCCACTTAGTCTTTCTACAGAAAAGAGAGGGTAAACCAGTATTTGCTGCAGTCTTTAGGTACTTTAGTTTGGTATATCCTTGTTAGAGAAATGAACGAGACTGGAGTCTTTCAAGGTATCCAGCTGCTGTTTATCAAGGTGGGCACATGGTCAGCCAGCACAGCTCTGCTGATGCGCAGAGCTGCCTGTGGGAACTCCCTGGTACCATCGATCCCACGGATCATCTCCTTGTTTCCATCAGAGTCTGGTGCTGCTCCAGTGCCCACCAACCTCTCCTGGCTGAGGAACTGTAAGATGTGCTCAGGGTCAGAAGAGTGGACTTGCAGGAGCAGCAAGGACGTTCCCTTACAGAGGGGCGCAGTGGGTCTGCAGGCAGCAAATCTGCTCCACGTGTAGCATTGGCTCAGAGACTGGGATTGCCAAAACCAGGCTCTGAAGGTTTTGCTTTCTGTGTTGTAAAGCCTGCTTCCAAGAAAGAGCTGTTATTTGAAGAATAAGCGTTCACTCAGGGTCACTTTACAGAACATCTATTGACTGATTTCACCTCTTGGGGTGTTTGATGTAGGGCCGCTGTGGCTGGCAGCTGCTGGCAGGAGTCCTGGAGCCTCCGAGAGCAGGGAGCAGATGATTGTAACATTAAGGGAACCCTTTCCTTTCTCAGCACACTTAACTGAACATTTTTGTATGTTTACATTCTATTTCTGTGGCTCATTTCACTGTTTATGATTATCCTTTTTTTTTCCAGTTGTCATAGATGTCATTTTAAAGTTCCATTTATAATGAGAAACATATGCATGACTTTGTCATTGTTGGCATTACCTGGCTTGGTAGAAATTATTTTTAATCAAAGGCAAACATACTGATTAAGGATGCCACAACACTTCTCTGCCTAGTGGGGATGTTAACAGTTTATAAATTGTTCTTGGTGACAATTCGGTAGTGAATTACTTTGATATATATGGCTAATAAATTAATATGATTAAGTTAATGAGTGGTATAAGTGTTGCCAAACTCCACTCATCGGGCTTTTAATGCTGCTCCACATTTGCAGCTCGAGCTTCCCCCTGTGGTGAGAGGATCAGTGCTACCTACGCACTGTCATTGTGATAAATGGCATATCCCACAGTGCCCTGCACTCCATCTGGTGTGTCCCCAAAATGAGAAATACTTTATACAAATCACACACTCAGAAGCTCAAAGGACTGTAGAAAGATCTATTTTTTCCAACAATAATAAAAATGCATACATGTCTTTAGCAACTCTTCATTTTTACTGTCATAATGAATGCATATAGCTTTGGGAAATGAAAGCTCATGTAAGTAACATAGGAAAGTTATCCACTACACAGTAAAGCTGACAAATAAGTTACATGCTCGCTCTTTATTTTATCATGAAATGTTCTTAGATAAAAAATGATGTTAGAACATCTATTTAACTGGATTTTAAAATTAAAGACCATATATGCCACGTGATTGAGTACCACCCCATCTCATGCCAGCAAATTTCTGTGCTGAAGGGACCATGAATTTGAGTGAATGAGGAATGCAGGATCATATCATTACTCTTTAAAATACAGCCATTCAGTAGAGATCTGATAATCTAAAAACTATACTTGGTGACTATGAGTCACTCGCTTCCTCTCCTTTTCTCTTTTAATATTATCTTTCTTTAGGGATCCATTTTTAGTGTCTGCTTTATCTGGGTGGGACGTTATATTTTTGACAAATTAATAGTTAAAGCTGTTGAGAATTTACTGAACGGTTAACCTTGTGGTAATACTGTCCGAGAAGTGTGAAACTCAGTAATATACTTTCATTTTCAAGCATTTGCGCAATTTTTTTAAAAAAATTGATCCTGCTGAGTTCCTACATCTTTTGAGATGACAAAGTTCAACCAAAGTGGTCACACTGAGAGAATTAAGACTGTATTGTCTTGACACTCCTGGCAGGCCTGTGCAGAATTTATCTTGATTTGCAGATGGAAGGGAACCATTTGAAAAAGTAGGCCCAAGTATCACAGAGTTAGTAAAATCAGTAAGTTTTCATCTATTTGTTTTTATGATCCGTGACATTCTTTCCTACCAGGTTTTCTGTTAGCCTCGTGTCTGAAGGCATTGAGGTCAGCAATGATCATAATACCTGTCTGCTTCTCTCTGTCGCATCTTTAACTGACTTTGAAACTGTTTTAGCTTTTTTAAGTTGTCATTAAGAAATGTCTTAAAGTCAAAATTAGTACCAGGAGGTATGGAAGATTTATAGTCAACGCTCTCTATTTTTGGGAGGACTGTTTTGGCAATAACAACATAACACTGTTGTAATTGAATGGTTTTTGTTAGGTTTTATTTTCCTTCACAGTAGTATGATTAAGTTGAGCAAATAGTTAGTCTGAAATGTTTTCCATTTGGTACCTTTAACCAGCATCACAGCAAGTGTATTTAAATGCCTTAAGAGTGTTTGTGTAAGAATCCCAGACTGACTGCATATTGTACAGTCTTGCATTTTAATACAGGAAGCTGGTTTTTGGATTCACTGAAGTTATATTGTCATTGAAGAATTTTTACTTTCACGCTAATGGAGAATGGCTTACTGATTTAGCTGGATACAAGGCTCATCAAATGCACTGTAGGGTGATAATCCTCAGGCAAATCAAGGATCTTCAGATTCTGGACTGTTACCTTGGGTGACATAGGGCCTATTCATGATTCTCTTTTTTAAAAGAAGCATATTTTATGCTAACAACAGAAATTGGAATATTATGGCATACAACATCAGAGAAAAGAAGCGTAGATCCTCACTGATACCTCTACTCTGCTTTAGATTTATCCAGCAGTATTTCAGAAGACTGTTTAAGCTCAAGGTACCTGCATACACTTATATTTTTATTCCTATGACTTTGATAGGTAATGGTCTATAACTGTTCAAATAGATACAGTTGTACCTGCCTGGATAATACATCTCTGGTTGCAGAAAAATGTTGATCCATTATCTATTTGCAGTGCTAAAATCTACTGCATTTACATAAATAATATTATCTTAAAATGCAGCATTCAGATCTATATTAGATTTGAGTAGTGTGGTTTCCTAAAGGAAAGCTTCATAAGGCTGTATTTTGGCAAAATTCCTGGTATACCACCACTGCTGCAAATTGTTCAGAAAAAAATAGGCAATAAATCTCACTGGATTATGAAGTAAGCATGTACCATACTTAAATCCAAGTATTTCCATAGTTACAATTCTGGTCAGGTATTAGAGTACTTTTAATGTAATTTAACAGCTGTTGTGCTTCAGTCCTTGTCATACAGACCTCTAGAGTGCTAAGCAAGTGAAATACTTAAGTACGTTTTTAAGATTAGGCAAACAAATAATCCCATTGGTTTGGATTAGATTACTTGTTTGCTTGAACAAGTGTTTTGCTACTTACTATACTGTTCTGGAGAACATGTTCTATAAGGATTCTTTTGCAAAATTAAGTGCCTATGTCAAACCAATACTCCCTTTTGATTGTCCTAGCACTCTCCATTTTTCTGCTGTCTTGTGTGACTAGGGTTTGTGAAAAGAAGCAACATGTTTTTGGAAAAAAATTTGGAAAAAAAATTAGCAAAATGGGTGCTGATTGGGAAATCACCTGGAAGATGATGGTTATTTGTTCTTTTTTGGCCACGTTGAGCAGCTCAGGGTGATGGGAGTGGCTTTTACTTGGGGTCCAAGCTGACAGATGGAAATCCTGCTTGTCTGAGGATGATGATTTGCAAAACACTGGTTCTAGTTTTCCCTTCTCCTGGAAATATTTCTTCAGGAGTTGAGGCAGTAATAACAAATGGTAGAAATTTTTCATTTGCTGCTGCTGATTTCTGCATTAGCCTTTTTATTGGTTTTGCAGAGGGAAGAGCTTGGTATGCTGAAAGCAAGAGGGTAAATATGTTCAAACTAGGCAAAGAATGCTGTGTGTCATAAGGAAGGGACAATTTGAGTCCATGTAAAGTAGTGAAAAACTGCCCTGGTAATCTGGGAGAGAAGATTTTGGCATATTTTTTATGAATGTGCAGAAGATTGAGAGAAGCAAGTTTAGCAAAGAAGGCTGCCTCACTGTCCTTTCTGGAGAAGCTGCTTGAATAGCTGATGTCCCAAGGAGCAGACCTTTGCAACATAGAAAGTACAGTGGCTGCAGTTGGTGTTTCCTCCTGTGCAAGAAGAATGTGCTCTTCTTTCAGCCCTTCCCCAGTAATAAAACATGATGCCAAGTGCTGGCAACAAATTAGGATTCATGGTGAAAAGGAAAGATCTCTTACTGAGCGTATTGAAGAGGTGCATATTTTTATTTTGAAGCTAGTATAACTAAAATAGATTTCATTGTCTGATTGTTCTCATTAAGTGACTGGGACCATATTAAGATTTCACTGGAAATACATTTGTATAGTATAAACTATTTTATCACAGTCAACATCAATTGGTGTAAAGAAAAACAAGCTGACTTAATGAGTGTAGTATTATACACCACCCTTTTGCTGAACAGAGAGACCTCTTCAGTTTGCAGAGAGGCATGCTGATAGGAACTGGCATTGCTGCTACTGTGGTGTACCTATTTTAAAGATAAATGTAGGATCACAGTTCTGGAGGATTCAGTCTAGAAACTGAATTAATCTTGAAAATCCTTTGCAAAGAAAAAGAATTCCTAGAGCTACCAACCTCCTGTGACTTGAACATGAAAAGCTTTACATCAGAAAGAGAAGCATTTTGTGTAATACATGCCTGAATGTAAATGACAGACATTTTATTAGGAAAGGAAAGCCTTTATTAAAATATAATGATCTACATTGTTTTTATGTAATCTAATGAAATACAGTAAAAGCCTGAGAAATGAGCTGGAAAAGGTAGAGTACTCTCCCATGAAAGCGAGCTATGATAACCTTTTTGTAATTCTTTAACATGTTGAAAGAGTATTTCTACACAGACTTATTAAATTAAGCAAGGTCACCTTTTCATTTTATTAACAGATTTAGTTTGCCAGATCATGGACTTTGATTCTGGAAACTGTGGGTGAATCATGCAGAAACATATGTCAAGTAGAAAATTGGTTATAAAATGTTAAATCATTTTGATACACATCATAACTTTGTTTTTACCATTGCACAATTGTAAAAAAATAAAATGCTTAATTACTGTTTTTCACATTTGCATATTGATTGGATGTGCTTTAATAATAATGATATTTCTAAGTGTATTATCTCTCCTGACTGGGGCAGTCTCAATCTAATATTTGCATAAAGGGAATAAAATACTCTTTTCAATAGCAGTATAAAATTTTGTTCTTTTGACATGCAGTGTACAATCATTACTTCGAAAGGATAGCTACAAATAATAACCAGTGAAACTAGTCATATGCTTAAAGACGAGCACATATATTGCGTTTGTCTGTCTGACCCCAGTTCAGCAAAGCAGGAATAAAACTGACATCATGTCATGCAAGTCGATCATATGCATTTCCAAATCTCTGCATGTATATTATAGTCTTTTTATATAATATATATATGAGGAGGGAAATTATGTTTAAAGCGTGTTACATAAATTTAACACAAAATCTTGCTGTAATTGTTTGTAAAGAATTTCATAGTAATTTCTAATTAAGATGGAAAATGTCATTTATGTTTACAGTCTCTTGGAATTACTTTGTTCTGTATTTGCATCTGTTACCTCTTTAGTCTAACTAAAAGTAATGCATAAGCTCTTTGCTGGTATGTGTAATAGAACTGAGAGAACATCCTATCAGTAGCCCCAAACTTTATGAAAATAAAGGAGTTAATAGAACAGATTATTTTAATATTGCGTGTAGGACTCAATTGAAATTTACTAATGTACAGATGTAGCTAAATCTCACTATCGTTAACAGCTCAGTAGTTCAGCACACACATGCAGAAAACACTGTTCTTGCTACTCACGGCACGCAGGCAGGGTGTAGCAGGGTGCAGTTGACTTGGCCCTGGTAATCGCAGAGCAGGTGACTTGATTACACTGAAATCAGGCAGAAAATGTCCTCTTCTGGCCACTCGAGTGAATCAGTGAAATTATCGAGTGGCAAAACTAATTCTATGCCTTGGGCCATCAGAGCTGCCACTTCCTATAAGTCAAGCCTTCACTTAGTGTGAAATTGTTTTTTATTTTATTCTCTTTCATTTATTATGCTTATTTCAGCTAATCCACTCAGTGAATGTGAATTACCCAGTATACTAAAGCTGTTTCAGATGTGCAGCCTTCTCATGCTTCAGTGGTGAAATGAGGTTTGCTCTCCTTCCAAGGGGCTTGGGACTGTTTTGACCTATACAGTTAAAATAGTATTTCAGTTTTTCAGATGAGAACTTGAATGAGGAGAATAGTTTGATAATGATGTAAAATTAACTAAAAGTGCATATGGTTGAACTTTCTTTTAAAAGCAGATATAATTCAGATGGGTCACATTTTGAAGAACTAGAAACATATCTGCAATGAGTTGTAGGCTATTAAGTACCAGTTAATTTGAAAGAGTTTGACGGAACGAATATTCCCTTGGAAAGCATTGAATATTGTTTCCAGCATTAAAATATTGCCTTAAATTCTGGCAGAAACAAAAGCTGAGATCTGCTTAAAGCACTCATACAGGTGACATACTGTAGGCAATACTTGGGTATGTAATTCTGTCCAAATGGCAATCCTTCATTTGACTGTGCCCTCTGGTGCACAGCATTAACATTTTCCAATAAAAGGAGGAAAACATATGGAGTCTTTTATTTCAAGCAAAGAAAAATTGAAAAGAATAATGAGAATAAAAAGTAAAATGCCTGTGGTGATGGGCAAGGGATGTTACAGGGGAGTTGCTGCAGCAGAGTGCATCAGAATAGGAAAACAAAAGTAGCCAGAAGGCACTTCCCATAGGCATCTAAATACAGGTTTCCTATATGTATAAGTACAAAAATATGTAGATGTATATGTCTCATATGCTAAAACAAAGAGGCATGATTCAGGAGAAACAAGATATATTGTTTTAACTCATATTCGCACAGTGCTTTGAGCTGACATCTTGGGCAGATCAGGGGACTTGAAGAGTGGAAGGAAGTAAGCAGAGCCTCAAAAAGAAAAGTTGAAAGGATCATACTGTGATTAAGATGGATGCATTGCTGACAATGTCAGAGCAACAGCTGCTAAATCTAGGAGGTACTTGAAAGAGTCTCTCTGTTTTGTTATATATGAAAGTCAATAGGTTTTTTGGGCTAAGAACACCCTATTATTCAAATCCAGCTGACCCAGAAAGCCATGCTATCTTTCAATGGCGGTTCGGAGGGCTTTGCCATTTAGATAGTGGTTTTGGTATTTCCCAGTACAAAATTGTTCTGTGTAGTCTTGTATGACATATGGATATATTGATCTCAATTTTTTTTTTCCTGAAATGTATTAGATTATTCTGTATAAAGCTTCAGAAGGTTATTTTGTGTTTGCAGCTGGGTTAGATTGCTGAAAACTTGTCACCAGAATCTCTTTTTCGAACCTGTTAAACATCAAGGAAATGTACCATATATTGTTTTGGCCTTCCTGTTTTGGAACTGCTTCATTAAAATTTTTAATTACAGATAATATTTCTTCATAGTAGCTTATCAGTCCTGTATATTAGCTAAGCATGAGTCCAAATCCTGTTGAGAATTTTTATTCATTGATGGAAAGTTTTCACTGTATATTGTGCATAGGAAAATATCCTGAGACTAGGTTTTTTGCCTGTTGATATGGTCATGTCCTTCCCTTTCTGATGTGTCTCTCTTGATCTCCATTTTTCATTGCATCATATTACTCTGCCTTTCCTCTTTATTTTTTTGCCCTTGACTTTTATGTCTACACTACAATTTGTGTTGACCTTGAGGTTGCCCTCAATTAGCTGAGCCATTTCAGTAGCATGGCCCACACCAAAATCCTCTGCAATGTGCTTCTGATTTGAAAAGCAGAGCCATCCTAGGAACTGGTCTGTGACCATTTTTCTTTTCCTTTCAAGTTAGTGTTTATTTCCAGGCAATAAAGAGAAGGAGTGATACAAAAGAGAGAGAAATCAGAAGCAATAAATCATAGGATCGCTTCTGGTAGGTTTCCTGTGCTCATGTTTGCAGTGTCTGTGCCACCTGCAAAAGGAGGAGGATTAGGAAAGGTTTGGATGAGAGAGATAAATTTTATCCCTGAAAGTTCAAGAAACCTCTCAGGATCCAAAAGATGGCTGCCAGGGATCAAGATCAGGAATTTGATGAATAGTGGTCGGACAGCAGGTTAGTCTGGCTTCACGTTTGACCCTAAATAGGAGGAGGGTGTTAAGAGTGGCCAGGTTGCTGCACAGTTGGGGTTCTTTGCCATTGATGATGGAAACCCCAAGACCCTCCTGTGGCTACGCTTGGTTGCATGCCATACCCTGTGTATGGAAGGCCACTGCTGGCCAGTCTTCTTTGGCTGTCCCCATTCTGTATTGGAATTTTCTCTCTGGACAAAGTTCTGTACTGATGACAACAAAAAACCTTGCTATCTAATGGCTAGGTGGGGAGTGATTTTGGCTTGTGAGTAGACAGAGATGAAGATAATTTGTGTTGTTATCATAAAAGATGTGGTACGATCAAAGGATGACCTTTGATCTCCTTGGCTACTTTCTCTTCTTTTTTACCTTTCTCTTATTATTCATCAGGTATTTTTCTGCTTTTCAGATTGTGATCTATGGAGCAGCAATGGTCTAAATGTGTATTTGTGTTATATCTCTCTAGAACTTCTGTGCTGATGCAGTAAAAATAACAATGAGATCAAAGTAGTTTCCCAGGTAGTAAAAAATTGCTTAGTTTTAGGATTTACTACCTGCATATTTTTAAAGGCTAAGATGGTTAGTCACTATGTTAATTTAGGAACTAGCTGCTCTTGGTAGTGAGCTAGTTTTCTCTGTTTTCCTGTTTTCCAGCTCAAGAAGATCGTAATGGTCTTTAAAAGAATCTGTAAACTGTGACATCTAATGTTATCACTCACATGTCACACATGTATTTTTGCTAGATGACAGCCAGTGATATAACTCCAGTACTTCTGTCTTCTGCATCATCAAATTCTGTTTTTATGCATCTCCTGTGAAGTAATAAATGGAAATTTTGCAATGGATTTTGTGCGATGCTATTCAGTTGCAATTGGAAGGACAGTTAAATATGGTGGTGAAATGATCTTCATGTGGTGAAATGATTTTTCCCAATACTAGCTAAGGGGCTATCAGCACCTCTTTTAAAATGTGCTCAAGAAACAATAAAATATTTCAGCCACATCGTAATTTTTTTTTTCAATTTTATTTAGGCTTTTTGTTTTATTTTATAAAATAAAAGAAGTTGCTTTTGTGTGTCTAAAACCAGTTATCAAGATTAGAGTCATTTAAATGTGTTAGATTTTGACCTGTACTTTTGTAGTGAGATTCCTTCAACAAGAAGTTGAAATAAAATATAAATAACTTCCTTTTAGTTTTTACATTGAATACCAGGTTAAAAATTAAACTTTTTTCTGAAGTGAAAAATGTATGCAGTGTTGGTTACTCTTGGTTTAACTGTGACTGTGAAGAATCATGAGTTAAATTGATAAGATACAGTAGGTTGATATTGATATTGTCAGTCCAGAATTCTAAGCATGTCAGTATTTACTGTTGGTAAAATAGTCCGTGTTTGCCTGTTTCTACTCATTTACAATAAATGGCATGAAATCTGTCCTAGATAATTTTTTCTCCAGCACTTAGATCACATTCCCCTACAGAAATTTGTTTGTCTTAGTAAAACTGGATTTCTAGTGTAAATTTTTGTGATTATGCTTTTACTTCTCATCTCACTTGGAAAAATTTCAAATTCTGGATTACCTTTGCAGTTAAATAGACTAGGTGAGAACAGTTCATAAAGACATTGCAGACATTGCAGCATTATTTGTATTAAGGGGAGTTCAGAGACTCATGGCAACTTTAACCAGAAAAGTACCTGGGATGACAGTAGTTACTAAGAATAGTACAGAGCTGGTCACACCTTGATTTTAGAAGGCTTTCAGTAAAAGCTGTCCTTCCTGAGACGTGGGTTGATATTTTGCTGGTGGCTAGACATGGACAGAGCATGGAGGTGGACTGTGATGGATGGAGCAGGGACTTGATGCGTGGTCTGATTTGTTAGTCCATGGTGTCTCCTCTTTTGTGTGACATCCTGTGAGAAGGGAACAACTTGGCTGCAGTAACAGGTTTAATCTAGATTTTTCATAGCCACTGACAATTATCTGAAGGATGGTTCTGGTAATTTTCTGCTAGAGGATGTGGAAATGGCTGCATGTCTATGAAAACGAGAACTTGTGGTATGGCTGAATGTTCCCTCGTGTGTCTTATATTCATGTGAAAATGCACTGCACTATCTTATTTTCTATATTTCTTTTTTGTTCTTTGCTGAGAATTTTATTGGAGAGAATTAGCTATGTAATGTATGCATGAATCAGATTAACTTCTGATTTTTCCTTCTGATAGGAATTCCTTGTTTTCGAAATTTGAGGCATTCATTCTGATTTATGGTGAACAATATCTATAAGCAAAAGGGAATTGAAATATCTTCCCCGGGTTAGTTTTAATTTTGCTTAATGGATGAAGGAAGATTAAAGGCAACCTCTTCCGCAGGGTTCTTTAACATCAGAACTTGTGCCTAATTAAGGGATTTGAGATCTTTGTTTTGTATGAATTGTTTTAAGAACTGAGGAATGTTTAAGGCACCTTCTAGATGGAGGTGCGTGGCTTCTGGCACAAAAATGGTGTGGGGACTCACTCAGGATCTTCTGGTGTCCAGTTCCCGTTGTACCATTTTGCTCTATGTTTGGGTTCTGAATATCAGATGTCTGTCGTCTTGCTTCTACTCCTCTAAAATAATGCCAGCAGTTGGATTATACCATGTGGGGAGTTAGGAGGTTGATTAGTCAATATATGTGAAATATTTAGTTGATGGAAAGTGTATATAGTACAGTGAGGCTATGATTATTAGTCATATCTTTAAAAAACTCTTGTACTCAATTTCAGGGCTTTCTGCCTGCATGAGAATAGTGAGAGCAGACTTTTACGTTGAAATTGTAGAGAGCCATCATAGATTAATTAAAGTTACAGTCCTTCAACATTTGTATTCTATTTGGGTTGTCAATTCCAGTAAGCTTTTTAAAAATGTAGTGATGCAAATGGAAAAGTTTCAGCAAATATTAAACGTAACAATGAAGACTTTTGTTCCTCATTAAACCATTTCTTGATGTTTCCCAATAGATTTTCATCTAAACACTTGCTAATCCCAGAGCTCTGACAGGCAAGGCCTGCTGAATTAGGCCAACCACTGCTACAAATAGCTACTGCACATGAAACAGTAATCATTGCTTTCCAGTCTATTATTAGATTAACTTCATAGGGATTGCTTTTTTCTCCTGTGAGTTGATGCATAAATGACATGCTTTACCCTCCAATAAATCTAACAGCAGAGTGGCTATGACATGATGTTCATACCCCTTAGTCCCATGGCAGATTATTTTTGATTGCTCCAGAAGTTTACAGCAGCTTGAAACCATTAGAATTTAAAGGCATCATTGAAATTTTACAGCGTACCTGACTCAGACACAACAGGGCTAGTACTGAGCTAAGTTTGTGGCGTATTGGCTCCACATTGTGATTACCTGTCACAGGGAGTCTTACTTCGTTATGCTGATCCCCAGCTGTCGTTCAGAGGAGGTAAACAGTCTTATGGCACTGCCCCTTCTTGGTCTCTCCTTGGAGAATGTACACTTCTGTGCGTAATGTTTCTGGGCTTGAAACTTTCACCTGGAGACAGTCGTAACTGTTGAACACATGTGGAGACCATGTTATACACACAGTACTTCATATACTTGCACGGATGAACATACTGAAAAAGATTTGAACCTTTGTTGCTTATTAACCTTTTTGAAGGTTTTTGTATTGCGGATGGTCACTCTTTTCCCCACTTAGCAATAAATAGAAGTTTACATTTTAAAGGATGAAATTCAGTTTTAGTGGCATATATGTGCTTTTAGTAGTGTTCTTTTTTTACAGATTTAAGAACTTTGTTTTTTCGTGATGAAACCCAGATAAAGTTTGCAAAGCTCAAGACTCTTCAAATCCAAGGTGTTTACTACTATTTAGATCTCATGTTGAATGAGTGAATGAATGTATTTGGCTCCAGTTCTAAACTGTGTTTACTTGTTGTTTCATACAGCTGTCTAAAATTTGCTGCTTTTAGACGTAAGAATCACAACTATAAAATTGCTATCTAGCTTAATAGGAAGATATACATTGATTTCCATTGATTTGTATATGTGTTTGTACATACCTAAATAGCATCATATCAAATTAAGCTCTGTAGATTTCCAGAAATCTCTCAATAGATGTCTATTCTATGTGGTTCCTTTTTTTTTTATTCTGGACAATGTGATTGAACCTGCTTGTGTTCCTAACTTCTGTCCAAAAATAGGTATGTCAAGCAGATTCAGGTCTATGAATCTAGTATCAAGTAGAGAGCTAATCTTAACACAGATCTGCTGTAGCCTGACAGTTTCATATTTGACAAATACTCTTTTTAAGGAGTGGCACCATAGAGAATAAAATAGGAAGATAGTGTAAATGATATATATTGTTCATAGATAGATATGAAATTCGCCAAAGAAAGCTTTATGGTATTTGCTCTAATTAGGCTGCCCTTTTTTCTTAAAACACAGAACAAGACAGATGTTAAATAGTTAACATGGATTGAGTCCCTTAGTAAATTGTTTTTGGAAATGGCTTCAGTTCTACATACATTGTGGTCATAGGCTAGCTTTTTCTGAGGACTCTTTTGCATAACTATCCTTTTCTGTTTAAGAAAGGAAAATAGAACAGGAAGTGACAAACATTTTTTTGTGGAAATCTTTTTGGAAATAGGACTGGTTTTATTAGGGTAAAATATTTATGCCTGGAGAGGGGAATAAATAAAAAAGATAGTGAGAAGGCATTTGGAATTTCCAAATGTGAACTTTGACTAGCGAACCTTGAGCATTAAAAGCTGTGCTCATTAAGTCAGGGAAGAGAATTAATACTTTCTGTATCCAAGCACATATTAAATTTGGTCTTATTAGAACATCTTGAAATTTGATTTCAGGCATTTACAGCATTCTTGAACAGGGTTTGAGTCTTGTCTCTGTGATACTGTTTACTTGCATACTGGACTACCTGAGCTGCCTAACTTCAGTCTAGTTGCAGTTGGTCTACACACTGTTGTTACAGCAGTATAGACAAGGCTGAGTGGTTTTTATGTTGCTGTGCTCACCTATAATGTCTGCAGGAGTGACCTTTTTCTGTCTCTCCGTATAGGTATTTCTACCTATTTTGTGATCTTTAGTTTTATAAATGATGATGAAATTACAATCAGTTAAGGTCTGTCTCACAAAACCTTCTGCAGATGAAATAAAAGGTGTTGACGATACAGGGAACCATACAATTTCACAACTAGGCCATTTTTCTTCTGACCTGTGAGAGTCAAAACTGAAGGCAACTGAGAATTAATCCATTGTTTATATCCATATGTAACCTTGCAACATGTGGATTAAATCTTCTCTGCACCTGTAGTATAACATTTTCCTCATGCTACAAAATAATACCTTAACTAAAACCACAGCAGTTTTCTAATGACTTTAAAAAAATGAAAAACCACATTCAGGTTGAAAGCGTTTTATTGTTTGTAATTTTTAGCACAGTGCATATTAAACATAATAACTGATGAGTTTAGTAGAATTATCTCTATTACCATATGCAAGAAACATGCTTCGTAAGTTTTTTTTATATATATATATCTTTAAGAACTGCAACAAATCATTCTGGGAATGCTGTACACTTGTGTTTTCAATTGAGGTCCCAGCATTTGGTTGAAGTATCTTCTGTACTTCTATCATCTCATAATTTCTTCCAGAGAAAAAAGAGAACAATCTGCGTGTTGGGTGGGAGGATGAGGGAATGCTAATTGAAACCATGTAATAAAAAGGTAATTTAGCAAAACTATTAGTTTTTGGTTTTTTACTATTTTAAGCCTATTATTTTTAAAATTACTTCTGTATTAAAAAGGCTGTAAAACTACACTGAATGTCAGCACATTGCATCTTAATTCTCATTTTCCTTTGCATGAATAGTAAAATCTTTATAAATTGAGAATTAAAATTAATTGAATAAACTTCAGTTGAACATTTTTATGTTTCTGTTTGAATTAAAGGATACTGTAGACTTTTGCAAGAATATTTAATGGTTTCTAACATTGACCACACCTCGAACACAGTACAGGAAAGAAGTGCTGATGGAGACAAACAAAAACCAAGAACAAATGTTAATTAGCATTGTATGTTTTACAGCTGTGTTTACTGCTGTAATATAGTTGCCTCTATCTATTGCTACATCATAGTTCTCCATCCAGTAAAGAACCATTATCAGCCACTGCTTTTTTCAGCCTTACAGCCAGCAAGTTGCACCAGTTCAGCATGGAGGCCTACCTGGAGAAATGGACTACAGGCTTGACCCAGATAACTTTTTTTTTTTGTTTGTTTGTTTTTTTTTGCCAGGTCACTTTTAAGCCGAGTTGGTTCCTCCGTCTAGTTCCTTCAAACCCCTCAAAAGGAGGGTCTTTATTTTACATTGGTAGTACAGAGGAGTTGGCAACCAGGGAAAGTAGTGTCAAGACTGCAGCAGGAGAGCAGAGAGCTGCTGCTGTGCACATAGTGGCTGCTGGCACTCCTAGCTTTAGGCAAATAATTGTAGAGTGTGATCTGTCTGGCCAAGAAACTGAATGAGAGAAAAGAATCTGTAGGTTAAAGTGAATCATGAATGGAATCAGTTGCTCATGGTTTGGAGGTTTGGTTTGGGTTTTTTTTGTCGTTGTAAAAGGCTAGTTCTTACTTTGGGTTGTAATAATAATGTGCAACTGTTGTCGTGGTTTGGGCCAGATTGGCCCAATCAGGTGGAACAACAAATGCTCGCTCTCTCCTGCTCCGTTTCCGAAGGGAGGCGAGAGAGAGAGAGAAAAGGAGAGACTTAAGAGTTTAGAAGGAACTAAACTACTTTAATGAAATATTAATAAAAAAATAATAAAAAGAAAGTAAAGAAATATATACAAAACTGTATCAAGCTCCTAGGATGACAGTCATGTCACCAGCAGGCACTGGGGGAGTCCCAGACTGGACTCAATGACGGACAGGAACTGGATTCCGGATCTGGATTCCGGATCGGGACCAAAGGCAGATGCAGAGACAGAGTCCTCCTCGGACGCCGGCCATTGAAGAAAGAGAGCTGACCCTTTGATCCCTCAGCTTTTATACTGAGCATGAGGCAGATGGGATGGAATACCCTGTTGGTCAGGTTTGGGTCACCTGTCCTGTCCGCTCCTCCCCGCAGGTGTGACCCCTCTACGCTTTTCCGCTTCCGACCCTCCAAGGGGGCAAGTAACCAAGTTAGCTGGCCTTGGTTGTTATAGCAATAAGGAGAAGCAAGAGCCTCTCTGCATCCCATTCCTTGGCATCAACTATAAACATGGGTCTTACCACTCTGAGAGCAAACAGTTTTCTGCACAACATGCTGTTAATTTCAGCAGTTAGAAGAGGCCTAGCTGAAAAGTAAAGTTACTGAACAAAATTGGTGCTGTTTTACCTCAAACCAGGACAATAGGCAATGAGAATATCATATTGTATTTTTATTAAATGTTTTTCCCCTGAATTACCAGATACAATTAAACAAAAACCCCAAATTATTAAATTGTGAAATCATATTTAAATTTAAGATTTTATCTGACTATTAGAACACCTCTGCCCAAGCTGCATTGCAGAGCAGTTCCCTAACCTGTGTAATTTAAGGCTGATTTTAATTCAGCCCAAACTGCTGTGCTAAAACTGCTCTAAGTCTGCCCTGGCTCTGCTATGGCTTTGATAGCATGGACACAATGATTGCAACAAAAGTACAGAGGACTGCATTAGCAAGGATGAGCAGCTGATGAGATGGGCTAATTCATTTCTAGGTCTATCTAGTTTGAGCATCCACAACGATTGGGCTTCAATCCTTGACCTACAGAATTTTAAGCGTCACTTCACTCATACTAGAGATTTTGTATATAGACAAAATACAGATTATGAATGACTTCTATGTTAGCAGAAAAGAAAATCCTTTACAGTCAAGATTATTTTACTGAAGATTTGTTTAACAAAAATAAAAAAATCCTTCTAAACTCAGAACTGTAAATTAAGTTTAAACTTAGTAGACATGATGGTTGCTAAGTACATAAACAAATGAAGTGGGAGTGGGTAGCATAGTTTAAATGTAGTTACAGCGAGACACTAAGAGTTTCTTCTAAGAGTTCTTACCATTGCTATCAGAAAGAAAAAACTGTAATTTCATGTACCGTGTCTGCTCCTCTCTGTTTCATTCAGTTAACCACTCTTAATTTGTCTTATTTGATGGAAAAAGCCTGAAAGAGAAACCTTAAAACAATAAATTGCCACGGGATTAAGGAGAAATTCTAGTTCATTAAGAAGTATCACAGAACAGCTGAGATTGGAAACGATCTCCGAAGATCTGCAAGGATGGAGACCCCACTCCACTGGCTGCTCCAGTGTTCAACCATCCCTGCAGTTTATTAAACAACAACAACAACAAAAAAAAGCCTCAGTGAAGGAGAGCAAGCTATCTGCCAAGAAAGAAGTGCGTACAATACAGTGGTATTTGCCAGCTCTCCTTGGCAAACATTCGTTGCTTAAGAGCTGATCGCTTAGTCAAACTAAAAATCAGTATCAAAAGTAGGCAAAACTTCTACCTGAAAAAAATATTTTAAATAAGGAAGAACCACATTTATGTAGAAAAAAAGTGTATTGGCTTTGCAAATCAGCACTAGCAGAAAAATGACAGTATGCAGAGTATCCTACCAGATCTCAGACATGCTAAAAGCATTAATTCCGTTCTAAACATGTCTGTCTCTATGCTAACCCAAGAAAATTCAAATTTCTTGAAGAACATGTAGGAATGAATACCATATCTGTAACTGAACTATCACTATGGTCACTGTCTTCATCTTTGTCACCAGCTCTAAAACTTTTATAATGACATAAGCACACATTCCTAGAACCTTTGCTTTGTATTTTCAAAGTTAGCCTTTAAAGTTAGTTATTTCTGTGTTTAGAATAATTTTAAAAAACCCACAATTATAACATGATGTATTTGTTAGCAACTGCTATCCAATGAAGCGTGTCCCAGCAGGCATTTTATTCCTGAGAAATCCATCAAAGCCCTAGAAGGAAGTTACACAAGTACATCCCTATTGCAAAAAAATGTTTTAGGTGACAGCAGAAAATCAAAACCACTCACCCCTCGTTAATAACCAATGGGTTAAAATAATGCCATACATTTCTTATTTCAAGTATCAGTATGTGTATGATTAAATAGGTCATTTAATTTCATGCACTGAAGTTAAATAGTGATAACAGTGTACTAACTCATCCTTTACTTCGACATCCTGATATCAGTGACAATGGAAAAGTGCTAAGAATGCATCATGGAAGCCAACCAGGGAGTCTACCTGATCCTCAAACGAAACTAAAAAAACTAGCAATACTTAAATAAAGCTGGAGTTCCCTAGTGATAAGACTGCCATGATTGCTCAAGAGCAAATCAAAATAATTATCAGAAAATATTATCCTGGTATAAAACAAGAAAATTTGTAAGAAAACATATTTCTCATATAGATTAATGTTTGTATATATGTTTGTGTACGTGTGTGTGTGTATGCATGTATATATGAATATATAAAACCTGATCCTTGGTTTTAACCCCACGAAAAGAGAAAAGAAAGGAAAATAGACTTCAATATAGCTGGGGTCAAAAGAGCTACACTGAATTTCTGATCCCAGTATGATATTTCAGGTCAAGAGCTCCAGACTCTGTATTTCATTTGCTTAAAAGAGAAAATAATAAAACTGCATCCACACCAGCTTGCTCAGAAGCTGAAACATGCAGACCTGTTTTGTAACCTGTATCCTGCGGTCTTCCCAGTGCATTTATTAGACAGAACTTAGCGCAACAGAATAACCTGGGTTTATGAAAGGCACACCTGGTTATTAGAACTAGGGACAGCAATTAGACGTGCTTCTTTCTGTTGAAATTTCACCTCCAGTCTGTTTAGCAATATACATGATTGTTGCAGCTTCAAGATTTCATGTTACATCTTTAATTGTGGGCATTTAGCAGACTGCCTCTTATTATTAAGATACCGCTGACTTTTATTGTCAATGTGGCCACAGGACAAGGCTAATAATTACTAGCACCAGAAGCAGCTTGTGGTTTTATATTACATTGCGGTAAATTACACTGGAATTAGAGTGGATTACTTTTATCAAATGGGGAATAAGCTGTTAATTAACTCCCCGCTGTAGCAATCTTTTTCTGAGCTTGCAACTGTTATTAGCTCTAGATTAAACTGTTGAATTAATTTCCCACTTACTTACTATTTCAAGAGTTTTTAATTTACCTGGCAGCAGTTTTAATGGGAAATTGTATTAGTGAGCATAAATTGTTTTTGGGAAGGGTAAACAGTTTGTGATAATGTTTATTAAGTCGTTTTGTTTGAGCAAAAATATAATTGCAGTTTTAATTAGTGCATGGTTGTTGGAGTATTAGGTTTGAGATTACATTATGGCATTCTGAGAAAACAATCGCCCAGGTAATCCCAGCATTTATAACTGATAGCAAATAGGCAAATAGAGAAGCTATGTCAACACTGCTCTGACTTGTGTGTGTGTATACACGTGCGGACATGCACACATGCCCATGCCCGTATGCCCATGCACACAAGCACAAGCATGTTTAGAAACGTAAGAGAGTAGTATGCCTAGGAAAGAACATGTCATTTCCCTTTGCAGTTAGGTGAAGGCATGAAGCGCTGCACCATGCATGTGTGGGCATCTACATATAAATGCATGAGAGAAAGATGTCAATAAAGTAGCAGAATTTTGTGTACGCTAAGTGGACGCATGTCTGATGTTTCATATTTAAAATGTGAAATGTTCAGATCTTTTAACAGTGTAAAACTTGCTTTAAATACACTGTATTTTCTAGCCCTGCTACCGTTATGTCAATGGCAAGCTTAAGATATAGCCCTAAGTCATTAGAAGAAAATTTTTAAAAAGATAACAAGAAGGCTAAACAATTCATCCACTGTAATAAACTGCGATAGATCATTTACTTTGTTACTTAGTAGTTGAATATATAGAGAACTCATTTACTGTAGTTTCCTGTTTTCTGATGTTTGTAAAATCCTGGATGAGCTTCTTTAAAGATAATTGTAATATACCTTTGGGTAGCAATATATACAAACTATTTTCATTCTACAGTCTATTGACTAAGATGAAGAAAATTCCAGTAGTTTGATGTGTCCTAATACATCCTACTCAGCAACAGCTGCTACTCCAGAAGACATGGTCCTGTGCTGTATCTACTTGCCCTGTGTGATGTCCCAGATAGCAAAAGGCATCACAAGCAGGACTGTGTACGCACCCTCAGGAAACATCCAACCTCACAAATCCCCACAGGTGAAACAAGGGCAACAGGACTGCACTCATACACTCAAACTGGAGAGTGGAGGCTGATTTTAAAAGAGCTTAACTCTACTTTATCCTTTCCAGCTGCAGAGTAACTGGCTGTGGAAGTTACCACCTAGATTCCTAGCAGGCACATATTACCAAATCCCATGTGACATTGCTGTCAGATGTCAGCTCTGCTACTCCTGCAGTAGCCCTGTAACTTGTTTCAAAAATACATTAAATTGTTAACCTAACCTGACTGAAAAAGTTTAAGAAGGGGTGTCCTGAGCAGCTCAGCCTGGAGATACAAAGGGACAACTGCTCTCTGCATCTGCAGGGGAGCAGTAATGAGGACTGTGCAAAGATAGAGCCATTAACATCTAATGAGCACACCTAGAAGACAGTCTGCAACCAAGCCCATAGGCTTCACGTCTATGAACATCTCACAGTTCTTCCTAGCAGGTAATGGATGCTGCTGCTGCTGCTTGTTACAAAAAAGAGCAATATATAGACAGTGAAATACAGACCGTTACACTTAACTCCTGGCAAATATTCCAAGAGTTGACTCAGACACTCAATTTCTTCTTTAAGCTCTTACAAAACATATATTTTCTTACAAAATTTAGAAAATATGTAAAAACAATACCCGAACCTCCCTGTTTCATGCAATATAGATTCAGGTATTTAAATTCAGAAGGACACTCTTCAACTTAGCCTTATGACTGGGTCATGAAGACATGAGCCCGCGAGGTTCTTACACACCCTTCAAAGTGGCCCAAAGTCAAATGGGGTGGAAATGTTGATAGGAAATGTCATAGTAACTAACAGGAATTGACATCATGTTTCATCATTTCCTGTAAACATGGGCCACTGCACCAAAAATTACTTTACTTTGTGCCATGACCTCAATTGTTACTGATTTTCAAGAGCCTAACAAAGGTGAATTGAAATGCCAAGATAATAATCGCAAAAAAAGTTCCTTGCCCTCACAAGGACGGCAAACTCCATGTTACAGGTTTTGTATCTTTTTACCTTGACATCTGACATGGACAGCATTCACAAGTATAAACATGCAGTAAACTACTTAAACGGTTTCAAAAGACCCAGCATCATTTAAAAACGTAACTGCACGCAGAAGCTGTTTAAAGCCTCACACAGTGATACAAAAGGAGTTCACAAGCATGATTTGGTAGCTTTAAATATATATGTTTATTGATTTACAGAATACAATAAACATCGACAGGAAATAAAAAGTTTAGATACTAATTTTCCAATTTGTCTCTTGTAATTTGGTTTAATATAAGATTTGCTAATGGAAACCTTTTACCTATGGATTCAGAAATCTTTTTAATGCTTTAAGAAGTTGGCACTAATCCATCCTAGGCCTTGCTCAGACCAAGTCTTTCAGATCAAGAATGCCAGGAATCCATTTTAATGGATTCTAATGTCTTTTAATTCACTGTCATTGATAATAACAGGTTTTTGCTATAAATGGTTCTTCCATTTATAGTAATAAACTCCTGTGAAAATACATTGTTTATATATGAGTATCCCGAATTTACTAAATGTCATCTACATTTGTTGCTACAATCATTTATACTTTTAAATTAATGTTAGATTTCCTGAAAATCATAAAACTTCTGGAAGTTATAGCGTAACAGAACATGATTAATACTTTATCACAACATTTTTCAACCGTTAGAAATAATGATTGAAAGGTAACATCTTTGATTTGTATGTCCTCTAACGAACATATTTGGGTTATTTTGTGATTTCTATTATACTAAATGGATTGTAGTTGTTTTCAACTTCAGAAAAAAGGAGGCACTTTTAGACTTTGCCATCCATTATCAATCAAGATACACCAGGAGAAGTAAATAATATTTAAGGCATAGTATTGGCTCAGAAATTGCTGGTAACATCACTTCCAGTTCATGGACTGGGGAAAAAAACCCACCAACCAAACAAACAGCACTGTTGCTGTTTCAAGAAGCATTTGGTACCTTTCAGAGATGTAGAAAAGTTGCTCATATCCTGCATTCTGCCTTCCACTGTGGTTTCCAGTGACTATTTGTCACAGCCCAGTTCCACCTCATCTTGTGCTCTAAATCCCACAGTGTATAACAACAACAACAATTCACTACTTCAGTGTAAGAGATACCACAAAACCCTAACAAGTGAGGAGAATCTACCTCTTTTTGCAAGTGGGATGCTGACCTCTCTCTACACCCAGTATTACAGCACAGGCCTCCCCTGCAATGCACACACCAGCACAGTTGTCCTGGTCTGAGGTAAAACAGCACCAATTTTGTTCAATAACTTTACTTTTCAGCTAGGCCTCTTCTAACTGCTGAAATTAACAGCATGTTGTGCAGAAAACTGTTTGCTCTCAGAGTGGTAAGACCCATGTTTATAGTTGATGCCAAGGAATGGGATGCAGAGAGGCTCTTGCTTCTCCTTATTGCTATAACAACCAAGGCCAGCTAACTTGGTTACTTGCCCCCTTGGAGGGTCGGAAGCGGAAAAGCGTAGAGGGGTCACACCTGCGGGGAGGAGCGGACAGGACAGGTGACCCAAACCTGACCAACAGGGTATTCCATCCCATCTGCCTCATGCTCAGTATAAAAGCTGAGGGATCAAAGGGTCAGCTCTCTCTCTTCAATGGCCGGCGTCCGAGGACGACTCTGTCTCTGCATCTGCCTTTGGTCCCGATCCGGAATCCAGATCCGGAATCCAGTTCCTGTCCGTCATTGAGTCCAGTCTGGGACTCCCCCAGTGCCTGCTGGTGACATGACTGTCATCCTAGGAGCTTGATACAGTTTTGTATGTATTTCTTTATTTTCTTTTTATTATTTTTTTATTAATATTTCATTAAAGTAGTTTAGTTCCTTCTAAACTCTTAAGTCTCTCCTTTTCTCTCTCTCTCTCGCCTCCCTTCGGAAACGGAGCAGGAGAGAGTGAGCATCTGTTGTTCCACCTGATTGGGCCAATCTGGCCCAAACCACAACAACTATTGTTCAAACATATCTGCAAGGTTATCGTTATAAAAGGTTTTATATAAATTAATACAATATTCTGAAAAAGAGTATGGTATTCTAGCAGATTTAATATTTATTTAGTATTTGGCACTTCAGTTGGACTGGGTAGGGTATAATTCTGAAGGGCTGAGGCTTGCAGGAGGGACTCAGGGTGTCATCTTGTATGCCTTACAATGGAGAATTGAAGGAGGAAGGCTCCCTCCCACGCTGTGTGTGCTGTCTGTTGTGTGGAGATGGCCAAAAGAGTTATATGACTGCTTCAGAAATGCTATAATTTACAGATCGATGGATTAAAATAAGCTGACACCAGAAGAGCTGCTGTGGTTGACAATCCTCTGGTAATGTGAGCTCTCCTTTTCAGTAACTGCTGAGTCAGGCGAGTCAGTGCAAGAAGGGGGAGTCCCTGTCGGTACCTGTGAGGTCACAGTGTTAGTATAATTATGCTGTGTTTTAAGAACAGAAATCCTATTCTGCATTGTCCTAACATGCTTTGGCAGGACACTGAGAGGCAACAACTGCTGGATCAGAGGAAACTGTGGCTTCTGCAGGCCATGGAGCACAGGAAGTGCTCATGGGCACGTCCCTGGGGACACGCGGTGGAGGGCAGGGCAGGAAGTGGGGTGTGTGCAGTTGCAGGCGGTGCACTCGCCCAAAATCACCATTGGGTTGTACAGACAGACGCCCTTAGCACTGGTGTGGCTCCTGCTGACCCCCACCACTGCAATGCAGACCTCAGCTCAACACCATGGTGAGAATGTGTGCCATTAGTCACATCCTCTGCGCACACGCATGAAGCAGAGACGAAGAACGTGCTTGTGTACAGGACCCAAACATAAGCTCTCTTCAGTCGCTTATTCACTAGTATTGTAGTCAGTCTCAAGGTGCATTAAAATAACCTCAAGGACACAACTTGATTTCCGTATCAGGCATGGTTAAACTTGTTACTCATCATGGATAAATGTGGGAAAATCCCCAGCCATCAGGGACACAGGTTTTAACCAGCGCTTCTTGCCTGTTATAAATGTGCATTTCTAAAGAACAGATACATTTGGAGAGGACATATGCAACTAAAACCAATAGACTTTTAGAATATTTTTTCTTAAAAAGTTTAAATTTCACCAAAATATTTAAAAACAAAATTAACTATCTGTGTACATAATTATTAAGTGCAAGCAGTCTGTTTACATGCATGGTACACAAAAACAAAGTTATGCCATATTCCAAGGAGTTCACCATTTGCAGTGGTTCTGACTCTTCCACAAAGAATTTTACACTCAGTAGGGTAAATTTACAGTGCAAGTGGCAGCCTGTGGACCTGGATTGCTCTTGGATTCCATGCATGAGTAAATAGAAATGTGTTAGAGGACCATACTGATAATCTGTGTAGGCCTCTTGTGTAATCTGGGCTATGAAATTTCACCAAGATATTCCTGTGTTAAGCCTGCAACTTTTAACTAAACTAGATCAGTATCTGAGTAGCACATCCAGTCCCAGCTCAAAGATTCAAGTGATGGAGAATTCATCCCATGCCCTGGTAAATTGGCCCAGTGTTTGTTGATTTCTGCTGTTAAAAGTTGACCTTTTTTTCTAGTTTATGTTAAACTTTCTGCCTATTGCTGCAAATTCATTGAATTTTATCTCCATGATCAAGTGCTTGCTGTTTTTCTTTCACCTGTTGCCTTTTTCCCCTCACTCGACCCTGAATTCAATAAGCTGGTAGCAGATGTACCTAGTGAGAGAAATTACATCAGTAACATTGGTAACAGGAGTTGATGTGGAGTATGGCTACAAGCAGTGGGGGCAGGGATTGGGATTGGCCATGGGAAGGAGGATTTTAAAGCTGTAGAGCTAGGTGATGAGATCCATGATATATATACAATTTAAACTTATGTTTACAGTCAGACAACTTGTTAGCACATTTTTAGCAAGTCGTTTATTTTCTTCTACCCAGTTGTCTGGCCTTTCAGACAATTTCCATTATGCTAATGTAATTAATATACATTCTAAAAAGCAGGAGTACAGCAGTTTACTTCAAGAGTGTCTACTTTGCTTTTTTAGTTTTCTTTCCCATACTGCCACTCAACATTTCACAACTAATACTAAAAGAACCTGCTTTTCTGCAATTCTTTCTGGCACAGAAGGGCTTTCCTGTATCTCTGCCTCATTGAGGCTCCATCTCATTTAAAAATCTTTGCTGAAAATACATCTTTTTCCCCTTCCATGACCCTCATAATTTTTATCTCTGCTGTTATTTCACTACGTACTTTTACTTTTAAACTAGCTGATGGCCCTTCATTTGAGAAAGGGCGATCAATAAATTATGTGCTGATTGTGGATATTCTTCATCATATTTTTGTATTTCATTGTCCAGACTCTAACAGTTGATATATATTTTTGTTGTACTTTTTCACCTTCTTTTAGGGTATCATTATTCTTGGCTTTTAATAATTGAAAGAAAAATCTTTTTCCATCTTGAAAAAGAGAGAATGAAGGAATGAATCTCTACCTGCTAAATATCATTTGTATCGGTTAATGGCCTTGCTGAGGAAACACAAGCTTGAACAAACTCGTGTTGGGTTGAGCAAAGAAAATGAATGGTTTTCCTGAATAATTTTTAGTTCATGTCATTAAATAATCAAACAGCAGCTTCTAGAGGTAGTAAACTTCTATGAAAAACTGACGAAGAATTTCTGAAATAGTTTTTTTTTGTGAAAACAGAAACTTTCTGTGAGAGAATTTATGTGACAGCTTTAACAAGAGAAGTTTCTAAGATCCACCTTGGTCCTTTTCCCAAGGTGTGAAGGGGGGGAGCGCTGCATCTTTCAGGATAACTTCGGGGTAACTAGAATTTGAATAGGCAGACCAGGGTGTGCAGGGTTTGGCTTCATGCTTGTGCTTTTCCATTGGGCCCGGTTTGCATGAAGAGAAAACTAACATCGATGGGAAGTTCATCTCTCCTGAGCCAGAGGGTGTTTAACTAGTTACTCCAAAGACAGCTCTAACAGCAGAGGGGTGTGAGATGATGGGAGATGATGCCCAGTGTCGCACTGCTGCCCAGATTTTGAGATCATTTGTATGTGCAGAGGCAGCTTTCTTAGGGATGTGCTCAGTCCGTCTTGGCCAGCCTTCCTTGTTGCCCAGGTTTGTTTTGTCTCTGACAAAAATCTGGTTTTCAGTGGAACACTTCTTCATCCAAAGGATTTTAAACAGGTTTTGCTATAATTTTGTGTGACTTCATGGTTGCGGATTTTTTTTCAATGTAATGAGTGTGCTAGTGACTATAACTACAATTTATAATTAATAGAAAGTTTGCAGGAGTGAAGTTGAGAGAAATAAGAACATGCTTATGGTACATATGCTCCATTCTGACAACACAAAGGCCTGGGTATGCATGCAGGTATAAGCGTAAATGATATTGTCCTTTACTGTCAAATGTATACAGATATTTCTTGTAGGTTAGTTTGGTGGTCTCATTACATGCTAATTAAGAAATAAAAATTATAGGACTGAGCAACTTTTGGCAATTTAGACAGTTTTTCTGCCTGTGAAGCTTCATTTTAAGCATTTTTGTCAGCAGTTGTGTTTCCTCAAAGAGATGATTGGAACATATATGATGAAAAAAGTTTGTCTTACTGTTGTTTTATGTAATTTTTTTTTTATTCATTTAATATTAAATATCTGCTTACAGTAGCACCACCCGTGTATGAGTTACTTTCCCAGCTTTCAGGAGTGGTTGCTGCAGATTTGTCTTCATGCTGTCACTTGGTAACTAAATTGTAATATGTAACAAACCAGGAACATATTCTTAGGTCATCTCAATGCATGAATCCAATCTTGTAAAGATTTTCATTATGTTTTGAGGGATGAGATATGCATCTTACTCATTTGCTCATACAGATTCTAGCTGCTGACCCATTCATCAAATGCACAAGTCCAGGCCAACAGGAATGATCTCTCCAAGAAAGATAAAGAGCAGAAATTTCAAATGAAAGACGTTGTTCTTTGTACCAGCTCACCTCATCTGCCATCACTTGTAATTGATATCATCTAGCTTGTCATGTGCTGCTGTATCTAAGCACTGCATACTATGAGAGCAGCTGGGGAAAAGGAGGTAAATAGGAGCCATAGAATTTATAAAACAAAATTAGGGGAATTCCATTTCCCAAGTGTTTCATGTGCTTTTAAGGGAGCGCTGGAATATTACTTAGAAGCCTTTCAATTATTTCAATCTAACAATTTCTGAAAAAAAGAGCAAGCAGTTAGCACATTATTGGCCAAGGGAATGTGATCATTCAGCCAAAAGCAAACACAAAAGAGAGACTACCTTGCAATCTGAAAATGCTGATTGCACTTTCTGTGAAGCCAACAGCAAAAATAGGCTTATTTTATTTCTTAGTTTTGGTAAACAGCTTAATTAATAAGTATCTCATGGTAATAATATTGTTTGCAAACTCCTAAAAGTGGATAGCCAAAATATTTATTTTAATGTGTATTTTTATTAAACTAGACAGCATTATTACTGCCACAGATTAAAGACTTGTAATGTGACTTTAATATTGTTATTAGACGTTAATGTCTTAGGATAGCACTCTGAAGATGAAATAGTTCTCATTTACTTTTCACCATAATGAATACTAATGCGTCAGGGGACAATAGACATCTTTGCCTTCTGTTCAGTTTGGCCAAAGAGGAAAGACAAGAATGGAAGACAACAATTAGTCATCTGTGAGTGAATGCAACTGGAAGTTGTGAGTAAAGCCAAATGAAATCCAATTGTACAGCTCTCCCTCCTGTTTTTCTGTTTTGACTAAATAAAATAAGAACAGGCACTAGGTTGTCCAGTTTCCAAGATTTCTGGTGAGAATTATTCATAATAGGTTTGTTATTTCTACAATGGTTTACAATACCATTTAATCTCATTATTGGTGATGCTATACTCATCATATTATCAGCTCTTTCAGGAAAGGAAAAATAACTCATTTCCTGGGGAGAGTTTGTTTTCTGCAGGTAGAACTAGACTAAACATTTTTGCTTAAGAACAAAAATATTTAATCTTCTGGACAAAAGGAAAGTAATAGTATCTTCAGTAAATCTGGGTACCTATCACAGGTGTAACAGAATGAAATCTAGTTCTATTAGTATGTACATAGGAATATTCTCTTTACCCATGGTTAAAATTATTCAGGGCAATTTTTTTCCAAGTTAGGAGGCCGCATATAGTTATCAGAACTTGTTCACTCTTTTAATCCATAATGGAGTACCTTAAATATAGTTTATAGTAAATAATCCAGGGACATTTATTAAAGTGGTTACAGACTGTATTTTCATAGTCTTACAGTGTTTTGCTTGTGGCAACAAAAGTTACATATGAACTTGGCACATATGCTATCTCTTTCTCACTTTGCTCGGCCTAAAGGACTTCACAGATCTTGGATAAAAAAGTGGTCTTCCTTACTGACAATTGCATGACTCAGTCCTAATTCCAGCGGTTTGGGAGCTCGAAGGCTTCCAGTCAAATTTGCGGTCTGAAGAATTGGCAAAAAGTTAGTGCATGCTTTTGTCACACATACATCATCATAACACAGATATTAAGAGGGTAGTTTATAGAGGTGTTACTGCTAAGCACCTAAAACCAGCAGTGAAATTCATTGGATGCAGCTGTATTTCATCACCGCAGTTTTGAGTGCTGCTGAGTCTGGAATATCCTGAAAATCAAATTCAGTCTATATCTAGACATGCATATAATGTGAGACTGTATCTTTTCAGTGTTGTGGATTTCTTCCAGCAATAAATAAGCAAAATACAGCAGCATATGTTCTACTACGTTTTACATTATTTAGGAGAAAACAGTTCTGTGGGATATTTTAATCATGGAGCTAGTTAACATATTTCATTTTAATTACATATTTTTGTCTGTGGTGTTACCTAATGCAAATTATTTTTTTAAGTAGACTAGCATTTTGTCTAAAGCATAAATGAAACAGCAGCACAGCACTTCTCTGTCTGCCCTTGCCTGTTACTGCAGGGTCTGTGCGCCAGCAGCAAGGCTCACGGGTGTGAGAACACTGAGGACTCCTGTGCCACCTGCAAGAAGTGGCTGCTGCCGGCAAGGCTTGGGTTTAGTTCTGTTGCACCTTTCTGTGGTGGTGTTTTTCTATGGAAAAATTCGGTATTTAAAAAGAAAACAAAAGAAAACTTCAGTGATAATTTTTGGTTTCTGGCTGTTACTTTTTAAAAGGTGCAGCTATTGATGTCACCATACCAGATGGTGTGATCCCATGATGCCCCTTATAAAATCTGATATATAAGTATATATCTCAGTAGTTCAGTGTTCATAATGTAAATCGGTCTTATGATATGTTCCAACAGATAAGGCTCGTCCTTTTATATTCCTACTAAGGACGAAATTAATCAAGCACTACTTTGCTTAATTTTTGCTTTATATTCTTGTGTATTTTATTTGGTAGAAGTTCATTTTTATCCATAAATACACTCTTGGTTTTTAATAAATTCCTTTTCTTGCACAGAATCAGGCACAGAAGATTATGAAGAGTTTATTTCGTTTTTTAAGAAGCAGAGTATTTTGAGACTTGAGCCCACCAGCAGAACAGTTGGAAGACTCAAGAGATAACTTTGTTTACTGTACATCTGAAATATTTGTATATATTCTACTAATTTGTTTAATTCTAAAATTTTTTCTGTCATTCAGCACATTTCTGTATATTCCATATAAAGAAGTCCTTTCTGATTTTGAGCTTATTTCTTCAGACATTCCAGTACGAACGAATTCCATAGTTCAATCAGCAGGTAAACGTACACCTTCTTCGGGAAATGTATAAAACGCAAGATATAGATTTGTGCTGCTAGGCAGTGAAAAGGATGAGACCAAGACCTATTGTGGTGATGATTTAATTTGTTGTATAATTAATGCTGTAAGTTTTGTATCCTTCAAGAAAAAACAAGGGCTGCAGAATAGCAAATGTCTGGCTCTTGAAACAAAGGTAATTATATATTGAAGTTCTGTAAGCTTATTGTCTTAAGGGTAGAGAAGTGACAATAGTCTTAGCTTCAAGAAGAGCAGAAAGTTTTCAATGCCTGAAGAAATAACTAAGAGGAGAAACAGGGAATGGATTCCATGTTGGGTGTCGTTTTTTGATCAACAGAAACTGTTGAGAATTAAAGCATATATATATATTTGCCTTTTTTTTTAAATTTGTGTCTATAAAATGCTTTAATGAGACATATATATCTTTTTCATGTAAAAAAACGCCTCCGTGTGCAAGTGTGTGTGTATATACAGGTACATATGTAATTACCGTCAACTTTGAGATTATCTTCAAACTCACATCAACTGACAGTAGGTCAAATAAATCTGTGTTTGTGCCTTTCCCCACGGCTCCTGCATTTCTGTGGATTATAGGGGTTTAGCATGTATCCTCATGCAGCGGGCAAGGAGGGTCCCGCAGTGACTGTCTCACATTTTTCATTTCTTGTTGTCTGGTTCTTTTGCATCCTGCTTCTCTGTTGCCTAGAGAGAGAGACAAGGGGTGAGTACGCAACCTCACTCTGTCTAAAATGCACACGTTTACACTTAAGCTAACATCCAGCTTGCTTCGATGGCTTCCATCCTCAATGTATTTTCAATGTTTTCTGTTGCTGAAAACAAGATATTTTAATACTTCTCTGAATAGTTTTTCTATGTTGGTTTAAAAATTAGCCGTCTTTTAGTATTGTTTGGGTTTCGATTTTTTTTTTTTTTTCCAATTTCTAATCTTTCTGTTTTAAGGCAGGGATTTTTAAGCATCAGATTTGCAGTACTGTAGATCAATACTGGCTGGCATTTGAAGTTGGGTAGAATATGAATAATGAGGTTCCAGTTTGGCTGAAGGTGTAAGTAAGTCTTTCTGTGACAGTAAACAGAAGTAACTGAGGTGCTGAGAAACAAGAAAATGTTTATTTGTGATGGATGGCAGGGTCTTGCAGCTAGGTTTAGTACGTAATGAGAGGTGCATATTTGTAGTACTTGAGAATGACATAGCTAAAATATTGCTGGGTGCAGGTGTTCTGTACCTGGGAGAGTCAGATCTAAGCTTATTCGGTTTCTGGTCTGCAGAGATCTTTAGTGTCCAGGTGGGTTCAGCAAATCATACATATTGCCTCAGCAGCAGAAATATGGTACATAAAGTAACAAATAAAGGAATAATAAACCATGTCCTTTTTTAAAAAAAGGGAGGAGGGGGGAAACCTGTGATATTTTCCCTTTTTAAGAGATAAACATTGTAAAGAAGGAATGAATGAATTATTGCTTCGTGTGGTTAACTTTGTGGCTAGATGTTGGAAAGCAAATGACTGAGGCTTCTTGTACTTTTTTGTTTTGTTTTAAGTGGCCCTTGAGGAAAGGTATTGTGATGAGTGGAGAAGTATATGGGAAATCACCTCTTCCTTCCCTAGGTTACTTTTAGGATTTGTGGTCAGATATGTCTCCTTTTATGATGATAAATACCTGACCTTATATCTTTGGGTTTTCTCAGTTCTTTATCATTGTTATAATATAGTAATATAATATAATAATTTGAAAGTAAAATCAGGAAGTTCTTTCCTTGTGTATAATTTCTGCATAGTTTCTAAGGCCAAATGTTTGCATAACACAGATATAATATTTTCTATTGTAATATATTTTGTGGCATAAATCATTAATTCTTATCAGAACTTTAAAAAGGCACATTGAAGCTTGGGGCTGGGGTGTTTCCTGCCATCACTGTTGTTTACCAGAGGGCTGAGGTGCCTGGGCTGATGAAACTCCTTTGTAAATTTTGACTGTGTAGCCTACTAAGTGGTTTATAGGATTTTGCAGTGCTTCTAATGGCTAATGATAATGAAGTTTTTCTAACAATAGTAATAATTTAAGCATATTGCTTTGATGAATGTTATCTCATCTTTTTGCTTAATTAACGAAGTTGTCTTCAGTTAGCAAACACCATTATTACTGAAGAATTTGAAAGTAGTAGTTTGTAGATTGTAATCCATTCCTCCCTTACTGCTATTTAGTTTACAAATTTGGATGGCTACAGTACTTTTTAGAAGGATTAGAACTGTGAAATAATTTGGTAAAATGATCTCATACGCACTTTTGGCTAGGGACACAGTTATTTGTTTTACTGGAATAATTCCAATACCTTTTCTTAATGCTTTGCACTTTCCCCTAAAATTTTTGCTAGGAGTGCTGATGGTCCTGATTTAACAGCATCAGTGGATATATTGTTAAAGTTGTTTATACACATCTAGCATTGGCAACAATAGCCAGGTTTGACCTGACTTCATTCCAGTAAGAAAAAAATTTAGCCAAATACTTAAAAAAGAAATTTTTCCAAATGTTGGTACATGTTAAAGTCTTACTGAACTGTTAAAACCTCAGCACTTCAACCAATTCATTTTAGTCATGATATGGCCTAAAGTTGAAGTATTTTATAAAAGCTAAACAATGTCAAATGCATTTGCTGAGATCAAAAGCCAAATCTATTTGTTCTCTTTCATCTTCAGTGTTCCATTTCCTAGGAGTATGACCTTAGTCAAACATCTATTAAAGTTAGCTTTTGATCTTACTCCCTTTTTTAGAAAAAAGAAAAAAAGTCAATCTTGAAAATTTTCTTCCAGAGACAATCACACTATTGTGTTTTAATGTTCCAGTAGTGTGTGAGTAAATAGGATTCTCTGATGTATGTGATAGAACAGTGGTTAAATGGGACAATCATTTTTGTGTCCAAGACAAGAATCAAAAGGAAGCATTCTTCAGAAGCTGTTAACTGGAAAAATCCCCCCAGGTCAGTGGAAACATGTTAACTGGTCAATGTGCTGCATTTTTTGGTCCTTTGATGAAAATGCCTTGTAATTTGATAACAGGTAGCTGTTCATTTGTAATACAATTTTCTCTTCACCAGTCAAAGCTGCCTAGTGATTAATCAGTAAAAAGGTTAATTTTCTTCTCAAGTATGAGCAGTTTAGTGGCTTTTCGAAAGAAATAAGGACAGCTGGGATTGTGGATATTACATCCTTTATTTCCTGAGAAGAATTATAAAGATGTTTCTTAGTCATCTGTAAGTTCCTACACATTAGGGCAGCCTAACTGTCTCAAATTCATTTCTCAGCTTAAGTGAAGTGAGTAGGTCTTTTTTAAATACATACCAGTTCCTAAAACTATATAGAGGAATAAAATTACAGTTGAGATTTATATTTAACAGAGTGAACTGGTCAATTATTAATTAATCCATAATAACTATTCTATTAAACCTACTCATCAATATAGTGCCACTGTTAGGGAAATCTCAATTAAAGGATACAGTAGATAAATACTGAAAAGATTTATTTAAAAGCAATAATTTGTAGAAGAAACTGAGCGTCTTTTTAATAAACTATTAAATTGACAGATGTATTGCATATTAAACTTCTAAAACCAGAGTTAAATGCTTACTGGAAACAATTGGAATATTACCTAGATAAGTTTATAATAATATATAATACTCAATCTATCAATGTGGGAAAACACCTTAAAGTAGACTTAAACCTCTCAGCTGTAAAAAGCTGCAAAAAGTACAATATTAATATTGAGAAAAGGCTGGGGGCTGCAGAGTATAATAATTTTAAAGGGAATGCTTGCAACGTCTTTCTTACATAATGTAGACTTCTGGAAAAGCAGGATGAATAGATATCTGCAATATTTTTCTGAATTGGCTAAAAAAATTTTCAATAGATCTTGAGCATAATTTATATTAAATATATATTTTTTAAAGTAAATTTAGTTAATTTGAAGAAAAAGTCTGAGAATCTATTTTAAGATCTGAATGTACTTTGACTACTGGAATAGTTGCACAAAACCTAAGCTAAAAATGTTTGTTGCCATAGTTTTAGAAGAAATGAAACTGTTATGCTAATGCAAACTTGGGAATAAAGACCAGTAGAGTCTATCTGTAAAGATTTGCAAGGGCAAAGAGAATATTTGCATAATTTTAGATTACTGGGTGTTTCAGTTCAGTGACTAAATTATTCCTCTCCTTCTTGAGCCTGCATTTGACTTGGAGGCTGCAAGTTAATTCAGCTTGACCAATGAGTAGAGACACATCCTTTAAGATTTTAAAAATGGTGTAGTTCATCTTCTACATGTTATTTTTATTCACCACCTGGAACAGGAAAATAAGCTTCCAGCTTATGTCTCTCTTTGAAAAATGTTCTTTACCTTACATAACATAAAATGGAAATAGCTATTCTGGCATAACTTCATAAACAGAGAAGATATTAACCTATTGGGACTAAATTATTTGTTTCCTGTGTTATGTGGGTAAGTAAATGTGCATGAATAAGCTTCAACAAAACTATATGAAAGTAACTTAGGGATACCAGAACAATCAGAATTAAAAAATGCTTAGAAAAAGAGAAGTTTAAGGTACTCACTCCTCTGTAATCATGTTCCAAACGCGCTGGTTGTGTGATCAATAGTCATTAATTTATGCCCCAGAGGAAAATACAGCTCTTTGTGTTTCTTTACCTGTAGCCTAAACATAGCTAGAAGTTAAATCTGGTTTTTCCAGCCTGTGGGCTCCCTCCTCTTTTTTTCTTTGCAGTATTAGAAATTCACATATCCATCACCTATTTGCAGAAAGTGCCCAAAGCAGCAACTCAGCTTTGAGTCAAGGAAGTGGTTGGGCAGCATTCGCTGCCTGACGTGGTTGTTCTTGCCTCATAGAAATTTGCTGGAAAGTTGCATGAAAGCTTGTCCTTTCCCAAGTACAGCCAATTGGATTGCTGTCCAAACTCTGCTGAAATAAAAATAAACTAATCTAAAATATCTCATTTTCTTCTTAGAGAGAAGAAATAGATAGCATGTGTATGCCATGACATACCACTAATGCCAACTCACCACAGAATCCTGCTTAAAATAATCAATACTGATGAAAGGGACTCTGTGGCAAGAGCTACATTCCTGATGACTGTGAAGCATCAGGTTATAACTGTTTGGGATGAATGTGTTTTTCCACCCTCTGAATTAAAAAAAGACAAAAAAACCTGACAGGTTTTGTTATGACAAAAGTGTATAGAGAAAGAGATCATAATTTAACAGTAGGTAGAGTCTTCAATGAGGAGGTAGAGACCTAGAGTCTAGTCCTTGCTCCCCCATGTGTTACTTTATTTTACATTGAAGAATTAATGGAAAATTCATTAGGAAAAATTATGAATCAGCCATTTCAAGAAAATTTAAGTTATGTTTCTGCACTATGCTCTACATGTTTTGTCAAATTGATAGTAATTATTAAATGTGGTAGGTTCTACCTTAAAGCTGGAGATCCGCTTGGAGCCTGTGTCACTGATTTCCTGAATTTTCACTGAACTGTTTTCCTTTCTTGCCAGAGACATTACTGCTTTACTAGTCTGTCCTAATACCACCCAAAAATATTTTTCATTGTGAATTAGCTGTGGTATTTCAAATGATGCTAAAGCGCTAATATTTCACTTTCATTCAACAGCCAGAATTGGAAAGTGATTATAAGTCTCAGAAGAATATTCCATGAATTTATGTTCTTAAGTGACGCTGCTTTCAAACTTGCACCTTTTGAGGTTGCGTTAATTAAATGCCATTTGGAGATGAGTGCATGGGCTCCCCCTCTTCATTGCTTAGGTTATTGTTCTTCAAATGAGCATAGTACTTTTGTGTTTTTTATGAACTGGCCACAAACTTCTCAGTCTTAAGTGACTAAGAGCAGTGGTAGCTGTGTTATCATGGCATTCAGTTTCTGTTTTGGCAAAGCTCTTGAAAAATTGCTTACGTGGAAGAAATAATCATGTAGGGGATGATTCTAGAAAGTTGTATAAACGGAGGAACCTGGCTTACATTTTACTATCTGAGCTAGCACTAATTGCCACTCCAAAGGATGATCTGATTTTAAATTGATTGCAGAGGCGTTGTTGCAAATTTTGGGGGATCCCAATGCCTATGAGGAAGGCAGAATTGTATCCTTGGTTGAGTACTTCAGCTATGCTTGCAACTTAAGCTAGTTTGAGGAATACAAATTGTTTTCCCTCCTTCTAGCCAGTGCAAACCATAGTGGAGAGCAGTTTATTGTTCACAGTATTTCTGCTGTTCATTTGCAAGCAAACTTTCTATGGTGCAGTTGCCATCTCGAGTAAAGAGGGAGCTCGCTGCTGCTGTTTGTAGCTTGGTGAGTAATCATGGGAAATTATTATTTGCTCAGTTTCAGTTCCGTGAAAACATCTGAGGAAAGATTGGAATAACATTTCTCCCCTCTAACACTTCAGCTTCTAGGAGGGATTGAATAAGGGATCTGCACAGTATGATCCTCAAAAGCCCATGGCACTGGTCAGGCTGGTCCAGCTGAAGTGAACAGCAGCTAGCAGGGGTAATATTTTAGCAATCCAGTCTCTAACAGCAGTGCTGATTTTGACAGTATAGTCAGGTTTCATCTGAAATACTGTAGTACAATGAATTTATGGAACTCAGTATTCACTTAAAATCCTTGAAATATACCATTTTTTAAATTGTGATTTGAGACAGCTGGGACGTAGCTGAGCTGTGCCGTCTGATACAAAAGAAATATTTGTATGGTGTTTTCCAATCACAAGTGGAAAGTAGCTTGAAATCACTCACAAAGATATCCTTCTTCTCAGAAGACCTTCCAGCCCAATTAATTCTACAAACTCGAGAGATTTGTGCCAACTCCAGATAAGCTTTGAGACTTTTTGGTACTTAACTGAAAGGACCTCCAAAAACTTCAGCAATTTCCCCGTCATTACCACTTATGGATAAATGCTTTAAACCCACAGAAATTGATTTAATGGCAAAGGAATAAACATGGAGAAAAAAAATAACAACAGATAATTCTCATTTCAGATGGCAGCACGTGCACCATGACAGACTTCTATGATGATTGAGAAGTTACAGAATGTCCATGGTGAATATGAGGGCTATTAGGTTTAAATATGTTTATAACGTAATTTTAGGTTCCCATTAACCCAAATGTATTCTAAAACGTAGAACTGAGTCCTGCAGTCAGAAGCAAATGCAGTCAGCATTGAAGCCCAAGAGAAGGTGGCCATTAAGCCCTGTTAGTGCATCCAGGGCCCTGACTGTGTGAGAACTTTCAAGGCTGTTGGGCAGTCCAGGTTGTTTTGAATTTGACTGAAGTAAATCTGAAATTGCCCACCTGGGCTATGTTGCTAGATGATGGTGCACAGCAGTGGCCAGGTACCAGTGCGTGCCAATATCCTTACTTGTCCTGATACTGAAAGAATTACTGAACCTCCGCAGGTTGTGGGGCTTGTGTCTAAGGTCTCTTTTCCTTTTGGGGCTGGTGATAACCACCTTTGTATTCCTTCCTGTGACTTCTGAATATTTAGCACTTTCGAGTTAACGTGTTCTCTCATGGAGGTAATTTAACATGTTTCTGTTCAGTTTTTGATTTTTCAAGTCCTTAAAGAATTGCAATCTGTAGACTATGACAGCATTATGAAAGCATAAGCGGATAGTTTGAGAATTTGGATGATTATGAGCATTTGTTTAACTTGTCTTATCCTTACTGAAATCTAATCCTAATCCATGAATTTGTCACTTTTCTGATGTATGGAAACATTTCTTCAGTATACCACATAGTGTAAGAGTTTTCATTTTCTGTTTAAAATCTTCAGTGACATGACTAAAATTGCATCACATGTGCATAGAAGAACATACAAATTATCTGTATAAAGTGATTGTGATCTTTTTAAAAATAATTCAATGGCTGATGGCTCTGTCTTGTCTATGCTTCCATCTTCTGAAACCTGTAGATCAAAAGTGGGGGGGCCAGTCAATCAAATATACAGAAAAAGGTAAAGGTCACAGTAGTGCAGCATACTAAAAGTATTATGCATTACAGTCTTGACAAATCATTGTCATGGAATACATTGTAAAAAAGAGCAGAAAATGTCACAAAATTAATCAATTCTCATGAGACACACTGTAAGAATGAAGGAAAAAAAATTAATGTAACCCTCAGTGTTCTTTGTAGTGCTGATTTTTTTGTTTCCCTCCAGTAAAGTAAGCTGCAATTTTGTTTGACATAAGATACAGGCTACCTTTTTGGATCTGAAGTCATCTGTAAATATGTAGTTGGGTATTGCTGTCTATCAACTTGAACATGAGTGCTCATGTTAACATGGGTTTACGCACAAATTCGGGATTAGAATTTCTATATACTTCAAACTGAGCCCCTTGGGTTTAGACGAGAAATCTGCCAGGTCTTTGGTCATCATATCTTCATGTGGATCAAAGATATAAAATATCTCAAGTACAGAAACTTGATGGAAGATGTTCATGTTAAAAATGTTTGGATATCAGGGAGGATAAGATTAGGCTGTACAAAACACAGAGTTTATACCTGGGGTGAGAAGCCTGAAGAATAGAGGCAGACATGGGATGAAAGCGTCTGGGAAGCAAACTCTCCCCATATTTTAAAGTGAACATGCAAATTTGTAAGTATCAGGACTTTTTGCTACTGCCTAAATATATGTGAAAGTAGAAAATGGCAACCTGTTACTTCTGTGAATTATTCCATGGAGCAGCAGGGATGTTTTGGTGTGTAAAGGTTTTAATCTTGTTTATGCTCATGTGAACTTTTGCATGAAATTATATTTTAGAATTAAAATAAGATGAGCAAGCACACCCTCTTAAACAAAAATTACTATGATTGCAAAATCAAGCTGTCAAAAATTCAGAAACATTTGTGCAACCCTAATTTTGATCCCTTGAGCATTTGGCAAAGCCTTTAAATTGCGTTATCACATACTGTTTTTTTCCCCAGCATAGCTGCCTGGTTGATGATAGAGAATCAATTGACCTGTGGGGGAAGGAAGGTTGTGTGATGAAGAGACCTATCTGTGGGTCTGTCCCTATCTATTTGCTGTGGAAGTAGAAGCTGTGTAGGGAATATTCAGGGACTGCGCAAAGGCGAAGAATAAGGTCTCTCAAGTAAAGGCTGTGTGACAATTCATTGCGGAAGCAAGCTGACTGGAGCTTCTCTGTGGAAGATTAATTTCTCACAATTCCTGACAAATATACGTAATATTTGTTTGAGTTTTTTCCTCCCTCAGTAAGGTTCTTTTGCCGTAGTATAGTTTTCTTGACATTTTAAAGTGGTGGTGTTTAAAAATTTTAGGCCACTCAAAAATTTTAACAATTGTCTTGAAGTGTTTTGCTAAGGATGATCTTCAGTGTTCTCTGAACTTTCATTAACAGACTGTGTTTAGAGAATTAATCTTTATTTTCTCTTTAACTTTGAACATGCAGCAGGATAGATACTGTATACATACTTTCAAATTTTCTACTCTAAAAAATCAATTTTTGCTGGGGTGCTTTCCTGTTGCAAAATGGGAGAGAAGGAACATACTTCTAAAATATGGTTGCAGTAGCAGAACGACTGGCTAGCAGGTATCAGAACAGATGAAAGAAACTCAACTGTTGTAATACATTTCTTGGCTATTGACTACATTTCAGCTTGGCAATGTCAAATGGATGTAGCATGGATTTCAGTCTAGGCTCCAAAGTGTCCTCCCAGGGCCTGGGATGAATGCTCACACAGTTTAGCCCATGATAAAGCTTTGCGCTACAGCGTTTACTCTGAAATCCCATCCTCTGCCTGCAGTGGCCAATTACTCACTAAGTTCTTTCCTTACAGTCTCTCAAATGTTTCACGTTGATGGATATCTTTGAACAGCCACTGAAAACAGAACATGCAGTAGAGCTAGAGCTAAAACTTTCCTACAGTTTCTAGTTGAGTCAGTTTACAGAAATGGAAAAAATCTGCAATAGTAGGATTTATGTGTTTGGACCCGTCTCCAAACTGCTCTAATACTTCGGTCATTTTAATGTTCTTATACAAGAATTTGGTTTCAGTCTTTCATGTTAGCAGCTGGGTTTCACCTACCTGTTTTTCTCTAAACAAGGATGATTCATTTCAGCTACAGAGAAGCCTCCACTTTCTAATGTGAATGTTTAAATTAATTAGTAAATTCTTGCAGGCATTCTGAAAACAGTAATGTAGATTATATGTATTTATCATAGAATAGTTTGGGTTGGAAGGGACCTTTAAAGGTCATCTAGTCCACCCCCCCTGCAATGAGCAGGGACATCTTCAACTAGATCAGGTTGCTCAGAGGCCCGTCCAACCTGACCCTGAATATTTCCAGGGATGGGGTATCTACCGCCTTTCTGGGCAACCTGTTCCAGTGTTTCACCACCCTCATTGTAAAAAGTTTCTTGCTTATATCTAATGTAAATCTACCCTCTTTTAGTTTAAAGCCATTACCCCTTGTCCTATTGCAACAGGCCCATCTAAAAAGTTTGTCCCCAACTTTCTTATAAGCCCCACTTTAAGTACTGGAAGACCACTGTAAGGTCTCCCTGGAGCCTTCTCTTCTCCAGGCTGAACAACCCCAACTCTCTCAGCCTGTCGTCATAGGAGAGGTGCTCCAGCACTCTGATCATCTTCGTGGCTCTCGTCTGGACTCGCTCCAACAGGTCCATGTCGTCCTTATGTTGGGGGCTCCAGAGCTGGACACAGTACTCCAGGTGGGGGCTCACGAGAGCAGAGTGGAGTGGGAGAATCGCCTCCCTCAACCTGCTGGCCACGCTTCTTTTGATGCAGCCCAGGATGCGGTTGGCTTTCTGGGCTGTGAGTGCACATTGTCAGCTCATGTCCAGCTTTTCATTCACCAGTACCCCTAAGTCCTTCTCGGCAGGGCTGCTCTCAATCCATTCATCCCCCAGCCTCTATGGATACCGGGGGTTACCCCGACTTAGGTGCAGGACCCTGCACTTGGCCTTGTTGAACCTCATGAGGTTCACATGGGCCCACTTGTCGAGCTTTATTTTTATTAATTTCCTTATTGAAGAAAATGGGAAAGAAAGCATATCCTTTTTGGTCTTCCAAGGCCTAATTTATTGGATGTTTCAGAATTGTTTTCACTGTTTGCAATATGGTATCTCATATTAACATTTCATACTACCAGATGTTTCATTATTCCTGTTTTAGCACATCATACTTGACCCATAGCAGCTTTGAATGCAAATAACAAACAAGCCAATGCACAATGCTTGACTGTTAGACTGAAATAATATGGCAAGGCTAAAGTGGTTTTCATTTTTCCTTTTGAATATTATTAATTGCAATGTGTTGACTGCTAATATAATGAAATGTTTTGTTTTAATATAAGACCGTTCTTCAGTTCACTGACTCACCATTCCATTTAATTAATTGCAGACCTCAAGATTTGATTACTCATAGTTCTCCTTTAGTTAATTTACTTGTTCGCAGTTTTGACAGAAGAGCTTTCAAACTAATATGAAGGGGGGGCACAGTCTAATTAAGGAACTGAAAAAAATAGCTGCAGCTAGAGTACAAAATTAGCAGATACTCAGGGTCACCTTAAAATGCTCAGAGTCCTTGTATTTACCATCAAAATCCAATTTTGAATAACTGGACATTTGTTAAACATGGAGGATTCACTTGCATGCAAGACATCCTGGGTACCTCAGTGTGGGAATACAATTGAGTTTTGGTTTCTTATGTCTCCAAGAAGGTATTTGCTAATCAGTCATGTTTACTCGAATGAAGAGACACTGTCGTCTTATTGCCTGGTGCTCAGGGAAGCTGGTGGGTTCAGCACCACCCTGTAATGGAAGACTGGCCCTGAGGGGGATACGCTACAAATGACCTTAGAGTTGTGATCTTTGGGCCATGCAGTAAAAATGCCTTTTTTTTTTTTTTTTTTTTTAAATAATTCCTGAGACTTCACAGAGGAATAAGCTTCTGTAGTCTTTGTGTCTGCATAGGGAATATTTGAGTAAACAATTAACCACTAACTTTAATAAGATGCAGATAAGGGTGGAGAAACCTCTCTGCTCTTCACACCCTCTCAAGTACTTCAGGTACCTTGGCTTTAGGAGCCAAGGACGCGTTGAGTGGGTCCAACCCTCAGAGAAGCAACCAAGCCTCACAGTACATTCAGGTCTGTTCCATCTCCAATGCCCCATAAGCAGTGGGTCTTCCCCAGAGCAGTGTGGCGTGCCGTGTTAAGTAAGCTGCGTATGGTCCTAATTTGAATCAAAAACCTTAATTTGAAAACTGGTGCTTAGGTATATTTTGACTGTGGTTCAGAATGTAATTGGAGAATTTTACTTCAGTGCAACCTGAGCATAAATTGTGCTGGTTTGTATGTCCTTGAAGGGTTATTTCAGGGCTAAATTCATGTGTTTTACACAGCAGAGCTATGCAGACTTGTTAAAGGGGAGAGTACACAGTGTCCTGACAAAAGTGAAATTATGGAATGAAGATTACTAATGGCAGTTGGTTGTTTTGCCATATGCACGATGCAGGTGTACCTGAGTGCACACCATCACAATCTGTTATGCAGTTGTAATCAAGATTCATATATAGAGAGCTGACCCAGAACATGGCTCCGAGATTTCTGCATTAGCGCTGCTGTGTCTTAAAGAACCCTAGCAGCTCTTCAAGGAGCTGCTGTCTTTCAGCCAAGGCGACTGGTGGGTTGTGGGCTACTGTTAGCAGGACTAGCTCCACCAGCCACATGGTTGCTAGCAGTTTTGAAAACAAATCATTGCAACTGTGATGAGACCCCTGCTTTTTTTGTTGTTGTTGGTATTGTAAAGGTTGTACGTGTTTGATAATAAGCGGTACATAGTTTATTTCCTGGGTGTTTAGTGATTGATCACAGCTGGCAGATGATAACTGAAGGAAAGGAAATTTAAAGTGTAAATTGAGAGAAAAAAATGGAAGCTTTGAAGTGTGTAATCCAGGATGTCAGTTTTCCTGGTGATCTTTTTTTTTTTTTTTTTTTAAAGGTGAAAGTAGAGGGATAGATGTATACATTACAGCAGTTTTCAAGTACATTTTTTAAAGTGGGGTACTCTAAGTGAGATTCTGCTGCTGATAATGATTCATCTGAGAAGATGGAAATGATTCTTCAGTTCTTTGTAGATCTTTAGATAAGTCAGTTGAAGAATAGCACTCATTGCCACAGCTAGCTGGAGCTGAGTCAATTATAGAAGGGAGTTTTATTAATAGTTAAATTAAATAGTAAATTCAGTAATATTAGCCACGGCAGTACCCTTAATTGAAGATTATGCCAATGAGTGATTTGCTGTACGTTTTCTTCCATTATTTCAATCAGTAGCACACACTTACTGCTGAAACCACTGGCTTTAACCTCAATTTTATTAGCTTTCAGAAATGCTGAAGAATTAGTACATTGTTTTTTAAAGTGCCTCATACAGTGAGATTCTGGGGCTTTTACTGCTATCACAGTTTCAGTAAGAAATTATATAGACTGGGGAATAAGTGAACGAGAGTATAAAGACTTTGCTTACACTGAGCTCAGAGATAGTATTGGCTGTATCTGCTTCAAGTTTATGCCTGACTGCTCAGGATCTTCGGGCTGTAGCGCTTTCTACATCAGGACTGTGCTTTACTCTTTAAACTTTTAATGCTGAAGTAGAGTGACTTCGGTGTGGCAGATGGCACAGCATAGATTTCTGATACATTACTGTTTTTTGGCTGTTGTCCTTATGGCAGCTGTGTTTGGTTAGGGAGCTCAAAAATGCCTGACAATAATTACCTTTAATTTCTGCAGGCAGCATTGTGGTGATTTTGGGACTGTTTATTCTTTTCTGTTTGTTCCTTGGTACCCTTTCTGCCTTCGTTATGCTTCTGATACAACCATTCAGTAGAAGTTTGGGGATTGGGGTTTTTTGTTGTGTGGTTGTTTTGTTTTTTTTTTAAACACTGCCTTGGGTAATTTTTTGTCTTGTCTTTTCACTGAACATTTTACTAAAGGTCTGAATTCACTTTCCATTTCCTGTTTATTTCCTTATGAATAGTTTCTTTACTCTTTTTGATATTTAAACTAAGTAAAGTTTTATAACTTATAGTATCAAGAACCTGTATAAATACTGACCCAGATGAAAATACTTACTGGGATATTGGTTCATCTGTATGTATTTGGGTACATACAAATGATAAAATGTTATGATAAAAAACTCCATGTTCAGAGGCTGTATTTTTTTTGTAACCTTTAAAATAAATGTGAGTTCTTTGCAAATGGATCAGAAGTGTAAAGTGAGAAGAGACTAGGCTGTGGGTAGGTATAAGTTCTGAAGAAGCTTTAGTGATGGCTGTACCTCAAAACTTGGAAATGGTTGGGGTATGGAGGAAAAGTACACATGTGCAGGTAGGCAGGCAAATCACCCAGGTTCCTGGAAATCTTGAAAACAGTAAATTCCTCAGAAGACTTGTGCCCATGCTTGTTTTTTGAACTTCCTGAAAATAATGTGAAATTCACTCAAAGAGCAATCCCACTTCCTTTCCCTAGAAGAAATGTGGAAAAGTTTACAGACTGTTTTGTCTTCTCCAGAAAGTGTGTGAGCAGTTTTATCATTTAAGATGTATTCTTTAATAGATTGAGTGTGAGTGATGTCAGCCAGAGAATTTGTAAAAACAGGATTTTAAACATCAGGATTTTACATCTGCTTGATAAAAAAACCTGTAGCATCTGCAAAAGAACTTTAAAGGGTGTTAGAAAAAAAAATTATTTTTAAATAAAAAGTGAGTACCGTTAAAGTACAGTGATCTTCTGTATGAAGTGAGGACTGCATTAAATGACCTACAAGACAAGGTTGTTGATGATGTTTTCTGGACTTAGTTTTATATGTTTGTATTTAGTGTATATTAATAATGAAATCAATATAGTTTTTCATGTATCAATGACAAAACAGTAAAACAAGTGCCTAATTTGTGTAGGTGGTATTTGTTAGATCTGGCATCAGTGCTTTGGGATTACAGGAGTGTGTAACTGTTTCTGTGAATGTTGAGAGGCTCTTAGGCAAGATGGAAGGAGGAGGACAGACAGCCTGGAGACAAGAGGGCTTGTGTAACTCCCACCTTGTGGATACAGTTGTCATCTCCAACTTACTGATATTTATCAGGGATATCTTTGCTGAAGTTAAATGAATTGCTGTATTCATATGTAATAATACATGTCCCTCCTCCATGCAGTTGGAGTCTATTGATTGCTTGCTTACTTAAGTAATATTAAAATAATGAGAACTTTAGTGAAGCCTATTATAGGAGCAGCAGAGATAATCTAAATGTCAAATTCATAGCAGCTTTTACAAGAAAGTATTTTAATTTATGGATGTGTGGCAGTATAGGATGTGAAAATTAGTAGTTCACTTTAATCAGTATCTAATCTCTCAGTAAGCAGTACTTTTCAGAAACAGCAGATTATTTAATTCTGTTTTGATGTCTGATATCTTTGTAGGTTGATACAACATACACCACCAACAAAAAACCATGGGTTTTTTTGGTAAATGCAGCTCAGTGATTTTGTGGAACCATTGCACAGTCAATTACAAGGTAGCTGATATGAAGCATTTAACTTGCTTTTTAGCAAGTGACAAAAGCAAGTCATACTATGCTGGGAGGAAGACAGTAAAACCATTTAAACCATAACTGAATGAATAAACAATTATACCTGTAGAGATCTTTTTGGTTACATGGCCTTATGCCCTGTATTTTCCTGCAAGATAGATGAACTTCAGATATGATCTTTTCAGTCACATCTTGCTCAGAGTAGAAGAAATTTGATACTGTCTGGAAGAAAAGCCGATACTGGCCAAGTCAAAAGGATAAAACTTTAAAAGTTTACTCTTATGAAAAACAGGTATTGGGAATCTAACTAATAATTTAAAAATTATGGTAATGATGGTAACCTGTAGCCTGACGTTACTCTACTTCTCTTTTACTATTGGAAATTGCTTGGTATTTAGTCCCTTGAAAATCTTCTACCACTAACCTCCCCCCCCTGCCCCGCCTCGCTTAATTCTGTATATTTGCGCTGGTCTTCATGGTCTCTTAAAGGTGGGATCGACTTTGTAATTTCCCATATTGTACTTTTCCAACATTTCCAGTAATTTTTTCCAGTAGCAATAATGTTACTCCAAACAAACTGACTTCAGAAAAAGACAAAATAATATTTGCATATATAATATGGTAGTACTGCATTGATTGTTGCATGTTAATTGGCTTGAAACTGTTGAAATTAAGGAATACTGTATCTTAACAGTGTACTTGGAAATTTTGTAGCAGCTAAATAAGTCGAGCAGAAAGTGATCAAAGTGGCAAAATGATCAAAGTGAAAGGAAAAGATAATTTAAAAGTATAATCAAAAGGGATACCAGTAAATAAATATTTCTCTATGCTATACATGTAAAAAAAATAAAAAGGAACATGAAAGAATTTTTAAAAAAATCCTTAGAAAGGTGTACTGAAACGACTTAAAGATAGTGTTCAGAATAACTTTACATAACTGGACTAAGAATGTGTATTGAATTTATGTGACTTATTCTCACTGAAAGGAAATTGTTTTTTCTTCATATTTTTCGATGCTGCATTGTGTGTTATGATATTGCATTTTGTTTATTTGTATTTTTTCAGGTCTGACAGCAGCTGCCATGGCAGAGGCTATGAAGTTACAGAAAATGAAACTTATGGCAATGAATAGCCTTCATGGAAGTGGAAGTCAAAATGGAACAGAATCAGAAAATGAAGAGCTCAATTCTAATGCAGGTAAGTAATGCTGTGCACGTGAGCTGTAGGGGGGAGCTCTTAACACCTCTTTTTGTGCAGGGGAAATGAAATAAAAAATCTATCTCAAATATTTGTGCTCTTCTATTTTGTAAGCTTTGCTCTGGCAGTCAAAATTACTGCACCCATTCCTGCAGTATTCCTCCAGTTTTCCTCCTAACAGCCATCTTCACTAATTTTTTGAAAACTACCGGTGAAGGATTATTATGTTAGAATACAGACATTTTAAGCTGTTCCCTAAATATATTTGTAGTAATAAAAGACTTCTCTATTGGCAATAATACAATGAGTCTAGAGTTTTCCTGTAAATGATGGAAAGTTTCCAAATCATCAGGTTGTTGGAACTCATTATGAGTTCCACAGTTCACTGGAGAAAGGCAAAGTAGGGAATGCTAAATCACCAACTTTCTGGCTTTTCTGCGTTTTGTTCTTTCCTTGACTGGATATTTGCAAACCACAGCTATAAAGGGGAGTCATGATTAAATGTTTGTTATGGCCTACCTGGCTGGGATAACCTTGGGTAGAAGGCACTGACACGTGTTCAGTCTATACGGCTATAAGCATTAGTATAAACTTGAACTAAGCTCCCCGAGTCCCAGATCCACAAGATCTGTGTTCAAAGTGTAAGTCAGAAATGGATCCTTTGAAGAGGATATCTTCTTTGTTTATTCTAATGTTCTTTTCAGATAAATAGAAGAGACGTTTACTGGGGTAGTGTAGAGACCCTAGAATAAGATACATCTGTTTTGTCACAGAAAGCTGCTACATACCTATTGCAATAAGAGCAGGTTGACTTGGATTCACTTTTTTCGACACAATCTTAGAATACACTCTTACCGTTTTGGAAAGTTATACATCCTTTATTTTCATTATCAATTCAAGAACAGAGATATTGCCTGGTCCCTCATTGCGTTCAGATCTCTCATCAGCATTCACACATCTCAAGTCACACACGCGTCTCTAAAGACGAAGCTGCTCTAACAGTTTGCTTGCTTGGATGGTGTATAGTGTATATGCATTGTAGCATCAAAATGGTAATTTATTAGACCAATAAAGCAGCAGCTGGGAGGTCTTAGACTCATTTTCTAAAGGAATAACTTTGAATTCATGACAAATTATGCACAAAGCAGTCTTTCCAAAAGTGGTATTGCCTTTTGCTAATTTTGTGTACTCATCTGTATTGAAGAAATCTGGCTTCTAATTCATGCATTAAAACCTTCCCCAGCTTTCTATTATGTAGGATATGTATTTCTTATTCACCTCTCAGACCCTAATCAATTAGTGCATATTGAATTCAGGAAAAAAGCACTGAAAAAGCTCATTTAGTTTGTGTAACTCTTATAGTCTGTATATAGTTCAAAATGAAATGTGAAGTTTCACTGAATGCTAAGAAATATGACTGAAGATAGAATTCCTACAGAAAAGCAAGGAAGCTTCATACAGAAAAGATGTAGAGTTAGCATTAGGGTTTTTTAAAGCTGCTCACAAAAGCTTGCTAATTTGAATGTTCATGGTTTCATGTGTTACCTGATATGGCAAATCTTATGTACTTCTCATGGGGAGAACCTACAGTACATTAATATTAATATTTTAGGTACCTCGTTGACAGGTTTTTTGGGGGACTTTCATACCAGCCTTTCGACAATACGTCAACAGTATGCATATTAAATGAAAGTTCTCTATGGTTTAGCAATTCAATGAGTTCTACAACTGACTCAATACCAGTTTAAATATTTGGAAAAATTCCCACTGACTTACAGTGGGGCCCAAGGATAAGGATATGGTGTCAGTTACGTAAAGATCTTTTCTCAATTCTTTCCCCTTTTGATTGCCTAATTCAGTAAAATTGCCAAGAACAGATTTCCTGGATCGAGTGCCAATGTTGCTTGCAGACAGAGAAATAAGTCCTTAAGAAAAAGATCTACTACTAATCATATTAAAAATCACAATTTCCCCTCTTTTTAGTATCTGCAATGCCAGCGTTAGGATCATTTTTGTAATGCATGGCTTCTCTCTTTAGTTGGAGGATCATTTTTTAAAGATTTTTATTAAGCAGGTAAGGCAGGATGTGTCAAAAAGGAAAACCAAAATGAATGGAATGTGAAACTTAACTACACATTTCACTGTACAAAATAACTGAGGAATTATCAAATATTCACTGTAGAAAACTCATTGGAGACTGGGGTGGGGTATGAAGAGAGTTGGCCTTTTTTTTAGAAGTTGATACATGTTTTCTAACTTTGATTTACTGTGAAGAGAACACCATGATAATTCTGTGTGCATGAAACCTTTACCAAATGTTTGTTTTGCTCTAGAGTCTTACAGTTTAAATGACTATTAAAACCAAAATGGGGCTGCGAAATGAGAAACAAAATTGAATTTTGAAAATTTTTTTACAAAGAAGAGGTAAAAAGGAACAGAGCAAAGGACTCAGAAGCCTCATAAGTGAGAAAAACATTTTATTTTAGGAGAGCGACCTACAGTTTCTTTGATTTGAGGTTGTGTTTAATAGCTTCTGTAATGGCTGCAACATGACTCTGCATCTAGATTTCAGCATGAATAACAACCTGTTCGTGTTTCATTTAGCTCCAAATGAGAAATTCTGTCTTTTATTGTTTTAGGAAATTAGTCTGTGTACTATTGCTCCTGGAACTTTGTAATTAATCACTAAAGGTTATGGCTGTGGAGAGTTTGTGGGAAATAGCTGTCTGAATGATTATAATTGTAGCTGTCAAATCAGAAATATAGTTATATAGAGCAGAGGACCTTTTGCTTCCTTTGATTTTTTTTTTTTTTCTTTTTACTGTAACAAAGACTTAAAGGGTTGCAATTTTACTTAAACAACTATAGAGGTTGTTGGTTTTTTACCTCAGTGTTACACATGGACTTTCTGTGGGGAGCATAAGATACAATGCCACTAAATATTTCACATTAGGATGTGTGCCTTCCTCCTCATTCCATAGTCTGATAGATGAGTGGAATAGTCTCTTTGCTGTTCCTTGTTTTGAATTAAAATGTAATTGGTGAGTATTAAGTCCTAAAAGTTTATTGCCAGATTTTTTTTGAAGTGTGTCATTATATGCAGGCCGTTAGTACAATAAAAAAGTGGTGAGGATGTCTTGTCATATTCATTTCCATCCCCATCTGTATCTGTTGAAGTCAGTATGAAATAATTTTGGATTTTCTTCTTTGGTAATGCCTAGAATGTCACTTCTGTTCTTTCTTTCTCTGTATGTGTGCACCTATCATGATGGAAATTTTTCACAAATTTCTGTATCTGAAGCCAGAATTCATGCTATAAATTTAAAATCTGAACTCTTAACTCTCAGGATCCTCAGATATTGTGTTGTCCTCTAGGAAATTACAGGTGTGGAATTGAATCTTACAAGTGTGTCTAAGGAAGTGGGGAGTCAATGTGCCACTTCTTTTCCTGCTTCTAGTTCAGCTGGTATGCTTTTGCCATCAGGTCCTACTTACCTCTTTTTTGTGATATTACAGTAATCTCAGTAATGGTGGAGTTTAGTACTGGAATATTCTAAGTAACTTATTAAAAAAAAATGCTGCAAGAGACAATACTGAAACTGTGAAAAAGAAGTACCAAGAAAAAAAAAATTGTACATATTTTTTAATTGAAGTAATGCATTAGTTCACAGTGCTGTGAAGAATGTTGTTATACATTTGAATGTTAATGTCCTCCTTCCGCTCTCTCTGCAGAAGAGAAAGAGATTTTTTTGCACCTTCCTACTCATCATATGAAGTGTTGAAACAAACTTCTCAGGCAGCTGAAAATCTCATATTTAATCTGGCACTATAGGTTCTCTGGCCCCACAGTCCAGCCGATCTGTGCTAGCTCTTCCTTGTGGCTTAATGTCTGTCTCCATCTTCTTGTGAGATCTGGGAAAGAAGGTTGAATTTAGAGAACCCCGTAGTTTGGGACGTAGGTGTCTGGAAGTGGGAGAAATTAATCCCTCCGAAATCTCCAATTCCCAGTGGCCATAAATCTTTCATAATCTTATTCCTCCTTTTTGGCTACTCCACGTGACTCCTTGGAGATAAGACAGTTTGTTCATGGCAATCAGTGCACACATCTGAGGATTGCCTTGAGTCAAGAAGGTTGCCATCGCTAAGGCAAGTCATGCTGTAAAGCATGACTGATAATACGTGCCAGGAGTGATGTGGTCTTTCTTATTCCCCTTCAGAAAATGAGTAAGATCAAGAGTTTGAAGCTCACAGCTGAAGCCAGGTATGCCGGATGCATGTGCAGATCTCTCAAAGTCCATCCACGTAATCAATTGTGATGTTCTGTAGAAATAAGATAAAACAAAACCTCTCTGTTTGCGCAGAAGTGTTTATAAAGATGGTCTGTTTCATCATCGTGCAATACTAATATTAGGTGAAGTGTATTCTGGAAATTAGCATATAATTGCCTAGGGAAATTTGAAACATTTGAAATCAGAGCTTTTTTTTTAATAGCATGGCAGCCGATAATTTGTACAAGTATGTGATAGAACTGGAATGCGAAGGATAGATTGCAAAATACAATATTGGTGATATTACCCGAACATCCTTTAAGCTGTATAAGCAAAGAAGGATCACTGCATAGCAATCCGTGACAGTACCTATTTGTACAAAACCTCAGTGCAAAGAATAAAGCAGTTATTTCCTTCTGTTGGCTTTTGTAGTTAGCATGCATGATTTAATAAATGTGTTTTGCTTTCCCAAGAGAGATATCAAACAGTACTAAGTGTTTCAGTGGTATTTCCTTAGGAAGTCAAAATGTTATTCTGTATGTAGAGTCTTGTTGCTTAATTTCCAGACAAGGAGCTAAGTTAGGCAGAAAGGAAAGGAAAAACACCCTAGCTTTTGGCATATGAGGATCAGTGAAAAAGCTCTTCATACCAAAAAAAAAAAAAGCCAGTGTTATCTTTTTATCCTTTTTTTCCCTTCAGTACCTGCCATGCAGTTTTCTCGTAAATGCAAACATCCTTCACAATCTGTTTAAAAAACCACAAATACATCACTCAGAGGAATATTTAAGGAACCATCAGGAGGGAAAAAACTCATTGGTTTAATGGAATGCTGTCAAGGAAAATAAACATCACAAACGACACAGGGGCAGAATTGATACTTTTGCACTGACATGTTAAAAGAAAATCCCATGCATTATTTAGAAAACCCAGAAATCTGTCAGCTGTATGATTGCCGAGTTAGCAGAAGCAGGAGGATGCTGCTCAAGTTGAAAAGAAACGCGTAGGCACAGATCCATATTGTAACCTTTCATGTTCTCCACCCACCATGAATACCCAGCTATTACACGGTCAGCATTTTTTAGTTTTTCTCTTTTAAAATTTTCAAGTGCTTGAGAAGTCAAAAGAGGTAGGTCTTTTATTCTAAAAAGCAGGATGCCGAGGCTGTTATTTTATTGTAAAAGTAAAAATGACGAGACCTGAGAACGGATTTTTTTAATCCTTGAGTGCCGTGCAGACTTCATGAAGTAATTTTTCCTGTTGTTAAAGCAAGTATTTTTGTGTTGCATGAGCAGAGAGTTATTGTTTCAAATATGATAATTTTTTCAAAGAACACAAAATGCTCATTGCCATTTTAAAAATATAACCAGTCAAATCTACTATTAATATTTTTAGAATCAATTGAAAAGCTAGTGAAGCATACATTTAATTTTCTTTAATTGTCTTTTTGCCAGTAGGAATATATAGTCTTGAAGTAAGAGAGAATTTAATATGTTTTGTTTTCTGTGCCATCTTATCCAAAAACTAGACTTGCTTGACTCCAGCCCTAGCAGATACATTAAAACATTTCATCCTAAAAATTGAGACATCTGTACTATTTCTTTAAACATGTACCTGCATTGGTCGCGGTGAGTGGGAAGATACTTGCTTTTCACACTGGAAGTTGAGAGTAGCACATAGTGGCTAAGTGGACCTCCCTATTCACTGAGTGGTGAAGTGCAGTGAGCTGCTAGTCCACAGCCATCGAACACAAATGGATTGAGCACCGGGATAGATAGGTAGGAAAGATAGGAAAGAGGATGACATTTTTGATGTGACTTTTTTCCTCAAGCATACAGATTATGTTGCACTGAGAGTATGGCTCATGGTATAACACGTATTACACAGCCAATGGGACTGGGCTGGGACATAGGCAGTGATGGTCAGTGTCATGAAGAGACACAGCTTAAAAGATCTCCTGGAGATCAGAAATTATTTCAGAGCACTTCATGGCTCCCGTTCAGCCCATCAGTCTGGGATATGTTTCTCTGGGAGAGGTTGGACGCTGCAATAGGACTGGGCCGTGTGTGCATCTGAACAAAAAACCACAACTTCTGAAGCCCCTGGACTAGACATTGGTTCTTCAGGGCTAACTCACAGCGCAGAGGCGAGGGAGCAGCATGCTGAAGTCTGATGTATGAATGAAACTCCTCTAGGTAATGAAGGCACGTATGGCCCCACAGGTGACTGGCTGTGAGGACAAGCTCTGCATAGGAGTGTTTATCCCAAGGCCATAATACTTGAAGAAGATTCCTGTAGTGATGAAACTCAGTGGCTTTCAGGATGTGCTTCCATACATAGGTTTGCAGGTGTGGTTTCTTGGAAGTTTTCTTGTATCCACTTGCAAGTGATATCTAAGAAACTGTAAGTTTTCTATTTCAATGAAAATGGAGTGAAGGAACTAAAATATTCACATAACACTGAGGCTTTAAAAAGCTTTACCCATTGCTGCTGTCAGAAAACATCCGTGGTTGCTGAATGATACAGAGCAATGACTTCCCTGCAGATAATATAAGTGAGGCATTCCTGGAGCCAGTGACTGATAATTCTGAAGGAAAAAGTTGATGTGCTGTTTTCTTTTTGAAGATACAGCTCCTCAAACATTAGCCAGGAAGCGATAAGCTGTTTGTTTGGTTTGGTTGTACGTTGTTTGTATTCTGCTGTATTTTCTTCTATTTCTTCCTAATGGTCATGACTTTCATGGGCTCTCTCAATTATCCCCAGAACCCAATCTCCATGTGTGAAGCTTGGAAACAGGATGTATATATATGTATTTCTTTGGCAAATTGGGGTTTTATTGGCGACTGAGTATCAGTGGATAGTTTCCACTGTGTTACCCCACCACTGGGCAGGATTTAATACCAAGAATTTTAGGATGCTTTAGTGAACCACAGTTTCAATGGAGTGCAAAAGTGAATTTGTTTCTTATCTGCAAACTGTTTTAAGGTCCCATTTTAGATAGATTCAAGAGCAGTTACCTATTGCATGCATGTGAGTACTTTAACTGTCTTTTTAAAAAGTATTCTTATTTGTTTAAATATGAATGTAAATGCTTTATAGTAAATGTATGAGATTCACACATAAATGTTGATTCACCAGCTAGTATTTACATATTTGGATTCACTGACACCCATCTCTGAGAAATGTGAAATAGTTCTGGCTGTAGTTTTAAAACTGATAAAGGAGACCTAACTTGGGACAACTTCTGAAAATGAAATTCTCTGTGCTTTTCTTTCTAAATCTGGGACATGTTTTTCTTTTGAGGGGAATTTCTGGTTTTGATGCTTATGAAATCATTGATGATTAAATTAATTTATGTTTATATAACATCATAAGCTAATATAAACTATTTTTAAGATCAGCAAATTTAGGTATTATATAGACTTCTTTTTAGAAAAGTTCTTATTAAATGTCTAAGCTCTGGTTTGTGTGAATGCTTTTTGAGTGAGTAATTCTCAAGGGTGTATTTTAAATGGATTCATGACAATTAGATGCTGTTAAATGTTTATGAATGGGGAATATATATACTTGTAAGTTTAACTGTTTCAACAGTTAAACATATCACACAATCTGCTTCCTCAGTATATTTTGACTGTTATCTTACTTGAAGTCAAAGAACTGCTGTTCCTTTTTTTCAGAGCATAAAGTACAATATTTTTCATGACAACAGAATTCCTTACAATGATTTCTAACTTTTGCCGGAACAAATTTAGTATAGAAAACCAAGATTTGTATCTATTAAAAAAAGCCTTCCTAATCCCAAATAAAATACCTCTGGGTGCACACAGCATAATCATAAACAACCTTTCTAGATTCTTGCCATATCTGCTATCAGAACTAAGTGCAGCAAAAGATAAACTAATGACAAAATGCAAATGGTATGGCTAAACTGTGTAGAATTGAGAGCTTTCACATGTCTGTCACCTTTCAGATCCTTTACAAATTTATAGTCTCAGAGTGCAGAGGTCTAAATCTTCAAAGCTTGAAAAACAGAGGTGCAGCATGAACTAATCTTCATTTTTTCCCCTATCTTCTTACAGCAGCACTAATGGAAATGTATTTTGTTTAATGACTCTGAAATCCTGTTTGTAATTAGATGTGGGAATTGGTCTTACTTTGTAACAGATGATACTGGAATAATAATATGAGAGATGCTACGCTGAGACCACTATCCTCCTAAATCTATATCATTTTTCATTTTATTGACAGGAAATGTGTTCCTGGAACAAAGAGATTGATTTTAAAGAGTAGAAAAATAATGTCTAGTAAAAACTCAAATGAAAAGATTTTAGCATTACTTTAAGTATATCACAAGAGTACATTAACCTTTTAACTTTATTTTTAATTTCAGTAAACAGTCTTATAATTGTTGCTTTGTCACTGATACAATCTTTGAATTAATGCACCAAAAGGTAGGGAACTTTAATTAATGACAGGGTGCGTACAATTAAAATGCATATCATATTTCAGAAGGATTATTCAAAATAATTAATTTTGTCTGTAAAAACACTTTTACAGTCGTAAATGAAGTAATTAGGAGTGGGCACAGAACATGTAAGTGCAGGCTGAGCTCACACAGTCCCTTCAGAGTATTAGTTGTCTTCACTAGGTCTTGATGTCATAAATCATTTTGGCCACTGTAGAGCCAAGGCTACATTTTTTCCTTGCTTATAATTTTCACATTTGTTAGTAGTAGCAGATATTCGTGGTCAATACCAACCCACCAAAGGTTGCTCAAGTGTCCCTCATTAAGGTGAGGTCTCGTATTTCTCTGCAGGGCACAGGAACTGCCATAGCACTGTAGGGAGTGATACCAGAATGTACCAAATTTAGGACTATCAATATAAATTTTTATTGAGACCAATAGAGATTAGGTGCACTGCACTGTAAAAGGAAAAATCGTTCCAGTTTAGACATTTCAGTAGGCTTCTGTGACTGCTGAAGGACATGGTGTGAAGAGTACTGTCCTGCCCTTTTGGAAGCAGAACTACTCTCTCTGCAGGCAGGCACAGGGTGAGAAGGCATCTCCAGGCACCTCTACCTTCCTGGGTTTGATGCTTAGTGGAAAAACGAAGGAAAAAGAAAAGTGTGGTCCACATCTTCCTCTCTGAAATGCATTTTGTATTTTATGTTAAACCATTGTTGGATAAAAGCAAAAAGTGGTCCTGGGAGCAGGAGCCATCAGCTAGTGATCAGATGAACTCTGGCAATTAGGGATGCCAAGAAGTATTCTTGTTTCAACTCGGCGATTTGTAGATTTTCCACAGTGCTACCCAGGAACAAGAATAGTGAAGTACTATATGTCAAAATACATCTCTCTCTCTCTCTCTTTTTTTTTTTTTTGAGATCCTTGTGTGTACTCTGTTTCAACAAAATCTTGTCTGCATATCATTTTGCACAAAGTAACATAGTATTTAAACACTAAGCGTTAGCATGCTTAACTAATGTAGTTTAATTTCCCATTTCAGGATGTAAGGAGGTAAGGGATCCGGTACATAAAGAATTCCAGTATGTTAGAAGAGCAAGTATTAGTGATAGTTACCTTGGTTAATACTAGTGAGTCAACTTCAATCTCACATTAATGATATTTTAACAATAAAAAGTACTTTAATATTTTAATTACATTTTGAAGTCTGGAACATTCTTGCTCTTGTTAAGGCATATATAAGTTCGGATGAAAACTGACATATTACCTTTGATGTGGGCCACATGCTGAGAGTCCCCCCGAAGGATGTCATTGATAAGTGATACAGCTGCCAACAGCAGGAGTCTCATGAATTACAATTTTAATCAGATTTTTTTAAAAAGTCCCCTAACGTACAGTTAATTTATGTTTGAGGTAAGAAGTATTTGTAGTGTGATCATTTGGAATATTTTATCACTCAAAAGAGTAGCATTAATCCAAAACCCACATTTTAGTAATGTGGCTTTTTAGTTAAGGATTCAGTACTAGATTTTTGCAGAGTGCCTTGAACTGACATTTTTGTAGCTGAGATTCGATAGCAGTTTTACTTGCAACAGTTGTCACTGTTTAAATGTCTAGCTGATTTGCGAATTTGATGAGACAGAAGTCACAGTGGTCTCAAGTAGTTCTGCCTTTACTTGCACCCACAAAATAAGAGGCATCCTTTAGTTCTGGAGTAGGGACTGTATGGGTCAACATGACATACATGGATCAGAACCTTATTACTTTTTATAGAATACCTTGGCTATCTTGAATAGTTATAGTCAAGTTTTGTTTTCCCAAAGTTTTGGTCTATAAGAACATCAGGATTATGCATTTATTTCTGTGATTTTTAAAAATAAGCATCTGACAGTTTTGCATAATAGGTTATGCTTTCTGCTCCGTATTCCGTTTTAAAAAAGCTGGAATCCAAAGCTGTGAGTGACATTTTGGTAGAATTTTAGCAAGTACAGTCATTACCAAATTAAAAATAGATACAGGTGGGTAGTCAATGTTTTTAGCTCCTTTTAAAAAAAAAACAACCCCTAACTGTATACAAGAGCAGCAGTTTATCAGATCATTCTAGTTACAATTACGAAAGGCCAGCAGTGTTGTCCCAAACCAAATTCTTTTTTTCAAACAAAATTCTTATTCTTAATTTCTTAGAAGCTTAATTTAAATTACTAAATTAGTAAGAACACTGAAGAATTTTAAAGCCTGGTCTATTTAGTCACAGAGAAGAAAATCTTGTTGACACCATATAACTGAAGCTACTAATTTGTCCATAATCTAAAGGGAAAATGCATGGATTTTTAGTACATGTTTCAGATGCCATCTTAATGTGTTTATTATCTTGGAAATGTAACCAGTATTATGTTATCTAGTAAGTAACTAATAGGTAGTTTAGGATGGCCAGTTTGTGTATTAGTTTTTGCAGATAGATGTTTCATCTTAGGAAGCACAGTAAGCATGCACCTAATGGTTTCAGAATAGCAGTATCTTCTCAAACAGTGATGTTTTCTTGAAGAAAGAAGTAGGTGGAGCTTTACCTGCACCATTCTTGTAGCTGAAGAAGAGACCATAATGTAGAATAACGGTCCTGTGTTGCAGATAAACCCTCTAGGCTGTACCCTGCAATGTGGTGTATTGTGTTGCAGCAGGCGGATCTCGTTCAGGTGGTAGATGTAGTCTAGCTGTGGCAGGGTGAGTTCAGGACAGGCCGTTTCACCCCGCAGTTTGGCACTGCATCTGGATCTGGTCTCTGTATTGCAGTTTGGAGTGTTTAGGATCATAGGAAAACAACACTTTCAGACTTGTTTTTTATCCACTCTCGATGAAACAAGAACTGTACCAGTGTCATGTCTGACTGATAGTTGTCCAGCTTAATTGTAGCAATTTTATAGGCTTACTAATCATGGCCATTTTTCTTAATGTTTAACCTGTCTTCCTTGTTACTATCTTTCCTTGCTGCTTCGTGTTCTGTGGGTATGGAGAACAATTTATTCCCTTTTATTACTGAACATGTCTTTTACCTAGTGAAGACTGTTAGTGAGTCTCCTATCTTCCCTTCTCAACATTACACAAGCCTGCTCTTTTGAACATGCCTCATACCAATCATTTTCTAGGTCCCTGGTCCGTTCTTAGTGCACTCCTCTGGCCTGTCTCCAGGTGATTCATATCCTGCCGGTTCCAACCCCAAGGCAGTGCTCCGGTCAAGGCCTTGCCAGTGCTCAGTGCAGCAATGTAGAACAGGACAGGGAGAAAGAATTTCTCCCAGTCGTACATTACAGCTATCTGGTATAAACGTGTGAAATTCTTACTCTCCTGACATTTCCTGGAAGCAGGATACTGCTGACCTGTGTCTGCCTGTAGCCTACTATAGCTTCTAGATTTTTTTTTTTTTTTTTTTTTTAGAAGAGCTACATAGGCAGTCAAACCCCAGGCTATTCCAGCCTTTCATCTGTCCTGACCAAATTTTCACATTCTATCTCTATTAAATGTTCACAAAGGTTTAGATAAATTTTAATAAAGATCCAGAGTTTTGGCTGGATTGGTTAATTCTGCTATTTATGCTTATGATATAGACTCTAACATGCTAACATCTGCCCTTGAATTAATGGTCTTTGTTGTATATCTTCTGTATTTACAGTATATTTGACAAAAAAACCCTTTTTTGACATTTAGTCAGTAGCAGAGTTGTTCCTCTCTCATTATATATTCATGAACTTTATCTCCAAGACAAGACATAAATGTTGAGCTTGCCTTTAAGATCACACGTGAATTGATATTTAAAAGCTAGAAAATTGGGGGGGGGTGTGTTTGTGTCTCTTCTTATTTTTATATTGTACAAATGTTGAATAGATTCTTCTTTTTAAGAAGATGCTCTGGGTACTGTAAAGTTGGAGACAAGTGAAACATTGAGACTAGTGAAACTTGCAGCGTGTTTGTATGAGAGCTGTATATTCAGTTACTAATGTCATAGGACTTGAGAGGCTGCATTGTCCCCTTTTCCCATAAGGCGTATAATATTAGTTAAATTGTGATTTATTTTCCCCTATTTCAGATGGAAATTGGAAAGGTAGTAAGGAGAACTGTATTGCAGGTTCCGGTGGTTCCTATGGATCTGTTTTCTGATTGACTGTCTCTACAAATTTGATGTAAGGGGGATTTTGGTATTTCATCCTTGAGAAATATTTCACCCTCATTTGCAGCATCTCTTGTATTTTTCTTTATTTTAACAAAGTAGGTATTTTTTGGAAGTTGAATCCAACTTTATTCCCTTTCTCTGTAAAATCCTAGATCCAGGGAGAAAGGTCCTTTAGAAAACACTAGAATAGCTAGCATGAGTAAGATTTTTAATTTCATTTTTTATAAATTCCAAATGTATCTGGGTATATACTGTATGTTAAATAACATTTCTGTGTTAGTGAGAGGTAGAACTTCAATAGAAAGATATTATCTAAACAAAAGGGCATTTGCATGAAACTTGTAGGTATCTTATATTTAGGAGGATAATGTCTAATGAGCCTCTCTGAATTTAAACTCTGTGATTATGTCTGTAGAAGAAATAGTTGCATTTTCGTGTTGCTAGCGATTGATACTCAGTTTCTATCCAACTAACAGCTCTTCTTTCTTTGAAACTGCCTTGAATAATTACAGCCCAAACCCTGCCCCTGTACTACACAAATGGAAAATCCAAGTCATCAGATACCACTGAATCTTCAGTTTGGATTAAAAAATAACTATTTTGTTTATTAGATGCAGTTATGGCACAGAAATAAATGGTTGGTGCAGTTATACAACATCTCACCTTCAAAATTTAATCATCTACAAATGCCATTTATTTTTCAGAAGCTTCCCTTTTAATATGATTCATTAAATACCCTTTTCTTCCCCCTGCTGTTTGATCATCTATTTTGAATGTAGACTCAAGGCATTTATTTTCCCGCTGTCTTAACACATGGTGCAGTTGATGTAAAAATATTTTAAAATAATGTTCATACTATTTAAATAATTTCAAATGTAAAAGTTTGAAATTGCAGATCAATTCTGCTGTAACCTACTTTTTACAGATTTGTCCTGGAATTTTCATTGAGGCTGATTACTTTTCAGTATCCTCCCATTTACAACACATGTAATTTAGAAAATTCCCGTGTAGATAGGAGCTCTTCCAGCATGCAGCAGAAGTTTTTGCAACTGGTAGAAAGCTGTACATTCCCATTCCCCAGCAGGGGAGGAATACCAATGGAAAAAGATACCTCTGCAGAAAGTGTGTGTTGCTTTACTCTCGTGTGGTTGGTTGTAGCTGTCAAATGGCTTTGAGTCACCACAGTTTGGGAATAAGGCAATTTCCCTTTGTGCTGTTGAGCATATCTTTTGCACAGTCATCAGGAGCTGAGGCTCTGTAGTTTTACATGGCTTTTTCTGATTCAGTGTGTGAATTGGTAAAGAAGGAACTTACGAGGATCAAGGTGAATAATTTTTTTAAGGGTTACTGATAGCCAACAGACTATCTTTACAGACAGTAGTACTTCCTCTCCTCCGTATGTTTTCAGTTGAATGTGGTCTGAATTTAGGGACTGAATTTGAAATTTGAAGTATGTGCGTGGCAGCACATGAGCTATGTGGCAATAGCATGGTCTACATAGACAATTGCCTCACAGCTCCTCCATTTTCAGTTATCTTAATTGTATACATGCAATAACTTCTAATTCAATTAAGACTAACAGTATTCCACATTAGCCTCTCTGTTAAAATCCATGCAGTATACTATAAAAAAGTCATTAATTTTGTAATATAAATTTAACAAGTTTTAGCTCATTAACCTTGACACCAGCAGTGCTGGAGAGAGGAACCTTTTGATATTGTTGTTCTCAGCATATACCAGGGACCTCTGAAAATCTGTTGAAATCTGTGGCTATTACCCTCAATCTTTGTAGCTGTGTGTCAGCTCTTTTGTGCAAATACTGTAGTAAGCCACAAATTACATCTTTTCAAGTCAACTTTATAGGCTGGGGTAGTGTTTATTCAGAAAAAAAATTTTTTCCATTAGGAAGGTTCAATGGTTTTTAGATGGTCCTTGAACAGCGTTGCCAGCTATTTCCTATGTTTCATTTTTCATAAAGATACCATTCCAACGCCACTTTTAAAAAGCTTGCCCGAAGGGTGGCAGATGAATATTTGTGGTAACATTTTAGTAAGCTGAGTAAGATACTAATTGCAGAAAGACTTCTTCAGTTACTTCTTTTTGCTTTCCAGGTTCACTTTGGAGAAATCACAGTTACTTTTGTAGTGATATTCTTGCTTTAGCTTTAGAAATCTTACATGATACTGCTGTAGGTACCATTATAAAATAGGAAATGAGCAATCGTTTGAAAGTAGGGTAGAAAGAAATAAAGAAAAAGCTCTAGCAGTTAAAAAGCTGATGTTTAGTGTATACTTACTTTTATACCTAAAGTGGATGTGTCCGAGTTTTAGAATTGGTAAGAGGTAGAGCAGAACTCGTTTGGCCTTGTAATACAGCTGTAATCACAGAGGCATTTGAAAAACAGCAAGAAGGGATTCTATAAAAACACAATGTATTTTCTCAGGAACAGCTTCAGTTAATCCTTTGCAGTCATCGTGAGTCTGTCACATTTTGGGGGCGGATTTTAACATAAAATGAATTAGCACCCACCTCTGAGGAAGGGCTATATGAAATGGAGGAAAAAGAAGAGGGACTTATACAAATGTTTTAATATGAAAGTGGGAAAACAAACCAAGATGAACATGGAAAACAGAGTATTTCCTTTTCAGCTCTTTGTCCTGTTTGGGCCAATGTAAAAATTTTCATGTTTTTATTTCTGTTTTATCACGTGCTTTTCCTTTGTTTTCTAGCTTGCTCAGTCAGAAACTGCATTTTACTACCTTCTAGGTTATGAAGTATTCGTTAATTTGCCATCCTTTCTGTGTCCAGTAACCTACTGAAGTTAGGGAACAGTTTTGATCCTTTTTCTCCTTTTGCCTGTGCTTAAGTGGGTCACTTTCCAGATTTTGGTCTCCCCATTGCATCGCCGTTTCTGCCCTCTGTGAAAATCCCCCCTTACTTTTTCCCTCCTGCCTGGCCAGAGCACGTGGCCCTCAGCCAGCAGTTCTTCTTCATATGGCAGCTAGTGCTGTCGCTATGGGTGAAGGACAAGGGGCATGCTGAGGTGTAAAGAGATCAGGCAAGTCTTGCAACGGTTTTCTCAAATGCAAAATAAAAGGCAAGTGCTGGATTGGGCATTGTTGACTGCAGCAATGCTGACACATATCAGGAGCACCCACAGAGACGTGTATTTTGGCTTTGTTTGAGAGCACTCAACCCTGTGTGATCCCAGGAGATGGAGGCTGCCAACATGAGTGTTGGTAAGTGTGTACAGCTGTGGTGCAGGTGTGAGAAAGCAGGGCAGAGCTGGAGGGAGCCGCTGCTGACTCTCCAGCCAGGACATGGGCACTTGTTCCCAGTGGAAAGCCAAAGCTCTGCTCAATGTGACTTATTTAATGTGTGCACTGTACACAGTCAATCACAAGGTTAAAGAATAACTTGGAATACTTTGATAATGTGTTAAGCTGGAAGATGGGCAGCAAATAATTTTGCCCATTTACAATGTTAATGAGAAGAGGGCTTCAGGAGAATACCAGAGGTGTAATATATGCGATTTGAATACTGCAAACTAATAAAAACCCCACTATTCTGAACTATATGTTAAAAACTTTTGTTATATCAAGGAATAGTTACCTCAGCCAGATTTTCAGTTTCAGTAAGACAAAACAAGGTAGATTTAAACTTAAGTATACATTATTTTTTTTTCTTTTCCCCTGGCATGTTTGCCTCATAAAAAGTGAATTGTTGTTTGTCCTTTTTAGACATCTAATCCAAAATGAAAAAGCACATTAGATAAAGCTAAACTGACATTTTGGTTGACCTCTAGGTGGTGGGGAAGAGTGCAGTGTTGAGATTGAGAAGGGTTTTGCGTATGCAAAATGTCTCAGGAGGAGATATTGTACTTTGCAGAAGTTCTGTGAATTTGAAAAGGGATGTTTTTAAGTGTTCTCAGCTTTGAGAATATACCAAAGAACTGTACTTTTCAATACAAGGCATCTATGTTGAAATTTCACGTTACAAAATAAATCTATTAAATTTTTGTTCTTTTTAAGACATTTAACATTTTTCTTCCAAAATTTACCAAAATCCCTTCTATGCATAGGAGCTAGGCTTTGTCTTTATCTAAGGAACATTTTTGAAATAATCTGTAAAATAACTTTTTTAAAACAACTGAAGACAATATGGATGCAGGAAAAAGTGCAATTTTAGGCAGTCTTTCATCTAAGACCTAATTCAGATAGAATCGGCTGTATATGAAAGCAGAAAATTCCCATGTGGTGGGTAGTTAGACAAACATGTCTGTAAGCCAAAGCTGCCTCTGTAAAATTGTTTTTTTTCTGAAAGGGATTTTACATTATTTGACATTTATGAAAAACTGTTAGAATCTTATGTGAAACATACAATGGCATTTCTGTGGCAAATGTATTTTTTGTACATTTACGTTAAACCATATATGTGCACATTGTTATATGCATATGTGTGAACGTATCTCAATACATTTGAAAGAAGAACTACAAATCAGACTGCAGATTTGTGCCTTCTAATTTGGAGGTTTGTAGTCTGACCACGTTCACTTTGGATTTAAATACCTTTCAAGGTATTCAAGTTTGATTACTTGGCCTCACCTGAATATTATAGCTTAGAAATAAGGCTCATATCTGGGTAGCTGTCTTCGTATTATATTTGTGACTACAAATCTGTCACTTCTAAGATCTTGTGTAGAGTAAAATGTGTATTGTAAACATTTCAGTTAAGGTTTTTTGACCAGCATTTTTAAAAGCTAGCACAATTTTAAAAATGGAGGTCCAGCTGCAAAATGTGGGCTAGACTTTAAAGAATCCGCATTTCAGGGCGATCATGCTCTGCGGTTGTTGTCTGACCAATTACATGGATAGAGGATATTTACAGAATGAGACACCAAATATCCGTATCAAACACAGCCAGAGTTGTGGAACAATCAAGGCTCTCCGCAGCACTGAGGGAGGCAGAAGCCTTCATCCTTTTGGTCAAAACCACAGAACCAGCACCAGTGCTATATACCACTGCCAAATAAAGAGCTGTGTTTTGAAACAACAGATACTGCGCCATAGGTGTGCTGTTATAAAGTGTATTGCTCTTTAAAAATCTCAACAGTGAGTATTACTCTTTTTCTTTTTTCTTTTTTTTTTTTTTTTTTTTAAATTGAAAACTGTCTAGAATCTCAGAAGTGAAAATCATATCTTCAAGCTTCCCAAACTAAAGAGCTTTGGGAAGAGTGTATTTGTCATTATGTTTAATTTGGACATACCTCACCAAAGAAAAGGCCAGGGGAGCTAGGCCGAGAACACAGCTGTACAGGCAGCTCAACTAATTGCCTCTCCATCCTCAACCTCATTTATCTTCATTTCTTCCCAATTATACCAAATTATCAATAGTCTCTGTTGCATCAGAGTCTTAATCCCCTTTATTCAGGCAGCATTAGATAGTGGCAGATGAATTCTTGGAGGGAGTCAGGGTAAACAGCCATGAAATGCCACCTCTGGCAGATGGCATTGCTCACAAGAAATGTGACAAAACATTTGGAATTTGTTACTAGGCATTGGTATGAGAAGGCAAGCTGTCAATATTTTTTTTAAATGATAATCAAGGTGGTGCATACTTATACCACAAGCAGAAATGAATCCTGTCCAAAACTTCAAGCTTAGTTAAGTTCAGCTTGGCACTGTGCTATTGCATTTTGTTGCTGAAGCCTCTCACTTTTTCTTCTTAAGAAATATTTTCATTTTATCTGGTATTAATATCAACATTTTAATAATGTTTGTTCTTATAATAGTTATTTATGGCTTTGTATACATCAGAAAGAAATATTAATTTGAAGACATAGAATATCCTTTACAGAATAACAAATTTAAGATGTATTTTCTTGAATAGTTTCTTTGGCACTTGGTCTTTTCTAGGGGTTTGATCCTGCTCCTTAGAGAAGCTAATGCAATGCTCCCCCTGATACCCACTGAGGAGAATTGCAGTAGGGATTAGGCTGGAGCGCCTAATGGCTAGGTTTGCTGAATGAGAAAAATATTCTGAAAATCAAAGATTGGTTGAACATGTAAGATGTCCGAGTGCTCTGGTAAGCCTATGTTCAGCTATTACTATGAGCAAAAATGAAAGTGATTTTTAAAGGAAGTACGAAGCTGGCTGCTAATATAGTTCAAAATTTTTTTGTATGTTATTTTAGACTGACATTAAATGAAACACGGTAGATTTCACTGCTGACCTTTTATGTGAATTAGGTGTACTCACAGACTCTCCTGGTTTTGGCAGCATTCTAAATTTTTTGGAAGTCAGTAATAATTTAATGCAAGGAATCAAATGCCAGATATAAAAAATGGTGCAACTTCAGAATTAGCATATACCTTGCCAGTGTTCCCCATACTGACGCAACTTGTTGGAACTCTGCAACTGCAAGTGTCTGCACTTGCTGATCCTTCATGGAAACTGGGGCTTATGACAGTAAATCTTGTTGGAGAGCTTCTACAGTCATTCAGCTTCAATATAAAAGAATGTTAGGCATCTCTTTTGCAACCTCTCATTCTCTAGTAAAATCTCCAATGTCATTGAGTTCTGTGTAGATGCTTCAAGTTGGTAGGGGTTTGGAAGATTGTCTGAATGTGTACGTATGAAGTGCCACAGACTGTAATTAGTTCTTTCAAGCCATACTTTATATTACACAGAGTTCTTTTAGTATTAGGAGGTTTTGAAAAGATTATAAATACATAATTCATTTATGTCACTACAAATTAACTCAGAAGATTACAATCTGTAACTTGAACTGTTCAAAATAATTATTTCAAAGAAATAGTAACGGATAAATTGTTGAAACTTGAATGATCTGATTTTGTACCGTAGCATTACCTATCTGCTGTGGATGTCAAGATGTTCTCAAAGCTTCTCAAAATCAAACTAAACTATCTAGCTAGTTACAGTCACAGTAAAAATATACAGTACATGTATCAGTGGTTGTTTCAGTAAGTTGTTAAATATGGGAAAATATTAAGTAAATAAAAAAAAAACAAAAGCAAAAAACACTTGCTTTGTGGGGATTAAATGTGTCAATGATGATCATCACTGGAATATGAATTCTAGTTCCTTGCTTGTTGGCTGCAGTTGTTGAGTTTAGAAGGATGTATGTTTTATCCTTTCTGGCAGCCAGCCCTACAAACTGTGTTCAAGATCTGAGAGTTAAGCTGTTTTATTTCTGGCTTGTGCATCATCAACATTAATAAAAATATGACAGACCAAAATTTTGACCTTATTTCTATCTGTGAAATTGCACGTGTCTGAAGACAAACTTTGGGCCTGCAGTGGAAAACAGTTAATTTTTTTTGTTGATGGTCCTAAACCAGAAGAGATATACAATATTGTTATCTTTTTATAAAAAAAATAAATAGCACTAAAGTCACACACTTATTACTAAAAATGTTAGCAATAACCATTGGGAGTACAGAAGGGAGCAGATCAGTTGTGCAAGAATGAAACATGGTCCCATGGTTACATTTCAAAATAGCATTGAACATTTAAAGGTTGTCCTCTCTTTTGACTTCACCAACATTCTGTCTGTTGAAATAATGATCTGTGCAGGTTTTTGTAAGCCCTTTTTTGTCAAAAGCATGTTCTGTAAGCTGTCAGGAGTAGGGGTCTCCCTGACCCAACTTTCCAATAGGAATGCAAAAGTATATTGTCTGCCCACTAGCCCAAACTTGCTGAGGTTCATACAACAGTACCTTGAGTGACAGAGAATAGAGGTCGTTTATTGTCCCTCAGGAAAGAGATTGCATGTGCTCTTGACATTTGACATAGATCCAAAAGAAAGTTTAGGTTTTTAACTTTAATTCCCTAATTCCAAGAACAACACTACACATTGTATAGAAGAAACTGAATAGGGATTTATTACTTATTTCATCCACTACAAGAACTAGAAGATATCAGAGGAAGTCAGCAAGTGCCAAGTTAACCCCAACAACACACCTGCAAATAACATGAACTAGTTTTTCATACAATGCATAGGCAGGCTGTGGAACTCCTTGCTACAGGATATTGTAAATGCAGAAAGTTGACAGCCATTTAATTTAATGGAAGAAAAATCTATTAAAGGTTGTTAAATTCAAGGAAAATACCTCCATTTCAGGAGTTTCCTAGTACATAAATTGTTGGAGAGTGTTCTGGGAAATTCTAACTGTAAGTTTTCTCTGTATTTAGACTCTTTAGTAAGTATTGGGTTTGGGCCTTGTTGAAGACAAGGCGTTAGGCTAGATGGACTGTAGCTGTTTGTATGCATTCATTCTGGGAGCCATTATTCCTTTAGTTATATTGCATCTCCCTCATGAAATATGACTAATTTCCATTTAGGAAGCCATAAATATCTAACTATTGATATGAAGATTACAGGCTGTTCCCTGACTGTGTCTGTCCTGCCCATGCCCTGCCCCGCCCCCCCCGGCTTCATTAACACACGCTTAACTATCATGTAACAAAGAAGCAAAGACTTCATTTATTAATTATCAGAGCTTTTCTCCAACGTGTCACGTTCCTTCCTAGCCAAGAAATAACTTGTTCTGATTAATACATATAAGTTGCCAAAAGAAAAGAAGAGAATGGGTAGAGGTAGCTAACTTGGAGAAGTGCTTTTGAATATTAGTGTATTTTAATGAAAATTATTATAATAGTTTGTATCTAACTTTCTATAAATATGATGTTTCATCTTGCTAAATCTAACTTAATGGGGTGTTTTAGCGGTATAAGTTGAATCAGCTGAGCCACTGAGGTATGTTTGGTCTTTGGAGTTTAAATGAAGATACTGCCACTTTGAGCAGTTAGTGTTTTTTATCAATTACATCATATTGCATTTTCTTTCCTTTTCCTGCATCTCTTTGTTTTGCAATATTTTTCCCATTTTTAAATACTGGTTACTTGAGGAGAAGGCCATCTGTATTGTCTACAGAAGAGTGTTCTGCTGAAAAGATTTCGTTGCTGCAGCCGGTAGTTCCTCTACACTGGTCTTAGAAAGTTGGAGAAAACCCCCTGATGTATTTTAGTAGCCATCAGCATTTTTGTGTATGTAGTTTGAAGGGATGAATGACCCAGCCTGTTGTGAGAGATAGAGAACAGGTTTTATACTGTTATGAGTCTTTGACACTGAGCACCTGATTTTAACTGTGAGATTTTGTTTTGACTGGAAAGGCCATCGTAGCATCGTAGCAGCAAGGTAACTGACAATAGGAAGACCTTTCTGGTATTGTGCTTTAGCACTGTAATCATCGATCTTAATTTGGGAACTTTAAAACACATTGTATTTACTACCTTCTTATTTCTTTTCCTCTGTTCATTTTAAAGGGAAGGATTTGATGGTTTGGGAGGGATGATTAGGTTCCTAAATAAATATTAAGTCTCTGCTTTTATCTTCTAAAAAAGTATCCTCCTGGAATTAATTGTTCTTAATTAAATCGGCATCAAATATTCTGACATATTCCCAGTTATCTTCAGTATCCTGTTTGCCGTGAAATAAACTTTGAGTTTTCTGTCATTAAGACTTTTCAAAAAGTTTAGAAATTATATTCAGATTTCAGATGCCTTCTTATTGTATAATTATCAACAGATTACTTCACCTAAGTTGTGACAGACATATTTTTTAAGTATGACTGACTGATGGACAGATTGGGAATTGCTGAATTAATGGGCACATTTCAAAGCTTTGGCAGGGCTAAGCAGTAATTACATCTGCTGAACCACTTGATAAGTTTTTGGAAGTAGCCCAGTAAAGCCATCACTGGATTTGTTGAGTTTTAATATCTTACCCTGTACAGTTTCATGGCTTTCCTGTAGGGCACAATTCAGAAGTTGACATAACCGAATACACACAGCTAAACAAATCAGTGCATTAAAGCTTTAAATGCATTGCAAATCTTCCATTTAGATTTTCAGATGGGCGTCATGCTTTTGGGGGCTGATTTAAAATCTAATTCCCATTTTAAAGTAAGAAAGTGTATTTGAGGGTAATAAGGGACCGCAGAAACTGTCCACGCTTGCGTGGTCTCCATAAATAACATCATCTACTGCCAATATGAGGGACAGAATTTGGGGTTAAATGGGTCATAATCCTGACCCAGAACAGTTCTATGTTTTTCTGACAGGAAAGGGACAATTTACCAGGAATATAACCTGGATGGTATCTTCCTGTCCTTACTGTAGTGAGATTCTCAGATTATCAAATACGACCAAAATTGTTTTCGACCTAATCTCTTCCTGGGACGTTCAAATGCTAATACCGTGAAGAGTTGACAGAAAGTTGTAGGCTGAAGTGTTTTCAGCAGCGAATACTCTGTGTAGGCCAAAACAGTGACCATTTTTCCCAGTATCATGGTGAGATTAGGATATTGGAAAAGCAGATAGTCTGGGACACCTGGAAACACTGGGGCTCGGAATAGGCCCGTGTTGTTTTAGGAGTACTGGGGTTCTAGATAAGCCAAAAAACTTCAGAGGATTTGTGTGTGCAAAAGAAGTTAGAGGTGATAAATACTTTGAAATTATCAGTGCTGAAATACCAATGCACTGAATGATTTTTTCTTTGCAGCTGATGTTACGCTTAATACGCCCAACAGTATGAAAAATGTGTTTAAAAATAATTTTAGAATAAAATTGGATAGTGAAGATGGTATTGCTTTTAACAATTTGAGTTCAATTTTTCAGAAATGTATCACAACAAAAAATAAAATGACAGACATAGATTGAAGCAGTGTGGTTGTTCAATTCGAAGGTACCTCTGACAGTGGATTTCATTTAGCTAGACCAGACAGTTTTAAGGCTGATAAAATGAATTTGAAATCAAATGAAAAAAAACTGTCACCAAATTGAACTTTGATTACTTCCTGGAGATCTCTCAATACCTAAAAACAAGACACTAATTTAATCTTCACAAATACATCTTCACCAAAAAAAGTTTTCTTGGATTTTGTTTTGACAAACACAAATGCCCGGAGAAGTTTATTACTAGAAAACACGTGTCTTTAAGAGTTATCTTATAAAATTACTAAAACTAAAGATGGATGAGAAGCAGCATTTTCAGAAAAATGAACCTGAGCTTATCACTTGCATTTCCTTCTACTAAACAAAATGAAACTTAAACAGAGGCATTTTGCTTGCAGACATGTACATGACTGTAAATAACCTTGCAGTGGGTCTGTGAGTACAGTGTATATCATCAACAGCATGTGTATGTATTGCTTAGGCTGATTTTCCCTATTTGTTCCTGTTACCTGTGATTTAACTCCCTCTGCATCTGAACTCGTCTGAATCCGCTGTTCATAAGAACTTGGCAACAGAGATATACAGAATTTGGCCAGTGGGCTGTAAAATGACATTAAGGGAATGCTACCTCTCACCACATTTTAATTTAGAAGTGGATGGACTGGGGTTTGTTACGTTAGTTTTGCTTTTGCTTAGTTGAACTTAAGTGTAATTCATGCACTGATAAATAAGTTCTCTCAAATAACCTATAAAGACTGGTAAATACCAGACATTAATTAAGTATATTGTAAATAACTCTTACCAAATCCATGTAGTGTCTGTCTTTATCTGTGCCCTTTGAAACACACACTGCGTTTCTGTGTAGGCGACTGTGTACGATGCAGACAATCAGGTCTTTTTTTTCATCCATATTGTGCATTTAGCTGCAAATCTGAAGGCAGAGTGGTACACCACACATTTGCTGCGTGGCCTGAACTGGATGGTTGAAGCAGACCAGACCTTTCTTTAGCTGCTGGGCAGCCAGCGCATTCTGCAATCTTTAGGATGGCTGGCCAGCTAATACCTCTGCCTTTTTCCTTCCCACTTTGGTGTGGCTATGTTAAGGAAACCACAGTCTCTGTGCTTGCTTCTGACAAGCGTCAGGAGCTCTGGAAGATGGAGGTTCTTGTCTCTCTTGCCCTTTTTGAATGCTGAGTACAATCTGGTCTGGAACAAGATCGGCTAGAATGCAAACAAGATAAGGAAAAATTACCTTTTTGTCCTTTAGTTTTATCTGTTGGAGAGAAGGTCGTATGGGTAGTGGGTAATAGTGTTGAATGTAAAGCTTTTTGTAACGTGTATAAATGATGTATTGGCATTTTGACAAATCAACAGACTTCTGAGTGCTCTAATAATATTCCTATGACACTTAGGAATCAAGTTACTAATATTTTAAAATGAAATATTCTTTCTCATTTAAAATAAATAAAAAGCTATATTTCCCTTCATATACAAGAGGTAAAGTAAGTTCCATTGCTGTTTTCTGTTGTCTCATTTTCCACAGTGTTGTATGTTTGCTTTTTTTTTTCATATTTTTTTCCCCCGTTTGTTTCATGCATACCTAAAATAAGTTTCTTGAACTCCATCTCTCTGTGTACCGTAGTACGGATCATTGTTTAATTTTGGACTCCTTATCTTCTATATTAAAAAGGGTGAGAGCCTTCACTAGCGTAGTGTGGACAAAAAAAGTATTCTTTCCTAATACAAATTTCTTCAAAAAACAAACCTTTTGAATATAATGAGAGGAAAAAAAAAATTTGACTCCCATAAATTTATTTCTTTGTGGTGTATTGCATGATTCCTATCATAAAGTTTCATTTTTAGTTTCATCTGTAAGCTCATCATACCAAAGACAGGGTTTAGAATCAAAACATGACATTTTTGCTTTATTGATGGCACCTATTTGGACAAAAAATGACAATGAACAGAAATCTGCTGAAAAATTGTGGCTAAACCTAACTTTGAAGTATTAAGGAGGATTTACTTTTCATAGCTGTATTCACTTCTCATTGTTACAGTAACAAAGAATTTGAAAATATGCGTTCATATATATGTATGTCAAATATGTACTTGCTGATATAACATGCTGATGACTGTGTTACTAAATAATAAAATGTATATGCTCAAAAATCAATACTTTTTTTTTCAAGTTGCATGATAGTAAAAGGACTGAATATATTACCACATGTTTGCATTTTACATATTTGGTTTATAATGTGAATCTAGTTGTGGCTTACTATTAATTTATATGTAATTTTTCTTACTGTATGGGAATAGATACTGCAAGGAAGGATGCAAGTTTTCTTTTAAAACTATTATTTTTTAGCTGTGCAAAGGGACTGTGGGTATGAAGAATTGAAAGCGCAGGAGTAGGAGCCGTGAGACCTGTTTTCTCTTCCAGTTTCACCATTAGTCTACCAGGTGACATGGAGGAAGTTGCTTCATAATTCTGCACCTCAACATTCCCACTTTAATTTGGAGATAATCATACTGCCCTTGTAAAACACTTCACAATTGAACAGTTCTAAGTAAGACGATGTTCTAATTATTATTTCGTTTTTAAGAGACTTGCTATTGCATAGTATATGCAGTCCAGGTTAAGTGATGAAGCTGTTATCTGTGTGGTATACTGCAGACTACAGGATACATTTCATTTAACGTGCACTTCTATTATTCGTCATACACTCAGCAGTATTTTTTTGATCTTTCTCTATGGAGAAGTGATAGGGAACATAAGAATACAGGAATGGTCTGTAGAGATAAGTGTATTGCAATTTATTCTTGTGTTGCTGGCACTGAATACTGGAGCAGATTTACAAGTGGAATTTGCAGGGGAAAAAAAAATTATTATTGTCCCCATCTGTAAGGAAAACTGGTCCAGTGATTTGGACTGTACAACATAATTAGAATTCATTTTCCTGTTCCATTGCAAGTTTCTTGTATTTCCTTAAGTAAGTCTCTTTTCTGCACAGTGCAATTCTCCATCTGCAAAATAGGAATAATTCTATTTTCCAATGTGCAACAGTTGTAAATCTGGGCAGAGAAGGCTGGTAGGGCACCCTGATACTGCAGCTTCAGGGCCACAGAAATATGGTGGGTAGATGCACGAGGCTTTGGAAAGACAAGAGAAACTTCCAGAAATAAGTAAATGAGCTAAGAGTTTAGACCATTGGTGCCTGGGATTGGAAATATTGGAGAAAAACAAAAGGGGTGAGGGAGTCTTTCACACAAAGTGTGCATTTCTTTCTCTTCATTCAAAAATCTCTTGACAAACTGTCTTGTGTACAGTTTTCGTGGCCACTGCCCTGACACATGAAGTCACATGTATAAAATGTATTTCTAAGCAAAAAATTCATGCTAAGGTACATCACCTGTTTTTTGAGGAAGAACAAGGTGTAAATGTTAAAATTATATTTACTGAAAAAGCATATGGAGAAAAAGAAAACTCATTTGGTAAAATCAAATGCTGAGCAGTTCCTCAGAAAATCTTTTTTAAATTACACATTTAACTTGAGAAATACTCTACCAGATAACACCACCTCTGTTTCACAATAGTCAGAATGAACAAATTCTATACTAAGTATTAGTCAAGTGTTACTTGAAAGAGCTGATATACAGTATATTAAATAAGAAAGATGCTGACACAGCCTTAACTGTAGTTCTTCTAATTACTGCACTATGCCGTGTTATATCACATGACATAATTTAGTGTATCTTTCTTTGTCAATGTATTACTCATCACTGTACAAATTACAAATCTTTTATAGGAAGGTAATTCATACTTGGACATAGTGCTAAAATGATGGAGTGATTTCCTTTTTTCTCAATCATTGATCTTTCATACTTTTTCATTTAGCCATATTAATCATGTTTATTAGCTAAGTGTTGTCGTAAAGAATGGAATTTTTGTTACTTTCATATTCAATTAAAATGGTTTTTTGCTTTCTGCCTCTGTCTGCTACATCACAGTAATCTATTTACTTGTTCTAACTGAAATTCTTGTTCATAAATTCGAAATGAAGTCAATACTGCAGTTATACATTTTCATAACAATCTACAATCTAATTGAAAATGTGGGGCGTACCTGAGAAGGGATCGTACTTAAAATACCTTTTTACTCGAGAGATGTTCAATCTAACTTTTTAAGGTGGTTTGTTTTGTGGACCAGGTATATTTCAGGATTCACTAACATGGTCTACTTAACTGCTGTTTAAAAGGAACTTGTTATTCAAGTGTGTAAGTGTAATACTGAAGAAAACTACAATCTGTAAAATTGCTGCAGAATACCCTCTCTTCAGAAGACCAAATAGATGCCTAGTTTGCTGTGCTGTGTTTTTGTTGTAGACAGTAATTACTGTGCACAATAGATATCTGAACTCTTCAAAAATTCCTGAATACTCATGATTTCCAAGCCCAATCTAATGCCTGGCTTGTTTAACTTAGCGTAAGTGAAGTGTTTCACTTAGGACATCCCCAGGATCAAACCCAGCAGTGGAGGAAAAGCTATTTAAGCTCAAAGATAACATAGCAGCAGGATAAATTGCAGTACCGTGTTTCAGGGATGAATTTAAGCTAGAATGCTAATGAACATTGGAGGGAGTGAATAGCAGAGCGACTCTCCAGTAAGATTAACAGCGGTGAGAGACTTGACGAGCCTGAGCATGGACACCTATTAGTCTCTGGCAGGGACTGGGTTGCCTGATTCCCTGTGATAGCAGGAGATTGTGATTCAGTGTCTCAGATGTTCCTTTTATGTCTTATTTACTTAATTGTTATTGATGTTTACTTGCATGATTTTATCCTTAAACATTTAGCTTTTTCTGTTTCCAGAAACTAGTGTTATGAAGGTAGGTGATGCTGAAAGTTTCTGATCATATTTTTTGCCTGATGCATATTTTTTAATTTATTAAAAAAAAAAAAATCAGATGTAGGATTCAGGTGCTGTGTTTGTCCTAGGTGCTTAGCTATGGTAAAGTGTATTAGCTCATGGCTAACCAAGCAAAATGTCTTTTAAAGAAAAGTATATGCCATTTATGGTTTGTTCGTACCCTGTTTTGCAGGTGGGAGTGAATCCTCTTGGGATAAAGACAAGCTTCAGTCTCCCATTACAACAGGATCACAGCACAGCATTGGTCATCCCACACTGTCAGGGCAGTCAAGCCTTGGAAGTGCGCACCCACTCAGTCCTCTCCAGCAGAATCACCTGCTCACCAACAGTATGTACTGTGCTTTTAGGCTAAAAAAGAAGTACATGGAGCTCTGCTTGGAGGCTGGGCTTGCACTCCTTCCCATCCCCCTGGAGGTGGGGGAAATGGATGGGGAGACACATGACCGACAGGAGGGTCAGTCCTCCCACTGTCTGCTGCCCTTGTGCATCATGTCCAAGCTGCCCACTGGGATACAGCCACCGTCTTTGAATAGTCACCCACTGCTGGGTTAGGGACTGTCCTTAATTGACATTTCCATGGCCTGGACTGAAGGGGAAAATAACCATAAAGTTGCTTAAAATTTTAGCTACACGGGAAAATTCTCTTCCAGGTGGAAAAGCTGGCTACAAAATAAAAATAGGAGAGCCAGGAATAACTGCAAAATGTGTAGTTAAAAATGAGCAGAAGCAATCCCTCTGCCTTGTTTTGCCCTGTACATGCCAGATGTGGGCAAGGTCATCCATTGAATCCAGCTATCCAAAGCAACTGGAATAAAATGACACAGATAAATTTTGGATTTGGAACTTAAAGCTCCCTTCAAACTCCTATCTTTTCTTTCCCTTAGGAATGGGGCAGGTGGAAAGCCAGCAGTTCCCCTTTGCACCCAAAGAGGGAAGGAAGGGAAGGGAAAGTTACTCCAAGAAAGATGTTCAGGATTAATATTTTAAAAATCACTGAGGACTAAAGTTAATTCTAACAGATGATGATGGATGAAGAATGACAATCTCACTATTTCTGAATTCTTGTTACTTGTTTAAGCTCTTCATCCTCAAAGTTTTGAAAGTTGATTTTTGGTGTTAGTTTTAATGGATGAATGACATTTCTGGCTCCTAACACAATTTTAGGAGCAGATTGTTCCTTGCTACCTATGTAGGGCCCCAGACTTTAACAAATCAAAGCTATTGAAATGACTCCTACAGTATGGGTCTGCTTTGTTCATAGGAAGGTATGGACCTGAGCATTTTGGGTTAAGTGTCGGTAGTTAAGAACTAGCAGATCATAAGACTCAAATTCACTGTAGTTTATCCTTTCATTTTATATTGTTGCATAATTCAGTACCTGTATGTATTTTACATACAGGGATATTGTGTTCTTTGCTGTTAAAGACAACTTTAAAGATATTTTCCAGTAGATTTTGAAGTAGGCAAATGTCTATAGGCTGTTAAAGGGTTTATTGAATGTCAGACATTATGTCCAGTGATTTGTTAGTGTACGATATATTTTCTTCATAGTCCTCTGAAATGTTTGACGGATTGTGTCTTAAAACTGGTGATGTGCTGTTAAATTCTGTTTGTAGTTTGCATTTAGTTTGCATGTCAATTGGACTTTAAGTAGACATACAACTCAGTGTAGCCAGATGGTGTCTGGAAGTTTTGGAACTCTATAGAGGAAAGATTATTGGGCTGTTCAGGGAGATATGCAGGGGAACAAAGGCTTGTGGATGGAAGCACTGAAGGGGATTGTCAGTGTGGTTTAAAGTGAAGGGAGATGTATGTGCCCTTTGCTTATTACCTATCGTAATTAATATTGGCGTGGATCATCATATAAAATATATAGTGAATCATAAGACATCACAGTTTTTGATCATGATATACCCAAGCTAAACAGAAATAGTGTGGGAGTTCAGAATATATACAATTCTGCCTTTTGTGGTGGGTGCAGTGGGTGTTTTTATATCACTGTAGTCAAATTGTATTGGAATAACATAAGCTATATCAGTCAGTGATATTTTTTATTGTGGGTTCTGTCATACACCAAGATGGTGACTGGCCTTCTCATTTAAAATAGTTAAGATAGAGCCAAAAGTTAAAAAACTTTTAGAAATAATTAATGTGAATAGCATATGGTTATGACTAGCTATATGATTATGTTATTTACTACTTGTATCTGATTTTTTTAGTGAGAATTTCTAATCTAAATTTCATTTAGAAAAATGATAATACATTTTGTCTGGTAGAATGAGTCCTATTTTTTCTGGGAAAAAAAAAAAAAAGAAGTTTTTTTGGATGCGCAAAGGTAGCTATCTTCAAGTGGTCTCTAAAGAATTCCTAAATGCAAAATAACCTGAAAAAATTTTTTCAGTGAATTGGCGTCTTGATCCATTGTAGTCATTACTAAATACAGGAATTAATACACATGCTGAAACAGATATTAATGAAACATGAGAATCCAGTTCTTACTATCAGTAACATCACCTTTTGGCAATCTCAAGATCTGCAAGTTGGTCCAAATGAATTTTGTACCTTATTAAATTGATTTATATCCATAGTAGAAGACAATTTAAAGTGACTTTTTGGAAATTAAAACCTCTGGCAACAATTTTAACCTCTCATTAGATGTTCCGGTTCACAGACTGTCTGTACAGTGGTTCAGTAGTGTCTATAGTCCAAACCACAGCTTCCTGTATGCAAGAAATAGTCCTAATATAAAAATCTACTCTCAGATTGCTTTGTGTGTGAACTAATAATAGTAAGAGGACTTGATAGGAGTGTATTGTCAGATAAAATGATTAATAAATATTCATCTGATATATTAGAAAAACATGCAAATATCTGCATGTTTTGTGGTTTTTTCTTTATTGCACTTAATAAAGAGATCACTGAACTTAATGCACTTAATGCACATTTTGCTAATATTGTGTTACGTTACAGCTGTATGTTTCTTTCCTAATACAAACCATACAGTCTTTTCTGAAATACAAAGACAGTTATTCCCTATGTAACATCAAAATTATTAACGCATAAGAATATTGAGTTTGACTAGTCAAACTTCCAGTCGAATATAGACTCTAAAAATTAAAGTGTTGTCTTATAAAATGAGGGACTGACACATATAACCTGCCCATGCTCTCTTTTAGGGATAGACCTGCCGTTTATGATGATGCCCCACCCTCTGCTTCCCGTCAGCCTACCTCCCGCTTCGGTTGCAATGGCAATGAATCAGATGAACCACCTCAATACAATAGCTAACATGGCTGCAGCAGCCCAAATGCACAGTCCTCTTTCCAGGGCAGGGGCCTCTGTTATAAAGGTAAGAGTCATCTACGAGACAGAAAAAATAGCTTTTTGTGGCTAACAGAAACATTTATAGTGACTTTCTTAGAGAAGATAACCGAGAGGGAATGAGCTTATACTGCCTATAGCACACCTGGTCTGCTGTTCCTGATAGTGCTTCAGTCTGAGGAAATACCCACAAGTACAGCCAAGAAGTTAAGATGCTCTGCTCTACGAATCTGTGATGTGATTAAAAACAGATACTAACACTCACTAGAGGCTAGGGGAATAAGCAGTGCTGCATCTGTTAAAGCTCAAAAGCTATTCTAAAATGGTTGTTTAAAATCAAACTTAATGTTATACTTAAAAGAAAATGCTATAGAACATAACAGGAACGCTCGTGCGGTGCAATTCTAGAACAGGTTAAAAGCAGAGAAAATCATCAGAAGTACCTTAGTGAGTATAGTCTCTGGTAGCCACACCTAAATTTCCTTCTGGCTGGATAAAACCTATTTCTGCTTTTAAAAGGCTTCTGATAGTCTCTTCCAGGCAGGTTAAGAAAATTTCATGCCTGTGTTGAGAGCTAAAGTCCTGCCACACACACAAAAATATGTTGAGATAAGAAGTTTTCAAAGTAGAAGGATATAGGATCAGTGCATGTGAAGGATTGGTGCTATGGGATTCTCTAAAACACAGTGCGTCCTCTTTGGATTGAGCAAAAATGAAAGGTTTTATCAGTCTAACTTTTGTGTGTGTTTGCATGCATGTGCATGTTTCTTGCTGACAAAACAAAATTTTGTCAATTTTGAAAGGTAGTTATTTTAGTCCATTTTTCTTTGTTTTTAAATATATGAGTCTATAGAGCTATCTGTTCTGGAAAATACGTGCCTTTTTATTTTGATATTTATGCTCACTTACACTCATGTATATCCATCATTCTGGAATCCCAAAGTTCTGAGTTGCTTTATTCTAATAACTTTTATTGATTTGCTGAACTTAATCTCTCATACCTTTATTGTAAAACACCTTAATTATAAAATATCGTTATTTTATCATTGAGAAAGTTACTATTGCCAATATTACAGGCCAGCTGTGAGAACAAATTAGTTAGGATTGTGTTGTACTTTCTGTTGTCACCACTGCAGGAAATTTTATTTCTACATGAAGCAGGGAAAAAAACTAGTAGTACACAACCACATGTTTATTTTCATACTTGTATTTACTGATATCAACATACTTTCAAGGAAGAACGCAAATTTGTTTTGTCACATTACAGTAGCATAAAATACTACGTGTCTCTGTTGCTGAGGTTCTGGACGTCTTCGTTTTTCTTCTGATCTTCCTGGCCCTAAGCATCTCCAAAATTGCCTCAGATTGTTTTTCTTCTTTACTGAGAGTTCACTTCCAACTTAAGGCAAATGTTGTTCTTAATACTTTGATTTTGTTTACATTTTGTTTTCTTGGATTCTGGGAGGCTGGTAAAATTCAGAGGGGGTGTTCCTCAGTTAGAGATTATTTAGGATTAAGATCTATACAAGTGTCTCTTTGTCATCAGTGTATCTGCAGCAGTTGTTGACTGGGTGAGGGAAACATGGTATCTCTGATGTCCAACTGACCTCTAGTTAATGCAAGTCACTAAATTATTAGAAATTAATTGAGGTTCCATTCATTTCACTCAGTAACCATTTCTTTAACTGTTCAGAGACCTCTTGAGAACAACCATAACTTAAATACAGCAGTGGAATACTTGTAGCAGCAAGTAGACTGTATAAGCTTTGGTTATATTTTAAATGCTATTGGTATGTCAAAATGAAGATTAAATATGTATTTGTAAACAATGCTAGTTCTTTGTAATATGAACTACGGGTTTTGCAAGCAGTTAGGTTTAAGGATGCTCTTTAGCAGGCCGTTGCTGATGCTAGTTACTCATTCACAGCTATTTTTTTCCCCAACACCTGCACTAGAGGGTACACAGTATCTCCACAGCAACAGTAGGTCTCACCAGCACTCTAGTGGGAATTATTTTCTCTACATGATGTAGAGGAAAATACACCAGTAACTAATGTGACAGAAGTAAAGTGTGCATCCATTGCTGTGTTACTCTCATTTGTCAAGTGATGCTGCATCTTTCTCTCATTTGTTCTGAATGCTGAGACTGTAGATGACTTTTATTACAGAGTGTGAGACTCCTTTTGTCCTTTCCTTCCCTATGTACAATCATCTAGCTCTGAATGACGATCAGTTAAGATGAAATCCTTGTACAAAACAAAACACGTAAAAGAAAAGTATTGCTGCTGTTATCTGTCAGCAGTATTACTTTTATTATATGACGTTATTTAAGCGCATTTAATAAGTACAAAAAATGACTAGTTTTAGACAGACTGCAATTCCAGCATCATGACATTACTTAAAATGGGAGAAATGAATCGAATATATTGAGTGTGTATCTATTTCCGTACTCTGATGACTGAAATACTACTTGGCCTGTTTTCTATAGGTGTAAGAATCAGCTGCTTTATAAAGGTTTTGAATGAAGTCATTACGCTTTTTATATCACGTTTGCCATTTAGAAATAAGCTGTTCTGCCAAGATATGCATGATCAGCAAAGTTAACATTTAGTGCTCCAGAAAGAAATGTCATAACTATGAAACTTGATTTCTTCCTGACAGGAACACTATAAATTAGGCAGGCACAATGGCCAGGCTCACAAAACCTTCTTAGCCATCTATAATATGATCTGATGTGATTAGAGCAGCACCCAGTAGCCGTGCAATAGCTATGGTTCTGACAGTGTCCCTGTAATAAATCCAGTCTTTTGGGGATTTACTGTGCATCTGAAAGAGCTTGCTCCCTTTGAAACTTGGCTCAAGTGGTTCTGAAGAGTGTGTATAATGAGGGTCTCATATGGCAAAACCAAAATTTGACAGCAATACTGACTTCACCACCCTTTCTATTCTCCCTCTTGCATCTACTCTCCTGTCAGTTCTTTTTTTGCAGAGCTGTTCAGCCGGATGAACTCTGCAATCCAGTTACTGGCCAAGGTGTAACATGCTTTGCCAGCCTGGTCTTGAGGAGCAGTCTGGAGCGGAACTTAGCTGAAGTACACTTGAATTATGGCTTAGGCTAGAAACAGTAGTGAATAAATGTAGTAGTTTACTGAGAATTTTGCTCCTGAAACTCTGAAAAATCTACTCAGTGATGATACTTTCAAGTGTTCAGAAGCAAAGTTTGGATGGGCCCTTGATACAAAAGGGAAAGGATTTTTCACTGAAGTTTATAGAACAACTCAACTCAAGAGAGCAATAACTGTACAACATTAAGACTTTTATTTTACAGTGGACCTATAATGATTATGACTGATTATGTAACAAATGAATATGACTATTAATATGCATTCACAACATATCATACAGTTTATCATAAAGGAGCTGTTAAGATGTATGCTGAGAACACAAATTGAATAAAATGCTGAAAGGATGCCTAACTCTTAACAGATCATTTAAATTCATTCGGGTCCAAAGGAGTTGAGACCTCATAGCACATAACACGGATGGCAAATATATGAAGAGGTGTCACAGCAAAAATGGGACTAGCTCTTCTGTTCATTGACAGTACTTTTGAACCTTGGAATCAGACCATGCCCCTGTAGCAACTCTATACATAATGGAATGAGGCCTGAAGCTATGTACAATAAAGGCATCAGGAGTGTTAAGGTAGCGTCATCAAGCCTGAAGTCTCGATTTATACAGATTAAGCCAGAAAGGGCTTATATAACTAGAAAACATATTAGTTTACACAATTTCAGCCAAAAGGCAGGGAGGAGGCAGGGGGGAATTTTGGGGTTAGGAAAGTATAAGGAGGGCTGGCAAAAGCCAACTTTCTGGAGCTATGACTGTGTGAATCTTTATATGTTCACTGAAAGGCCGCTTTCCCAGATGTCCTTTGAAACAGATTGGTGGGAGATACTGTGGTTAGGGTGGGCTTGAAATTGTGGGAACCAAATCCAAACCAGGGGCCTTAAGCTGCTCCCTTGTGTGTTAGATATTAAAAGAGTACCGAGAGTAGAGTAATGAGGCAAAATCTTATCCCAGAGATTTGGGAGGCTCTTTCACCCTTTCCTCCAGCTTTTCTTTGCTTCTTGTTCTATTCACCCCACGTATTTTGCACTTCCGTTGCTGTACTTGCTCATGTCTCACCCTTCCTCCTCCATCTCTCCTCCTTCTCATCGTTCTCTCTCTCTTTCCTTCTGGCTCTCTAACAACCTCTTCTGAATCGCTGAGAGATGTGCTTCTCCTGAGTAGGAGTATTTCTGCAAATTGGTTTCCTGCTGTCCATTTTTCTTCTGTCGTCATTCCATCAGGCTTGCTGTATTCCTACTTTTCTCTTATTCTTTCTGCTCTTATCCAGGTCCATGTTAGGAATAAATGGCATGTTTGCTGAATGCAGCTGGAAAACCCAGAGAAAAAAAGTTAAAATGTAATTGAAATGCTTTGTTTCCAAAAACTCTCAAAATAAAGCGTTTTTATTTTTGTATTTGAAACCATATTTCTTCCAGAATTTCTCCCCAACGTACTTTAGAAACAAATCAAAAACCACCCACTTCCCCCCCTCCCCCCCCACAACTCCCCAAAAAGGACATCTTAGGTGAAATGCAATGTTTTGTTTTGGTAGGGAAATTGAAATCTTGTACTTCATATCAACCCTGCACAATTCCCATCTGAATATTTTGGTCTACTGATAAACAGAACAAAGCATTATTTGTATTTATATATATCTAGACATGCAGTAGAGATTTTTGAGTCTCCTTTTCTTTGCCTGCTGTTCTTCTCCTGATTTTGTGGGATTGTTAAAGCATTTGTAAGGGATGTATATGACATGATTTTGAATTCCCTAAAGAGAATACAGATGGGCTTTGTAATTATTGCTGAGAGGTGCTATTTTCTGTGTGCTGTACAACTCACATTCATAATATTTACCTGACAGCCAGAAAAATGTGGCCATCTCAGAATACTCTGAAACAATTCTTCTCACTATAATAAAATTTCTCGTTACAGAATTTATAACGTATTTAATTTCATATTTCTCTGTGTATTCAATTCATTCTGAATTGCTTTCAGAATATTACAACATTTATAAAATAAAACTTGCATAAAATTTATGTTATTTTTCTCATTATTAGATTTATGCTGTCCCGTTTCGTAGCATGTGTTCATTGCTGGCAGCTTATTGCTGAAATGGGTACTAGAATATGTTAGGGGAGCGATATACAAGACAGAGTAGTTTAAGCTTCCTTCTTATAAGGCTAATTTTTGTGGCTGTATCTGTAGTGGAGGAGAAGTGAGTATGCAGTTTTATATCTTTTTATTCACTGATACAGAGAAACTACTATGTTGGGAGATGTTCAGGTCCCTACAAATTGTATGAAATACCCTTCTCATCTCTGCTCCTTTGAAGGGAGGCATATCCCTCTCCCTGCAATGCCAAGAATGCCTTGATTGTTAACACCGGGACACCTGGTTGCTAGGTTAAAGAATGAGGAGTGAATACTTATTTTAAACTTGCAAGTGGAAAAAAATACAGTAAGAAGCAAGAACATGTCTTTTTTTGCAAAGCTTGCAAGGGAATATTGTTAGGCCAAGCACATACTAGCTTTTAGTTCTGGCTCAGATCTTTTTAGTATTGGCTTAGTCATTTGCATTTGTACTTAATAACTAATACAACTATAATGTAGATTAGATATAGCTTTATCATCATTAGTCCTGGGAGTGCCTTTCTTTCATTTGGTAGCAGCGCTGGGTGAAACAATTCATAGGAGGGGTACAAGTAGAAAGTTTCCACTGCTAGATCCTTTCCAATTTTAGTCAATATTATACTTTCAGAGTCAAAGTAAAATGTAATGGTAAAATCTTAATATATGAGTGAAGGTTGCCATAGTTTTCACAGCGACTGCTAATTTAAGAAATTGTGAAGAAGGAAGCTTTTGTTTGGCTGTTTACCAATACCATCTGATTAGCTGCGGTTTTCTGTTTGGCTGAGCAGCTGGCAATTAATGAATTGGTAGGAAGTAGTCACAAGGTAATGGAATTAGCATGTGAACATCTGGTATTAAAAATCAGTAAACATAGAAAAGTTTCTATGATTCCTTAAATTTGGTGGGAAAATAATTGCCAGTTGACTACAACTGAAACAACTATATGTACACAGTGAAAAAAATTGCATTTTAAATGGCAAAGTACATATTTTAAGTGAATGGCTTCCTGACACACTGCAAAAGATGAATGGGATCCAGCTGGCTTTCAGACATACAGATCCTATCTTAGTTTTCAGACCAGCTGTTTACCTTGTTCATCTCCAGTTCTTACAGCAATTGAAGGTATTTTAAGTACCTCAGAAGACCAACAAGTCATCCATACTCTTTGCGTGTGCCCATTCCCAGACTGAGATGGTTCAAAACATAAACCTAACCACTGTTCTTTTGCCCAGAAACAGTAATTCTACCTATCGTATTTCTTATCGGCCACTGTCCAGCATCATTTCAGATTTAGAACAGCTCCTGCTTACTGTGTCAGGATTATTCTTTTGCTTTGAAAAGTCTAAATGCCAATTATGTATAGCTTTTCTCAGTAATGCATTCATTAAGGGCTGTAAACTTTAGAACACTATTAAAATGTACTTGTTATTAGAATTCAAATAGTATCAACTAAGGTCAGTTGGAAAGAAATATGTGTCTTAGTATTAACTAAAAAAAAAAGAAAATGTTAGCAATTAAATTCTTTGCAAACTGAAATTGTGTTAACTTTTCTTGCTTTTCTCTTTTATTGAGGATGGAATTCAGCCAGGTAGATAGGAGCAGCGATATCACAGGCATGACATTGTGGTAGTTTTGGATAGGAGGAGAGGTCTGCAGCCAGTCTACTGGCTGACTGCTCCTGGCTTCACAGACCCCTCCAGAGAAATGAGACTCTGGTTTCTAGATGTTTTTTAATTGTGTAATCTGTTTTGCGAATCTGAATGGTGACTTGGCAAGCACTGGGAGATCAAAGTGTGGCACAGTAAACATTCCAGTGGGGAACTAGTGTGCAAATTAACGTTGGAAAATTTATTCTGCCATAGCTGATGAACTATCTTTTTTTCCAATATGGTCCTCAGCTCTGAATCGTTCCTACAATAGTTGAAAACTCTGGTCTAGACCTTGAGACAGTAGAATCCCCATTTTTTCTTCTTCGTTTCATTAGCGAGGTCTGATGAATTCCAGGTCTCCTGCCACTGCAGAGCCCTGTAGAGTACAGAAGCAGTTCCTCAATTAAATATGAAACATCAAGATAAATGTCTGAATAAAATATCCAGGACTCAGACAAACTTCCAAAACCTGCTTGTCAGCAGTGAAATGCCATTAAATCCTCTAGGAACTCATTAATAGATTAACATTTGGAAGAGTAATTACAGCTAGATTAGAACTAAGAATAAAGAAAAATAAAGGAAAATCCAGCGGCATCATTTCTCTACACTCTTGACACAAAATGAAGATCAATACTATAAAAAAATCAGAGGTAAGGAATTAAGGTCAAGATGATTATGTGAAAAATAGGTAAGCTGTTCATATATATTTCAAATAAAACTAGTGTGGATGCAACTGTTATGTAGTGTTTCATATTTTTTGTGTAGAATACTACCTCACAGGGGATAGAAAAGGCATATTAAGGTGAAATCAAGGATGTATCTGAAAATTGGATGAGTTGATGACTTCAGTGCCCTTAACCTAAATCACAACTAAAATTAACAATGTCAAGCTTTGTAGCTACATTTTCTGAGCCAAAGCAAGACACTGATCTGTAGTGAGACAGAAATATATTACCCTTCAAAAGGATTAAATACTGCAAAAGTCTTTTTTGAGAATTTATGTTACAACTCTGTAAAGGAAAGAGATAAGATAAAGTAGGTACTATAGTTAAATAGGTGAGATCTTGAGAAATGTTTCCATTTTTCATAAAATTCTTACAATTTGTAAATTTTATAGATAAAATGAATTACATTATAACCTGGAATATTAATCTCGCAAATTTATGAAATAAGAAGAAATACAAATGGAGAAAGTATGACTTAATTTAGAAATGCTTCTCTGTTACTGTGAGTGTACCTACTATAGAACCAGGCGGCACAGCAGTGTGCTGGTGTGAACTGAGCTATTTTCAAGAGAAAAAAAAAAAAAAAAAAAAAAAGAAAAGTAACAAGGTTGTAAAATACATAGATGACAAATAAAATGAAGTCATCAATGTGTAAAAAAATGTTAAGGTTTTAGATTTGCAATTTTCCTATTTAAACACCCTCATTGATTTGTTACAAATACTGTTAACCCTGTGTTTGGAAAATGGTGAGGACATTATCACTTGTGTTCTCATTTGTAATAAAATAGATTAACTTGCTGTGAAATTTTAACTAGGCTGAGACACAACAGTAGCTACCTAATGAACCAGAGCACATTGCTGTTAAGTAGCTAAATAGATGCATACTGATTACAAGACTGAAAAATGGATCTGTTTACTTGCAAAAAAATAGTCTGTTCATAGTGTTATTCATTACAGTAGGGGAATTTCAGCATTACATTTCCACACAAACATTTTGAAATAGACACTTTCTTGATCCATATGCAGTCTTACATGATGATACTCTATCCTCATTTGTAGTACATACGATACAGAGAAAATTTCACCTCCTTTGTTGCTGATAGGGAAAAGTGTATCTTCCCTGTGTGTGTAAATTTTTGTAACTGGTAAGATGTTAGATGACGTAATCAACTAATTCTCTTAGAAAGTGATTCACCGTGTGATTAAGAATGACATTATTATTTGACACTTTTATTTCTGCCTGAACGTTTCAAACCAAGACCGTGAGTTTGAAGGCAAATTACTTGAAGCAGAGATTATTTTGTAGCAAGAGACAATGGGAAATGCAGTTACCAGGAGGAGCTTGAATACTTTGTTTTTCCAAATCATCAGCTTTTGAATTACTCAAATAACTCCTGTTTAAGATGACATATATGGCTATTTGCGTGAGATCTAAGTGTTAATTCATAGTCATATTTGTTCATAGGTTTTTTTGCAGAACAGTTGGCATGTCCTCTTCTTGGCTATTCATTTTCATGGTTGCAATAGACAATGAAATTTACTTAAACTATGTACTCCTCTGTAAAAGTAATCATTTCAAAATGATATCTTAATTGTAAATTGAGTACTTTTTGAGGTAAAAAGAGAGGAAATAGTGCCAAAGAGGACCGTTAAAAGTGAAATCCAGGCAAATAAAATTATAGTCAGAGTTGTAGCCTGTTAGCAGTAACTTATTTGGAAGTTTTTATTTACACAAAGGTAAAAGACACATAGTATTTATAGGCTCAGGATTGCATGTATATGATTCATTTTTTTAGGAGGATACTTCTTGGGGTATGAATGTGACTTTTAAAAGTAACTTAACAAGCAACCCATCCACAGAGTAAGTCATGATTCTTTTACTCTTCCTCTCATCTCAGCAACCTCTAAACCCACTCTTTTGAAGACGGAGAAGAAGCAAACGCAGGGGACTTTAAGATCAGTGACTTGGACTTTTTTCCCCCAGAATTTGAAAATTTGTTTGTTTAAAACCAGTTTTCAAAATTTTAACAACTTGTGACTCAATGTAATAGATTCATATCTGTTAAAACTTAGTAAACATTTTTAATTAGCATTCAAGCATACTGCAATTAAAAGTCTGCCATTAAGATTTATTAGTTATTGTATGTTCATTAAATAACAGATAATTACTGAAAACAGATCTATTGAGGATTAGCAGCTATGTAATAGATACACATCTGTTACATGATTTTGAGGCTCAGTTATTTAATGTACAATAACTATCCTATTAAAAACACATTCATTGCTACGTTTTCAGCTGGTGTGATTGGAATAGGCAAATGCCACCCCTTACTATTACGAGGATCCAATCTCACATTCCCTTTGCATCATTCTCAAATGTATCTGTAAATATGAAGATAAGCGTGGTGTAGAGAGATTGTTTTAATGGATGACAGAATATTCTTAAAATGTCGATCTTGTTGCCAGTGTTATTAATGAATTGCCTTAACAGATTATGAACAGAAGCTATTACGCTAGCTATTTATAACGGAAAAACTATTAGAATCTACCATTCTCTTCCTAAAGCTATATTATTGATTTATGATACTGTCTAGTAAAAACTGTATAAAAAGTTCAGATGCTATTGAGTTTATTTGCAAAAGCATATGGTGAATTGCCACCAAGTAGCCAGATTGCATACTCCTAATGAAAAATCTTTGAGAACAGGTTGGAAAGGCAGAAAAATTTTGAAGTTCCCTTGAGACAACTTCCCCAGATTACACTGTAATTGTGATTTTTAATGAGGTGGGGGCAAGAGGATCTCTCTTTTTTAAAAAAAAAAGGTTAACATTTCACTTCTGAGTTTCCACAGGGAACAGCTGATTGCTAGGGATGAGGGCAACTCCAAAGATGCAGTTTCTGGAATTCTGTAAATTCAAGCATCTCCTTGTTAGTGTCTCTCCATTGGAACTACTCTTTCAAGAACTTGTAATAGAGGATTTAAAGCATGGAAGGGTTTTTAAGATAAGAATATCTAGAGTATCTCAGGCCATGATCTGTCCCTTTTAGAACATTCTAATTTCTTGTTGGTCCTGGAAACAGGAATGAAGGCTGCTGGAATTGTGAATTAATTCAGAAAAATCACACATGTGGAGTCACTGGGATATCAAGTGGTCATGTAATCTCTAGCCTTCCTCAAGACAGGATGAATTATTACTTATGCCACGCTTGTCTAACCTGTTCCTAAAGATTTTTACTGATGAAAACTCCACAACATCTTCAGGCAATCTGCAGAATTTCATTTTGCTAAATTTATAAGATTTCTTATCCTTTTTTTTCTCCTTACCTAAAGTACTATGTATATTTAAATGAGGTTAATATCAAAGTGCAAATGTACACATAAGAATTTGCAAGTACATTCAAAGTACATAGTCAGTGGTGCTTTTCATGCAGAAGTGAAGTTCTTACCAGTGCCGCAGCTTTTAAAATTTCACTGGGCACTACCCTGAGAAGATATTGGTGTAAATTATTCAGGTGCAGATTCTATTGAGTTTACAAATTTGACTGCATTTAGTGACTGTTCAGTCCAAATCTGATTTTTTTTATTTGAAATGTGACTCATATATGTCAATTTTACTACCTGTAGATCAAAAATATGTTGTGAAAACAGCATGAAAGAACATTCTTTATGTTCCCATGTGTGAAAAAGGTAGAAAATAAGAAGTTACTTAGAAAAAAAAAAGAGGTGGCAAATGCTATGTCATGACACAAAGGGTTGAAAAGCTGTGCCCAGATACATTGCGTGTAGAAGGCTATACTCTTTTTGGTTATAGAAGACTATACTGCTCTTTTGATGTGAATTCTGTTCACTATTTATCTAGGAAAGACCATTTGTTACTGCTATTTTAGCTAACTTCATTTTTTCATTGAACTTCAGAGAAGCTCATGAATCAAATTGCACAGACCTTGTTTTATTTCTGTTTCAAGGAAAGGATTCAAGACAGCCCTTCTCCAGCTCCGTCTCTAGAAGACAGTCAGCGGCCTGGGAGCCACGCCTCCTCCCATCAGAGCAGCAGCGTGTCTAGCTCACCATCCCAGTTGGACAACACACCAGACAGAATTGGTTAGTGCTCTGCAGCCTCACACCCCTTCACAGTTACTGACCTCGAGAATTTTAGAAGTTTGTTGAGGCAAATATTTCTTTGCTGGGAAACACAGGAAAGCACTCGCTTGCTAACACACCACACACACCCCCGCCCCCGAAAGTTCATCAGTATAGTTTGTTTTATTAGGTTCATTGCTATGCATAGTCCAGCCCCTCAGATTCATTCTATGCCAGTATGCATCCATGCAGAGAAGATATCACCCCTTCTCTGGTATGACCAACTTTTCTTGCATGCTGGAGTAACAAGTGCCTCTGAAGGCACCTGGAATTGAAAAATAGCAAAATATCTTTTTCCTTTGTACGTATGTCAGAAAAGTCACAGATTATATGATGGCCTTTCCGTTCCAAAAACCTCTTCATGCGCACACATTCCCTCATCAGCACGAGGCTGAGGGCTTCTTGACTTTTTTGGTCTCTCCATCACAGCTTTCACAGCCTGTGCATTATCGATCTTCTGTTTAAAATGCTAATTCAGTCTAGAGGAAGTTTAGATCCTATTCTTGGTGCTTCCAAGAGGGATCTAGGGCAAGTCAGTTAACATCTTTTCACATCAGTGTATGTCAACACTGTTGTCTTCACAGTGGAGCCTATGCAGGCACTGCTGAGCTAGTTTTAAACTACAGAAACAGTGCAGTCCATGTAAGTCAGGGTAGACTTCACTCCCATCAAATAACTACTCAACTGCTTGACAGGATTTTGCAGTTTGGACTCTGGTCCATGCAGCAGCACCATGGCACTTCATAGCACAGTTGTCTCTAGACATACTAGTCAGTGGAACCTGAACTACTTTGCCTAAACATATGCACACACAGGGCAGAGACTAGAAAGTAGATTCCCCTCAGCTTTTTCGTATGTAAAACAGGGCTAGAAATATAAAGGACAAGAAATGTAGCTTCCTATAGCAACAGTGAAAAAGGGACTTTTGTCCTCACTGTAGATTTTGAAAGCTACTGTAACTTGTTTTATTAATAATAGTGGCACACACTGCAAGCCTCTGGGCTCCAGAAATGGTGCTGAAAGCTTTTTAAAGAAAACTAGGGGTTTTTTGTGTTGAACTAAATGTTTCTCTGTGTTGAATGTAATGCTTACTGTTACAAAGAGATGTATGTATACTTTGTATCTATATAAGTACAGATATATTTTTACTTTTGCAATTAAAAAAACCCAAAACCTTTCCCTAAAATATGGTGATGAAGTTTTAACAAGTGTCATCACTGGAATAACTTTAAGTTCTGTAATTAGTTAATTGCAGAGAAGGAAATGTTTTAATTAAATAAGAACAGAGAAAATAGGCATGCTGAAATCATAAATTTAACACCTCTTACTGATCTTGCAAGTGTTAAGTAAAGAATTTATTTCAACACTACAACGTATTGTTTTTCCACTGTCATCTATCAGTTTGGGGTGTTATCTGTCTATCTGTATTTTTTTATTAAGCTTTCTGCTTTATAGATAATTACTAATACTTAAATCCTTAAATGTTTTTTCCCCAAAATTATTTCTGTGAAGTACTTTTCTAATTAGTTAATTTGAACATTTCATAAGAAATCACATTCATCTCAGTAGTAATTTGGGTTCTATCTTGATATCTTTGTTTAATCAACTTAAGCAAATTTGCTTTTGCTGCATATTTTACTTGGCTCTAAGTGCTGAACTGGGAAAGTGAAATGGTTGATTATAGGCAATAAAAATGGTCAATTGCTTTAGAACTTCTATAGTATAAATAAATGTTAAAATACCAAAATATTGACAAGGAGAAAATATAATTTAATATTTTCCTCTCTTCTGACTTTTTTTTACTTGACAGTGTTATATAGCTGTGCACTCTGTTTTTTTTTAGCGATGCTGACCAACAGCAGGGAAGGAGAACTCATTGATCAAGAAACTGGGACCAGCCTAAAAAAAATACAAAAGGATAAAGGTAGCATTATGGACTGTTTTCCATCTCAGGCATTTAATTACACTTATTATGAGTTTTATGCCTTTTTCTATTATTCTGCATATGCAATGGCATAATATTATAAATATAAGAGAGCTAAGTGCCTAATTGCAATGAATAATGTATCCAGTAAATTTACATGGCGTTCTTCTTAGGAAGTGTAAACAATCAGAATTTTGCTTCTCTCTGTTTATATAGTACGGGGCTAATATTTTGCCGGTCTTTTGATTCAATTATTTATGAAGTTCCTAGCAAATATTTGATTAGTCACATGGTATTGTTCCTTTGCCTCCAGGGGATATGTGTGCAGACTACACTAATGCTGGTATGTAAGTGAGGGAACTAAGCCTTTTTTTGTGTCTAATAATATTACATTACCTCATAAATGAGAGGCAGCAAGGGAAAAAGTGACGTTTGGCCTGTAGTGATTGTCCTGTAGGCAGGGAGGTGCCTCCTCTGCTCAGTTCTCCCTGCAGTGATTGTTGAGCACTGGAGAAGTGAACACGTTGGTGTGTGCAGGTAAGCCCTGGGGAAGGGGTCTAGCGACAGAGAGCGTGTGGCATCTGGGGCTGCACATTGAGGAAGAAGCCGCCATTTTGTTTCCTTGCAAATGTAACAAAAAAATAAATCATATTAATAGGCAAGAGGTTTATTCTGGCAGTATGTACAGAAAACACCATACAAAATGAGCGCCTGCAAAAAAAGAAGATGGGATATAGTTGGAGAAATAAAAGAAAGCGGAAGGTTAGTGAATACTGGAAAAGTACTGCAAAGGCATATACTGAGGGAGATATTAAGGTTTCAGAGTGAAAAAGATGTGAAGGAAAAGAAAGAGAAGGAAATGACCAAAAGAGGAGGCAACATAAGCTAAATGCACTTATAAGTCTACTGTAAATATGAACATTTTATCATAAATGAAAACACAAACTGATTTATATTTTGATTGAGGTGATTTTAGATTATCTGTAAAAATCACAAACTCATACACCTCAGGCATGAGTAAATGATTGCATTCTCTGTGTTAAATGTATTTTCTGAGAAAACTAAAAAGGCAGGTATAGACAATTTTATGAGCTACTCAAGAGAATTTGGAGGCTCCATGTGCCCTGTGGTTCCAGAATTATACAAAATCATTTGAGCGGATTCATGATTTTGTATGATCAGCTCTATTCCTTAGACATCTCTGACTGATCCAGTTATGGGTAGGAAGAGCCTGAAACTTCCTTCTTGGATTTTATATTTTCGTACTCAACTCTCTCTCCTCCTGAAAGCAAAAGCTGTTTTCTATTCACTGGTTTCTTCAGGCACTTAAGCACTTTCCTCTTGAACCCCAAAAGAGCCCTTTTGTGCAATTCTGAGATAATTTTCTGTCTGGATCATCATGCTTAAATCCTTCCCTCTTGACTCCTGTTGGCATTTATGGACCAACACCAGAGGCCAAACAGTTATCAACCATACCTTCATTCCTAAGATTAAAAAATTACATTTCTGTAGTAATTACGTAGGTGAGTATTTAATCTAAATCTGAAAGTGTAGTTGATTTTAATTTTCTTGAACTGTGCATGGTTTCTTACCACATGTTTAGTCATTTTTCAGAGAAACAATTCAATATCCTGTGGGGTTCGACGATGCAAATCATTTAGTTATTGGTAGTAGCAGTCCTGTTGCTCAGGACGGATGAAGGAAGGTACAGTTTAAGGATCAGAAAAGACAACTCAGAAATCCCAAAAAGCATGAAAATAATTTAAACCCCACCACCTGTGAACCCTGTGATCACCGAATGTTCCTTGTGACATTTCTGAAATCACAAAGATCTGATGCTAACTTTTTGTGTACCATAATTCACCTTAAGATTAAAGTTGTATAGGTTTATTCATTTCCTGATCTACATTTTTGCATAGTATTATCTTTCTTTAATTGATTATATACTGGGAAATATGTGTTTATACATGTGTTACTTCTGCAGGTACCTCCAGATTTTTTTAGGATGGAGTTAGTGTTCAGAGATTCACCTACATCAGAAAAAAGTACTTTGAAATAATGAGACATTTTAAATTATCATTTTAAAGATAGAATAATGTTTCTGGTTTTCTACTTGGTCTGCGCAGGTCAAGTTTTTCTCTGAAAATATGAGAATGAGAAATTGCTTCTTTTTGTCAAGTAAAGATGTAATTTTCAAGTAATCCCATGGCTCCAGACCTGAAACCTTCTGACGACACTATAACAGGACAAATGCTGACATTTTAAAGGCAGCAACAACATTGTATATCCAACAATTCCAAGCTGATTTTGCATTTGGCAGTGTGACAGGCTTGTATTACAGTTCCTGTAGGAATCTCTGTTTTATAGGATACAAGCACCCTATAACTGATGGACTGCACCAGTAGGACAGAGTCAGTGCTCTGCTTCTGAAAATCCTCAGCCTGTGTGTGCTGGGCCTTTCTGTCACCCTATACAAGTGTTGTTATTCCTCAATGATTTATCTCACTCCCATACAGATTCTTTGTTCCTAATAATAGTATTATTCTCTTCTGTATAATTATTTTGGGCTCTGGTGCACCTCAAATATGTTGACTGTTTTTCATAGTCTGATGTGGACAGTCACTGAAGAGTGTGATCTGTGCTGGGTTGCTCAGCAAAAAATGTAATGTGTATACAGAACGAGCTTTATTTTTCAAAACCTGCCATTACTTTTACTGAGGCAAAATATATTTACCATGGAAAAGATTTTCAAAGTTATTAAGAAGGAATGTAGTTAAAATAAAAGTATCAACATTTATTAAGTATGACAAGTAAGCGGTTTATACAGCCGTGGCAAACATATGTTTTCACATCTGTTTTGAGTAATATCATCATGATTTTAAAAATGATTTATAGCTCTGCAGGCCATAAAATGCCAGCTTTGCTGTAAGCTGGAAGTTTTCAAACAACAAAGAAATTATTGAAGGCATATATTGAACATGTTTTTGTGTTATACACCTTGATACAACTTTAGAAATCTGAGCACTCCGTAACAATTAAGATAGCAACAAATGAAAATTAAGTAAAATTTAGCAGCAGTACTACTTATGCAGTATCTTAGCATAAAAAACAGTAAAAGTTAGTGTAATTATTATAGGCAAATACTGTGATAATCCCTCAGGATACACAGTTTTTCTTTTCCATGTCCCATTTTAAGTGATCTCAGCACCAGACAAAAATGGGCCACTTTGTTCTCATCAAAGTAATTTAAAAGTAATACGGGCTGAAGAGAATATAGTTTAACAGTTTTTCTTTAAAAGACAGTTAATATGAGGTTGTTCAATTCCGTTGAGCTGTTTGCATATGTTGGTGGGGGCAGAATTTACAGAATTAGCGGCTGTCTCAGGGCAGAGGGGTTAGAGCCCAGTTACAGACCATACCTTTAAGCTTTTTGAAGGAGAAATACCATTAAATCTCAGTTACTCAACATCCTTTCATCATCTTTTTAGGAAGTGTGGTCAGACTTAACATTAGAGAACAATAGTGTCAAACATCTTTGTAAGTCTGCAGTTTTATTTTTTTTTTATAGAAAATACATTATTATATTTTGTCAAATGCCTTTAACCATTATGGCACACAAGCATTTTGCTTGTGCATCCATATCAGGGCATAAGTGAAAACCATATGAAGAGTAATCTGTACTTTATTTTGAAATCTCTATTTTGAAATCCTTTCCGTGAAAGGAAACAGAGTTAGAAAATCCCCAACAGAACTTAGCCCCAAATGTTTACAGAAACTTAAACACAAATTCTTCCTGATTGTGCTTACTTGCTATGTCTGGTTTTAAGCAGTTACATTTTACCTGCACAGTTGCTCACTGAAACTAAATTTTAAATTCATCTGCTTCAGTATATATCCTGGAAAAAATCTCTATTGTATGGGAAAGGATTGTGTTTGACACAGCCCTGTATAGGCTTTATAGAAACCTCCACATGAATTCTGGCATTCGAAAGGTTAAACGAGCCAGAAAGGAATTTGGCCATGCCTTCCAGTCGGATTTAAATGCCAGTACAATTATTCTGTTTGACTGCATGACAAGAAATATTTCAAACTCCTCATATAGGATGGAGTAATAAAAGGCACTGGCCCAACTCTTGCCATAGAAATCAGTGGGAATGTTTGTGATGTCTTCAGTGGGAACAGAGTTTGGCCAAAGCCTGGTATTTGGGAAGATCACTCCCCCAGCTAATACTCCTGGTTGTTCCAGACAGGGATAGTACATGCTCACAGGCTGCGCAAAGTGCTGTACCTCCTGGACCGGTAGCATGCCCTTAGCCCTGGTGAGAGCCGGGCATGCACCAGCTCTGCCCCTCTGCTCTGATTTTAGCAGGAGGCAAGCAGGACGTGTGGGCCCCGGGGGATCACAGCGTGCTTTGACTGGGTGTTCATGCGGGTGTTTGGAGTGCTAGAGCTGCACTCCACCCTAAGTGAACTAGAGTCAGATTTCATGGGAAAACTTGATAGATGACAAGCATCTTCAGACTTAACCATTGTTCAGGCAGTCTTTGAGTAGAAGTAGAGCTTGTATTTGTTGAGAAAGTGATTTGCTCTGAATTTCCCAGAGCTGCTCGGTGGTGATGCTACCCTCCTCTAGCCCAGTTGTCTGCATCTTCAGAGCAAGTCTGGATTCAAGGGCTGTGTCTTGTGTTTCCAGTAGATGGTAGTCTCCAAAACTGCATCTGGCAGGTATCCCTTTTTGTTTTATTAAAGAACACCTTTCCCTTTATTACTTCAAGGAAATGGGAGTTTTGCATCATTTCTGTCAGCAGAGTGAAATATTTTCAGATGGCCAGAGACTACAGTAATGAAAGAATAACTATATTTATTTATTGTATTTCATTAGCAGAAAAGAGTTTTTATGCTATTTAAATTAATCATTGCCAAAGGACTGGGTTACTTATGATGTGAGGGGAGGAGAACGAGCAGGTGCAAAACACCTGAAACAGCAACAGGCCCTGGTGGTGGGGGTGTCCTCCAGAGAGAGGACTTTTCCAACAATTAATCTGAAAGCCTCCAGATGGAGAGTGCAAGGAATAAGGAAGAGAACTAAGAGTATGAAGCTGTACTACGCAGCGTGTGTACAAAATGTGCGATAGGTGCCAACACTTCAAATATTCACCATGCTGTTTCTTTGATGTATCAATACTTGCACGTTAAAGATATGATGAGAAAAAAGCAATTTTCTTCACGAATGTGCTCATGAATCTTCTCTTGAGATACATGAAAAAGTCCCCAAATTAGAAGTGAAGTCGTGTATATTAGAGACCCAGGGGTCCTTTTGTAAGCAGTGGATGCAATAATACATGGGTTTAAAGATTGCAAGGGTTTCTTTTTCCAAAAACCTTGTGACATGCGCAGTGCAAATGTTCACTGGAAAATTCGGAGCTATTTTTACATTTTCTGTACTCTGAGAATACTGAAACCCAAGAAGCACAGTGCTCTATTCTGGGTAAAGGCTTTTTCCACAAGAGTCTTTGTTGTTAAATTTAACCTGCAAGTGAACTGACAACTGTTAAAATGGTGGCCTAAGAGTAGATGTGATCTTTCGTCAGTCAATCAATCAAAAGAAAAACCAACACCAAAACCAACCCAAACCCATGAAACCAAGGCAAACTCTTATTCACATTTAGATTCACAATGCATGTAAATAGACAGTAATAGTAGAGCTTTAATTTCTAAATGTCTAGACTCATATCATTATGATTGTGTGTTTAACCATTGCTCAAACATTTATAAATACAAGGGCAGTTATGCAAGAGATATTAATGAACTATTCCAAGGTCACATCTTTTACATTAAGTTTATATTAGTTCTTTATTTGCAGAATCATTTTGAAGAATGCATTTTTTCTGAAGAGCAAAATACCCGCCTCACAATTATCTTGGCAGATGGACCAAGACAGCTTCTTACATTGATATATAATTTATTAATATGTTTTATTTATTAGATTTCAGTGACTTTAATGTATTGCTGTCTAAACACTACAAATTATGGGTCTGTATAAACGTGCTGAAATAATGAAATTTTCTTAATAGGCCAAATTTTTAGTAAGGTGTTTGTGTAAGTCCATGGAATAAAGTGGGCAAATAAGAACAAAATCCAGCAGAAATGAGGCAGCTACTCTCCAAAGTCAGGTTGTCTTTTCAGAGTCTGCCATTTCCACTTTTCCTCCAATACTGTGAATTGAGTTTTAGGTAGGTCCGTCTTATAGAGCTATATCAGATTTGAAAGGCATAAAAAGGGGAGAAAAAATGCTGATTGGTACCCAGTGACCTAAGAAAGCTTTTGGATTAGGCCCAGAAATCTTTTCCTTAGAATTAGCACTTGTATTAAAACTGACCCTTTGAATTCTCTGATTTGTAATACCTTTGATGCAAAGTCATTAACCTGAAAACTGCAGTTGGTGACATTCTTAATGTCTATGAGTTATTAAATAAGTTTGCCTCCAGTCCTTATTACAAGCAGTAAGATCTCAAAAATATGCATCCTGAAAGGTTGCTGAATGGTTTTCTCATGTTACAGAAATCCTTGAGATCGCTGGGAATGCGTTGCCCAGGGTTCAGCCTCCCCCTGCCTGTGCTCTGAGCCAGCCATAGGCACGAAACCTACTCCTGAGAAACTGTGTTTCTGCATTTGTGTGCCCAGGTGTGCAACCATGCATACATGTAGGGAAGGAATAGGTTCTTCTCTGTTTGAACTCATCCAGTAAGTCTTAAGACTGTCACTGCTTGAAATTTTTGTTTGTACAGACTGTGTATGTTACTGAAAATAACATGTCATTCCTAGCAAGGACAACAAAGACTACCATCAAACACTTCTTCACTAGGAAACTACTTAGAAGCCAGAAAATTTCTGCTTTAAGTACAGGTGTCTGTTATAAGAAAAGACATTTTTGTTATATTTCATGCATTCGATTTAAGCCAAAGTAAGTGAATGGATAAAAATTTAAGTTAATAACAAAAATTATTAATTGGTGATTTTGAAAGTTTTGCAGTATTTGTGTCCAAGGAAGACCTTAAAGAAATTCATAGAAGCTGCGCTTCATAAAATACAGGTTTCTTTTCTAAGGGTTACTGATAGTGAGCTGGGCTTTAGAGTTTGTCATCTTGCCCATAGATGGATGTTACATATCAGTGAAATATTATTAAGTGTCACAGTCACAGCTCTGGCCCTGCCTGCAGAGCCTTTGTTTCAGTCAAGAACTGAGGACCAAAAACGGTCTTGATTGTGACAGCAATGCACCAAAGGTTTTACTCGTGATTGCGCTGTCAAAGAGCAAATCCAGCCTTTATAGCATCAGTGGACTTTGCTTTATATAACGTAATATCCGGAGGAGAGGACAACTCAAGACCTGCAGCTGCTTGCAGGGGAATGCTCTGCATGCTGTGGTCCTGGGCCAGCAGCCTTAGGAAAACATGAGTTATGGGGAGGCCTTGGATCATACCTAGCACAGGTGGATGGTATTTTGTGTAGCATTTTCATGTATTCAAGACTTTCTTCTAATTTGATCTCTTGAATATCTTAAGATCTGTAGACTGTGTCCGCCTTCTGTGTAAAAGTCACGTTAAGATGGCAATTAAGAGCTGTGTTTTCCTTTATGCAAGAGGACTTGATGCCCAGAGGTTTCTGGTGACGGTAAGGCTGAGAACAAAACCATACATTTACGTGCATCTACAAAGTGTTTGTGTACATGCTGCATTACAGCAAATATTCCTGATAATAAAAAAGTAATAGATCCTTAGTGGACATAGAAGGTAGTGAACTAACCTCATGTTGGAAGTGGAAAAAGATTATCCTCTTGAAATAGGTAGTCATGAAACCAGAATAAGTGTGTTCTTCATTATATTTCAGACATCGTACTGAATTACGTCGACAAAGTTACATGATACCTTGTTAGCAGAGCAGGTATCACCCATACACTGAAGTCAGAAGCCACTAGGGCTGCAGAATGTAAGGCAGTCTGGACCACAGCCAGGTCAGGCTGTAATTTCAAGGAAAACAGATTTTATATTCGATTGTTGGGGCAGAGGGCACCACTACAGTACTATTTACTGTGTTAGGTATTTGTTTATTAGAGCCATATTTATTTCTGGGGATGGACAGTTCTATTAGTAACTTTTTTGTATTATCAGCTGTGCTTTGGAAATTAAACATTGTACCTGAAAGAGTGGGAGACCACAATAGTAAGCAATCAATATAATTTCAACTATTTTAAAAGAAGTACTTTATTTTGAAGAAAAAAGGCCCATTTTGAGTGCTTTCCATGAAACTCCCTGCACTTTTGAATAAGTTCAGTATTAATGTTGTGATGTTCTTGTAAGGATTCTTATTAATACAGTAGCAAATAGATGCATGGGTGAGGTAGCATAAGAATCAGCAATTAAATGAAATGCGTATTATGTATGTTACTGAAAACCTTACTGTCCTCACACAGAAAACCACACATACATATAAATATGTCTGGAAACTTTTTTAAACTTTTTTTGTTCTTGACTGTATTCAAGTTTTTTTTCATATTGACCTTATTATTCTATATATTCTCCGTAAATTAATTATGTAGGGAAAAAAGTGCAAAATAATAAAGGAGTTGTCTTGCAAGTCAAGGGAAGTGATTCTCCTACTCTACCCCCCTCTCGTGAGACCTCACCTGGAGTACTGTGTCCAGCTCTGGGGCTCCCAACATAAGAAGGACCTGTTGGAGTGAGTCCAAAGGAGGGCCACAAAGATGATCAGAGGGGTGGAGCACCTCTCCTATGAGGACAGGCTGAGAGAGTTGGGGTTGTTCAGCTTGGAGAAGAGAAGGCCCTGGGGAGACCTTATAGCAGCCTTCCAGTACCTAAAGGGGGCTTATAAGAAAGGTGGGGAGGGACTCTTTATCAGGGAGTACAGTGATAGGACGAGGGGTAACGGTTTTAAACTGAAAGAGGGTAGATTTAGATTAGATATTAGGAAGACATTCTTTGCTGTGAGGGTTGTGAGACACTGGAACAGGTTGGCTATAGAAGTTGTGGAGGCCCCATCCCTGGAAGCATTCAAGGCCAGGTTGGATGAGGCTTTGAGCAACCTGGTCTAGTGGAAGATGTCCCTGCCCATGGCAGGAGGTTTGGAACTAAATAGTCTTTAGGGTCCCATCCAACCCAAAGAATTCTGTGATTCTATGTTTCTAAAATGTCTCCCTGCTTTTCCTATCAACCTACGTCAATTATAGGAGCAATTTATTTGCCAAAAAGATAAACAAACCTTGAACAACTGATTATGAGGTTCTCATTATACAGTCATTATACAACCCATTAAGTTATGAAATAACAGAATGAGAATAACAAGGAGGACATAATAATTCTTACACTAACAGTAACATTTTACCAGTACCTATCTGAGCAAGCTGGCCAGTGCTGGGAAGTGCCCACAAGTGAGGCTGCCTGGGTCACCGTGAGAGCCCGGTGCCTGCTACCAGATGAGAGGTGAGTGCTTGCATTTGCTGAAAATTTCCAGCTGTGAATATTCTTCTTGTAGCAGGTAGTTAGGGTTGATAAAAAGGTAGAAGGAGAGAAACCTGTGCCTAGCTGTCTTTGGGATACCTCAGTCATTGGGGTACTCTGTGGGAAGTAAACTTCCTTCTTGAAACTCCTCGATTTGTAGCAGGAGATTGAATCTCCTCTCCTAAGTGAAGCTCTTTCAGGCTGCTGCATCTCTGCATTGCATCTATCACACTATCTCCAGTTAAAGCTGTTCCACTTCATCTGAGTGATTAAATATTCATAAGAGCAGGCTCCTTAACTAGGTCCCTTGGCCTGCTGCATTATCAGCTATACTGTTGAGCTGCTTTGTGTCTTTTGTCCCTTCCCCAGACTCCTTTACTAAATAATCCCAAACCAATAGTCTGATGGTTTGAAAACAGTACTCTTGTCTCTCAAGTCATCACTCATTCTGGGGCTTATGAGACCAGAATGGGAGTATTGTCATCCCTGGACATACGGTCTATCTCAGATCCTCCAAACAGGACCCAAGTTAAGCTTCACAGCCAAAATACATGTGGCCAGAGGGACCTTGGACATAAATTTAGAAGGTCAAAGGCAGCTGTGAGACTGACTGTTGGGGTTTTTAGATACATCATCAATGCCTCATCGACACATCTGTGCCCAGCATTAGGACATCAAGTGCCTTTGTAGCTTTAGCTTGAAGGATCAGACTTCTGAGAGTTTTTGAGGCATCATTCATCATTCCGTAACTGTAGCGTGCATGAACACCTGTGAAAATCAGCCCCCAAGTGATTGAGCCACTTTTGAAAGTAGTAGTTGGACTCCAAGTCATTTTGAAATGTTGTTAATTTGTGATGTATTTGTAATACTTAATCACGTTCTTGAGAATTGTTAAAAATGTATAGTTTTCCCACAAGGTTGTATTGCACATACACAGGCTCACTTATACTGTAACCTTTTTAGCCATTAGAAGTCTGAAATTCAAGCAAATGAGTACAAAGCTAGAAAGAAAGTGATTATTCCAATATAGAATTCCCCAGGCACGCTTTGGTCATGCTTGGCCGTTGCGTGTTGCTCTCGAAATACTAACTGATTTATTTTCTTCTTTTATTTTGTAGTCAGTGTGACAGTAGTTTCTAAAGCAGATTTTTCTTCTCATTGACAGAATACGACAGACTATAACAAGTTGTTTAATAAATAAAATTCTGCTTCCAGGTGTATTTTGAGATGTTATAATCTATAAAACATTGTATAGTTTTGAATGTCTATTTTATCTGTCACCTGGACTGCTGTGCAGTATTTTGATAGCTATACTTGGCTTGTGTGAATGTGCTGACATATCCCATGGCTTATTCGTGTGAGTGTTGTCAGTGAGGGGATACATAACTGTAAAATTTTTAATGACAGTTCAGTGGAGTGCCTCTTCTGGTGTGGTAGAAGATGCCTTTTTTGATGTAGAATATGTGGGAGGATGAAGCATCTCTGGTAGATGGCTGAGCTAGAGCAGAAAATGGAATATGTGTGTGTACACATCTATTCACAGAGGTCAGAAAATATGAATTGCTGGGAAAATAACATGTTATTTATACATCTGTAACCTTTGGAGACATTTTAGATGCTGTCAATTAGGAGATTGGCCTGTATTTATTATTGTTGTCTTGGTTTTTGTTAGTTTTAAAATCTAGAAAGTGATTGTAATGAAGGTGCCAGGCAAAAGTGTGGAGAAATTCACATATTAAAGGAGGAGTTGCCACAGTTGCTGTTTGACTTTTGACATTATTGTCATACAGCCTACGGCATTACAAGCACAAGGGATTTAGATGGAAAGGGGAGCTTGAAATTACTCTATGAAGAGTTTATATTTTTATGTACTGAATTTTGTTTTAACTGGTGTATTTTAAGGAAAGCATAATATTTTTGTAAAATCAAAATAATAACAACAGTAATAATAACAATAATAATAATTCCATCATGCCATAATTCCTTTGTTTCTTTGTACAAAGCTTTTGATATTTAAAAAAAACCAACAAACCAACCAATATTCAAAAGCTATTCAGTGAGTTCCTGAGAGATAGTTTTATTGTGTCAGGAACATTCATTGCTAATCTCTCTCTATACACACATGTTGAAATCTCAGCAGAAGATAAGTTGGGCACTTCTAGACTATAGTCTTACTCATAATAAGAATTCTTTCTAATACATAAGATAATTTCTCAGAATCCTATTTTAGGATTAGTGTTTTGTAAACATCACTGTCTGTATAGCATATATTTAATTTTACTCAACTAGCAGTTCATATATCATCAGTCACATAAAATGCTGAAGCTAAATGGTCCCAAGTATCTAAAAAGTATGATTATGATTCTATAATAGTTGTAGCTAAATGACAGAATTTTTGTGGGTTTTTTTTTTTTCAGCAATGAGAGCTAACCTACAAAGATACATGGGTTAATAAATTTTAAGGATAGATAACTGAAGTCTCAAAGTTTGAAATTTGTACTTTTCCTAGTGTCTATCTCAAAGGTGGTACATGCTGTCTCATGCGGCAGGAGGCAGCAAAGTAGCTGGGTTGAGGTCTCCCCTCTTGTATTCTGGTTATCTTCAGTGAAATTGTGTTCTGATGTTCAAACATGTAAGTAGAAGCTGTTGAGGAACTGGTTTCTCTTCTTCTATGACAAAACAGACAAAAACGTCTGTTCTTATTTCCTCTTAAGAAACTTTACAGCCTCAAGGACCCTCATTTATTCCCATATCTTCCTTCTCATCTGAAGGGAAAATCTCTTCTCTTTATACACGAAACTGTCTATCCATCAAAATCCCACTTTAGTATGCAGGGGTTTTACCCCAGAAAAAAAGGGAACCCAGAAAAACAGTGCAGTTAGTTTGAAATACAGAATAGATAATTTACTTTCTTAATAAAGATTACATATGGAAATAAAGATATAGAAAAAATATAGAAACAAAGAGATCGTCAGAGCAGCCTCTTCAGCCTCTTCCATGGGCTATTCTGGCTCCCCCTTAAAAATCTAAAAAAGAAAAAAAACCTGAGGTGTCTTTTTTAAAGATTTGGCTCATACCTTCACAATTCTGCAATCAGTGGAATAAGAGAAGGTGATCTGGCCAGTTCATGTCTCAGCCTTCAGAGAAGCAGGTTCATTGGTTGGTTGTACCTACAGTGCGCCAGGTACCCTAAAGAAATGACCGCTAGCAAAGGAACCGCAGTTGTGCAGTGCTGCAGTGCCCTCCTGGAGGAATTAATACATCAGAAATGGGGTATGCCTCAGTGGGAGCCTGATTGCTAGTATGGCTAAACTGCTTGTAGCATGCAAACTGTCTCAGGTCTTATTATATGGCACTGCACTGTGTAATACGGACACATCCTGGCTGATAAGGAGCTGTAGCATAGATTTGGAATGTTTGCATCACTAAAATGAGACTGTTTATCTAAAACGAAAGATTATAACAGAAGAAATCCAGAAGAGAGAATAATACATATTAAACCTTGTTTTCTAGGCTATTGAATTAATTTATAGTAATATGTCAGTGAGCAGGAAGGTAACAGCATCTGGTAGCAATAAATGTTTCCTTTCCTGAGTTACCAAATGAGCTATGGGAAGGTGATTAGAAATAAAATCTAACGATTTCTGATAGAAATAGGTAACACTGCATGGGCTTTGAGATAAGAACTTGACAAATGTGTAAAATAAATGCAAAACTGATTTGGAAAAGGGGGGAGATTACCATTTTCTATGTTGTGTGCCAAGATTTGTGCATTTCAAATGTTAGCAGTTGGCTTCTTTTCAAAACTGATAAATAATGATGTTTGTTGTGGAAACAATTATCCTAAAAATAATTTAAAAGGATTGTATCCCCTTTTTGTTTGCCTATAAAGACCACATTCAATTTATATATAGACAGAAAGAGCTCCACTTGCATCTATAAAACAGTTCTTAAATCATTCTAAATAATTGATGTGCACAAAGAATTCTTTTCGCTTTTGTTTGAAGTTTTATTTCTGCGGCGTTGTGCTTTCTAATTGTACTTTCAACTACTATGACATCTGTTATAGTTGTTTCAAAAACTTCCAATACTTTTCTTTTTTTAATGATAGACAATCTTTTCAAAGACAAACTGTCTTCATTTTGAGCAAGAAAAATAATTAGTTGAAAAAAGATCACTGATTTGGCCGAGGAACTCACCATTTTACTTTTTTTTCTGCAAGTTGCTGTTTTATATGATTCCAGCACCTACTCAACAGAAAGCTAGCCAAAAGGAATTCATCTCTGCAGCAACTCAGAAACCATAGAGCATCAGCATATGTCCTGTGCTTCCCCGAGGAAATCCAGGACTTTATTCTACGAAAAAGAGTACCAAAAAAGTACTTCACAAACTGATAGTCTCTATATGTCTAACAGATGGAAAAGTAAGCTACTATTCCAAGCTGCTATGCCCAACAATATAGGAAAAAAGCTCAGCAATTGGAGATGCATTAATCCTTAAAATTCTGCTTAAAAATCCTTTTTAATATAACTAGTGATATGAATATGTGGTATAGCATTAAACGTAGTTCTAATGATCTATGACATAATTACAATCTTATCTCTGTCATAAAAACACAGCAGACATTTAAAGTATCCCAGATTAGGAAAGCACATTGTCTTTTTTTCAAGAGAGACTGTTTTTCCCCTTAAGGTAGAATAGGCTTTCAGCTGTGAAAAATTTAAGTCCAGGACTCTGGTCCAGTTGCAGTACACCATAACTAACCTCTGAATTAGAAGTTGCCTAGAATTCATATAATAATTAATACAGTGCTAGGGGATTTAATTGACCACAAGATTAAACTATTAAGGAAAAAAATTCATCCTAATTGAGAATTGAACCCCTACCCTTTATTCATTGAGTGTCTGCTCTGCCACTTGAGTAGAGAATTGGGGGTTAATTGACTGTCTAGAATCTCCCAAGGAGCAATTATTTCATATAATGGCACTAACACATACTGTAGTAAGGCAATTTTTAATGGCATCCTTTTTTCCCCTGGATTTGGAGAAATTTCGTTAGGACAGCAAGAAAAGATGCTGGATGTGGGGAAGGGAAGAAAGATGTAAACAAAAAAGGACTTGGGGTTTCCTTTCAACTGCCAATTGATAAAGATCAAAAAACATAAAAGGTATTGATGTGTGTTCACAGTTAGAATAAGACCTCACCGGTTTTTGCTTAAGAGACTCTAGTCTCTGTGTCCGGTGGGTCACACTCAAATGCCAGCACCCTTCTACATTCCTGTAATGATTCAATAGTACTGACTCTGCAGTAACATCTCACATCATTCTGACTGCATTTGAGGGTTTTGAACTCCACTGAATGCATCTCAGTTTTGTTGGATGATTAATTAGTGTTAGTCTATGAACTGTTTTGCTCTCCAGTTTAAATATTTATGGCTACACTCTGTGACAGTGCCGCACTCCATGGGACAGAAGGTAGTGTAAAGTGGCAGGGATTTCCCCAGTGGCACAAAATCACCTATAGCTCTCAACCATTTTCATCTTGGCAGCTGTGACACTGAAGACAGAGAACAAGAGGAGTGTTTGTAATGACTTAACTTGGGCAGCCCTGGACCAAAAGAGAGACTGTTTGAGAGTCATTGGTCGCTTAAGACAATGTTGAATACTGCTTGAGCTGGACAAGCATTCGTCTGCTGCAGCGTGGAGGAGGCTGTGAAAAAATAGTCTAGCGCTGACCCTTCCTCCTGCCGCTGTGCTTCAGGATTGGCACTGGAGTTTGTTTCTCCTATGCAACTAACATATCCATATTTTGAAAGAATATTCCTTCTAAGCCTGTGCATCAGGACTGAATTATTATCTTAAACCTTACCTTGGTGTAAATGGTGGCAATAATGTATGGTGTGGATTCTCTTTTTTTTTCTTTCTTTACCACTGTTTCATTGTATCTACTTTTTATTCTCCTTGTTCTCTATTTGATTTTTTCAGTATGTAATTTTGCTGCATATTTAAGTGGCTTCTCTTTTTCAGTGTTTGTGGAATATAAATTAATAGATAAAAGTTCAAATTTGTGGCAAAATTACAGTTCCCAGCTCAAGTTTTTATGAAGACTTAGGAATAGCCTCTAAGTAATTTTACATAAACTACAATAAAAATCATAAAAAGAAGGGGCTAGGTATACTTATATTTTTAACATTTTTCAATTTATTTGCTTACATGGTAATTAATAAAATTCAGTACTTCATAGTAGATTTTTCTGCTTCATTAGTGCAAATTTGCAGAACTTTTCTAATTACTATTCTCCTTTGAAGAATAAATAATAGAGATAATATCAAAACTTTTTAACTAAATGTAGACTCAGTTATGGATACAGTTACACATTTTTATATTTAAGTATATTGTGGTTTTTGAATATTTTTATAAAAGTGCCATCTTTACAAATACTTGAAGAAACTGTCAGAATTTAGGAGAAGCTATTTTTGTGGGGAATTATCAAAGATAAAAGGAAACGCAGAAAAGTTTAGCTCTTAAACTATCATTCTGAAAATTACTTTTAAATCCTATGGACAAGAAGGACCGACTGTGTAGGTAATTAATGCTTAAAAGTATGTAAAGTCACGGTAGGCTTAACAAAGTCTGACAGGGAATAGCACCCCATAGCATTAAGGGTGCTCAGAAATAGAAGCAGTTTAAATACGTTGTATGAAGAGATACTTCTAATGTTAACCATGTTAACATCTAAGAGGGGCTTTTGCAATGTTACCGGTAGTTCACTATGCATCTAGTAGGCAAACAAATCTTAGCTATATGTTGCTCTGCTCTGGGATATGGAGAAAGATAGCGCTTTGCAGCTGTGGTGTGTGGGAGTCCCCACAGAACAGATCACCCCAGCTCATCCAGTACCCCCTTGCGCTTGCATGCGAGGTTGCAGAGATGTGACAAGTGGGTCAGCTAAGGTGGACAGGACTCGCTTCTACCATAGCTCCTTGTTGCAGGGTGATGCATTGCGTTCACAGCTTAACTTCTGTTTCACATAAAAACATATGTGCTCATGTGCCTTTTGCTTACATTTGCATTCTGGTGAAATCCAGACCACCAGCCAGTGTGTGATCACAGACCCATAGGTTTCTGCTAGATAGTGTAAAGCAGTGCAGTCAATCGCACAGAAATCATGAAAGCAGTGTTAGAAAGTCCAGGTAACTACATTCCACAAGTACTGAAGAGTTGTTATTTTAAAGGTGACTTGTAGATACACACACACACAGACTTTGTAAACTGCTTTATCTGCAAAGGAGATTTGAAAGATACTCTTGTGCTTATTTGGTACTACCGAAATATCAGTAACATAATCTTAGACTTACTGTTTTTGCTGGAGGTGTTTAGAAAGCTGGAAGTGTGGAGAGCAGGCATGGCACAGATGGTCTTCAGCTGGAGAAACAGTGTTTGAGACTGAAAAAAATATTATTTCCTCTTGCTTGTAAACATTAGAAGTGAACAGATAAAATAGATATAACAAATACAAAAGAAAGAAGGTTTTACAGTGTAATTCAGATTTGACTGCAGTTTTGTAGTCACTCATTTTCATCTGGTCAGTAAAATCCTGGAGTAAAGACAGAGGAAACAAGATCTGATATTTCTAACATGAAAAATAAGCATAGTGTTTTCTGCAGTGAGAAGAAATAGTTGTCCCAGGTCCCATAATAACAGGCTAGGCTACCAAAAGCTGCCACCATCTGCAGAGGGTGATGCTCTGGCGAAGAAATACAGTAAGAAAGAACAGCATTTCCCATTGCTTCTGCCTTGGGAAGGAAAAACCTGGACATGTTCACAGTATGAACTGTGACAAAAGGAGTATTTTACACTCCAAGTGTGATTCCTGTACTGTTCTCACCTAGTTCTAATGTCTCCCCTTTAAATGTAATTCTTTTCCACAGTTTCCTCCCCCTGCTGTTTTCTAAAACTCACATATGTCCCCAGTCCACATACGCCATCATTCTTCAGTTGCGCTCTCTATCCACATTTTACCTTGCCAATTCAAGCTCTGTCCAGCACCCAACTTGCTTGCCTGCCTGCCTTCTTTTTTTTTTTAACTCTATATGTCTTTTATTCTGTAAGAAACAAATAAATACATTGACACAGAAATCTTCAAGGTCAGAAACCTGTTCAGTTTTGGTGGTTTTTTTAAAAATTTATTTATTCTTTTTAAATGAGTACCACACCCCAACAAAAATTTTAGAACTGTTAATGACTTCTAAGTAAGTTAGGCAAGTATAATTGACCTTCTGTAACATCGCTTTCTGCAGTTGGTTCAGATCAACAAAAAATCCAAAAGGCATCATGTAGATTGACTATGTCAGAAATAGAAACTACTGCTCGCAGAAATTCTGATTTTTTTCCAATACCAGACCCGCAGTTCCCAGGCCTGCTGTACAACTGTTTGTTTACATGCCTTGGCTCGATATTTGTTGGCAATTTTTCATGCTGCATGTGCAAGTCTGGTGCGCAACCAAAGGTGGTGCATCATCACTGCTCTCGTAGGAGTTAGTCCTGGCCTTACAAGCCAGGTGAGGTACATCTGCGCCATCCCTCTCTTTCTCAAGTAGTTTATTTGTAATTGCATTGCAAAATAGCGTCTTGTACAAAGCCCCTTGGTAAAGGCCAGTTAGCTCTTGAGAGCAGTTGCCACTGAATCATTTGGATGGACTTGACCCTGAACCAAGGTTTCTTATGTCATGGTAGAAACTGTGGATCAAATTTTCTTCTCATGTAAATTTGAAGTAACTTTTTGGATTAAGTGGAAGCCCTCTGTGTTGTTTCCTAGTAAGATCAGAAGCTATAGATTGAAGGTATTCAGAATTGCTCAACGAGTACTTTAAATTATGTTATAATTACAGTCAATTGATTTCCCTTTGGAAGCTTGCCTTTAGATGGGCATGGTCTGGCAAGCTTCTCAGGCAGTTAACAAGCAAGTAAAAACCCCAACAGCCCCCTCCCTGTGCTGCCATAAAGAGGTCTATTCTGAAAGTTATGTGGAGCTGTGGAAGGCAGTCGGTCTTCTTCGAGCATGCCCTTGCATGCAGCATTAGCCTTCACCTTTCTTTCACTGTTACTGGAGAAAGTAACTGATAGTGATCAACATGATTTCCTGGGCATAGTACATTCAGATTTTTATTATGATATTACCAGGACATATGTTTGTAGAAAGAAGATATATACATCTCTATGTTTAGCCTCAGAATATAAACTCTGTAGAAACAGTATATTACCTGCATGAAACTGAAAATATGGGTGACATAGTGTGCAGGAATTGGGCCCAGCTTTGCTTACAAATCAGCTTGATGATGAGGCTGCAAAAGTTATATTTTCACTGCTTTCACATGCTGAATTTATTAGCTTCTTGAAATTGATTTTGGATGCCTTTCATTTGCCATTGGGCTGAAGTCAAAAGCAAAACGATGATATACCACATTTTGCTCACTCATCTTTTTATTGCTCAACTATTGTTATTGAGTAAAAGACATTCAGTGTGTTTCCCAAAGGAGACAGAAAGCACATTTCATTTTCTTTTTAATTGACAGAAGTTTTGACTGAATGCAAGTCCTGTGATCCTCAACTTCAATATTGAGGTGGCAGTTATAAAGGGGTAGAGAGGATGGGGACCGGGATTCAGTTGAGATCAGGGCTGAGAGCTGAAGCCAGGAGGGCTGTCAAACTTTGTACTGTTTTATTTGCTTGGAAGGAATGGTGCAAAGTTAATATCGATGCAGCGCTATGAAAGTGTTCAAGTAGTTATCTCTGGGAAGGTAATGTGAACTCAGCAGTATCATTGCTTTGATCTTTGGTTAAAGTCTTACAAAACTAGATTGCTGTTTGATTGACAACCTTGTCAGAGAGTGAATGAAGACTGACACTCTAATATTGAAAACGCAGCGTTTACAAAACTTAAAGCCTGAGTTTTCTCATGACACTGCTTCTTTTGTGGAAGACTGAATTTCACATTTATTTTTAAATAAGTGTATACCTTGCTGTGTGCAGCTACAACTTGTGATTTTAGACCGCTGGCTCACAAATACTTCTTACCCTAATATTTGATGCAAATGTGTTTATGGCAACAGTACTGTCATAATGTATTTGAAGAAGTAGGAGTTATTGTTTGAAGGCTTGAACGTGGTGGTATTTATCACAACTCAATACCAAATAATGATTGATCCGACATGCGGGTGATCGACGCAGAGGTGGCAGGCTGCAGCTTGATTTGGGTAGTGTATCTGGCAGTTTCTGAGTGGATCTGATACAAGAGTTAAAGGGTTTGAACCCTGCAGTCCTGTCTCGGGGGATTGTCTTCAGCTATTGCTTATTCCTTGAATTGTGCCCTTAATACCCTCAAATGAACAGAGACTACTAAAGGGAGAGTTAGTTTGTGGAGTAGATGTCTCCTTTCATGCCAGTAATCTTTTTAACTGCCAGCCCTCTTCCAGTCATACCTTATTTCTTTCTAAGCAGTTTTAAACATTCAGAGTTTGAAGTCTACCTTACCTTCTCTGCCACTCAGATTTTTCAGGCAGACCTGGGCAGCCGGCTGTCGGTGGCACTGCTTGAGCAGGTTGTTGGACAAGATGACCTCCAGAGGTCCCGTACAACCTCAACCATTCTGTGGTCCTGGTCATCTCCCAAATGATGTTCTGGTCTCCTGACATAGCCTTGATGCAGTGACTTCCCATCAAACTTGCCTGTCTGCATTCCTAAGTCTCTGTCTTGATTGCATCAGTATGGTTGTTTCCAACCTCTGTGTCCAGCCTGCCAGTTAGCGCCAGGGCAGGCTGTTCACCAGTTGTCATCAGGGTGAAGCCCTGAGATGTCACCTACCTATACTCTTGTCTATCAAAAGCTTCACTCTAAAGTGTACTTTTCCACACTTCCTTCAATTTCTTCTTTAAATTGGACAAGATAATATATTCTGTTCAGCTAGCAAAAAAAAAAAAGGGCCTTAAACAACTCCCACTCCTGTTTTTATGACAAATGACATTAACTGCTGTGAGTTAAGTAATGTGTAAGAATGAACCAGATTGTGTCTATTTCCACATCAAAATACCTTAAGCAAGGAAATGTCTCCCCAAAATAATAATCCTATATCATCCAGAAGTGTTAGTGAAGAGACTCTCTTTACATGATGCAGTTTAAAAATAGGCATCCAAAAGCTTTTCACAGAAAGGGCTGATGACCTGTGCTATGGGGCATGGGAACTACTTAAATTGGTTTTACTGTCAAAGCCAGTGTTTTCTGAGACTGCATCATCAGTTTTTCCTGACCTTCTGATTCTCAGTTTACTTCAGTATTGCTAAATTCTGAATGCAGTTCTTTCCTTACCTCTTAGGTTATATATGTCATATATGAATATATGTGTGTGTGTGTATATAGCATTAAGTATCTATAGAAATATGCATAAACACTTGCAAACTGATACGTATGTATATACAATATCATATCTTTATCTACTAAAGTATCCTTTATGAAAAAATATTAATTAAAAGCCAAGATTAAAGCCACTTTCATCAGCAATGCAGCTTTGCTGAATAAACCTTACATTTGGCCATATTTTCAAAGTGGACATGTATAAGTCCCAAGAACAATTACCATTTCATCATTTGAAGTCTGCGAATGAGTGATTTCAGAATTAAAAGCATATGTAGCTATGCTGATTATGCAGAATAAATTATTTTCAAACCCCACATTTATATCACTACATTTTTTATTGTGTGGAAAAATGCATGTCCACAAAAAAATAATGATCAACTACATTTTGCTGTAAACATTTTTAAAATATATATTTGAAATTTCTTTTGGAAATGTCTACAATCTGCTTCCATATTGCAACACATATGGTAAGAAAATCTTGCTTGCAAGCCAGTGACTGTTTTTAAACAGTTTTCAAAATTGCACTGAATAATAGCTCATGTACAAAATTCAGTATGTTTTGTATTTTATAACAAGTAGCTTAACATTTTCTAAGCTATGACAAATTTCTCCCTAGATAATTTTTAGTGTAATAATAGAATTGGTTTAGCTGTCCCTAATTTTTTTTATGTGTATAGGCACTAGTGGTATACTAGTGGAATACTTCTGAGTCATTCTAGTTCCATCTTACTCATTTCTTTAGTCTTTAGAGGCCTCTGTGGACATAAAGGTTGTCGCTGTTGAAGGGTTTGTTCTGATCTTTTTCTTCCTTCCTCTCACTGCATGTACGTGTGCGTACCTGTCACAGAACGTAGATATTTAGAAACCAATTCTGTTGCTATGATTTCGACAAAGCATTTCTGAAACTTGTTGTATGTTGATTAAAGATCTACACCCCTCCTTGTGCCTCAAACCTCATTTTTAAAGGCCAGAAGAGAAAAGAAACCACAAACCATAAACATGTTAAGTGAAATACCCATAGTACCTTCAGTTAATGGTATTTCCTTAAAGCGAATAAGTTACTAAGCCCCCTTTTAAAACAAGAGTGTTAATTTACTGTTTCCTTTCATCTGTTGAAATAATGACTTTTCTTTTTTGCCTTCAATAGTTTGTTCTGGTCGTTAACATTTCTGTAAAATTAAGTTTGAAAGGTGCTTTTAATGTTCAGATAGACTGCAGTGCACATTTGACTGTTAAAATCAACCTACTTAAGGCAGAACTAATGTTTAACACTCGCAGCTATTTGAAGTAGTTCACTGCCCAGTTTAATGGTGCTGCCGAGGGCAATGGTCACATTACTTGCTATTATATTTTGGGGAGTTTGTTATGCTGGCAATAAAGGCAATCCATGATATTTCTGAAAACATTGGCTTAGATCTTAAAGACATCATTTTTTTACTAACAAGCTATAAACTGTAATTTCTTGGTGAGTAGTGGGCAAGAAACACTAAGCCCTGCTCTTAGCCACATACTCTATTTAGGAGCCATAGTTGCATGCTACAATGTTAGTGTCGAATGACTTTTCCTGGAAGCTCTGTTGAAAAAGACATAATCAAACTGTACAAACACCACTGTGATGGTCGGCTGCACTGGGAGAAGTGATCTTGTATAATGGGAATTGGGTTTTTCATTTTGTACAGTATCAAGACAGTTTTAAGACGTCTGCAGTGGTAGGTGAAGAGCAACCCTGGGTAGCGCAGCCTGGCCTGACGGAAACTTGGTGCAGGAGGTGGGAGAGGCATGGTATGGAGACAATTTGGCTGCTGCATTGTGAACTGTCTCAGCTGTGGTCATAGCCTGACCGGTAGCTTCTGTTTCATTGAATATTTTGTGAATTTCGCTGGTTTAGTTGCTACAAAAGTGGATGTCTCTGTCATGCACTGTTTGCAGTATAAAAATTCTTCTCCAGCCTTGCATTGAGAATAGACCTTCCCAATGGCCAAATTCACTTTAAGCCATTCTGCGACTAACACTTTCTCCATCTGAGGATTTCAGAATGCAGGTCAAATAAGATTATTTATGGGAATCTTCAGGCAAATATTACAGAAGAAAATGTAACTAGTTCTTTGTGTAGTGGAGTTGATGGAAACTTTGCTCGAGTCTTCAACAAGCCCGATGGGAAACACATAGTGTAGGACTGCCCCAAGTGACCCACAACTGAATGAGTGAATAGAGCATATACATCATATCTATTCCTATGTAAGGCCACGAATTTATAACAAAATGACTGCTTTTTCTTCTTTGATAAGCAGGATCAGACAGAGAATTTAAAGATTAAACATCCAGAAAAAAAAATTATATATATTTACTAAATACTGAGTAAAATTTTCCCCTTGGCTAGTCTAGTGCAATTTTACAACTTCAGCAATGCTGAATGGATGTTATTGAGAAGTGAATTTAGCTCATTCTTTTTATGATTTTAATAAATACTCAAGGGAAAGACAGTTGTTCAAGCAAAAAGAAATACAAATAAACATAGAATTTATTCTCAGTAGGCATTCTGGGGAACTTGGAGCTTGAGTATTATGCCATGTTTTTTTTCCTGGTACTTGCAAGCAAAACTAAAATATTCATATAAGCTGTCAGTTCTGTAAAGTGAATTCATCCTTTTTAAAAAATAAAACTAAATATAGATTCAGTGGATAGCACAGAAACAATGTGAAACATAGCAAATGACATGTCTGCTCCAAAGTACCTCATTGTAATGGACCATATTATTCTGGACTGTGGATACAAATGATTTTTTTTTCACAGCATCCTGTAACAATTCTTGAGACACAATCGTGCACAAGATATCATTTGTAATTATAGCCATTTGCCATTTTCATCTGCTCCATGCTTATTTCTCATTTGATTGATAATCCATGTATTTCAAGCTAATGAAGACCCTTCATGCTGCGACTTAATAGAAGTTACCAGTTTTTTACAACCTAAATTTCAGGACAGTATTGGCATTTTTTGTTTGAAAGAAAAAAAAAAAATTAGTTGCCTCACAGTGCATTTTTTCACATAGATTCCTAGAGTGCCATGGAGAAATACAGTCAGTGGGGAACATTTATTGGTATAAAGAAGAATTTAGACTATGGATTTCATTTCAGATTAATCATTGCCCAAGCTTTCAAATAGTCCTCAGAAAAAATCTGTGATTCCCCAAGTAGTGTCCTGTGGAGGGTCAGAGGCAGCTTTTTTGGATCCACAATTATTTTGATTACCAATTACTTAATCTTCTGTATTATTATTTTTTCTGACTTTGGAAAAAAAAAATTAATTGCATGGTCTAATACTTGTCGGTTTAAACAAATCATATAAAGAGACTGTTTGTTCTTCTAGACTGCATATCCAACTTAGATACCTTTGTCAGAAACAGCGCAGATTGTTTCTGTCAATATTTACTACTAGAGAGTGTAAATCCAGACGTACATCATAAAGGCACGAACATATTTTACTGTTTGAGAATGGCTGAGCTGCAAAGGTTCCACAGAACCTGAACAGAGATTGGCTCTTGAAAAACATGTATTTCATTTCTTGGAGGATATGTGGTAAAATACCTTTCCAGGTAAGGTTCATGCTTCATTAATATTTTAATCCACTGCTTGTTTTTCATTGGCTACAGACTTGCATGTTTGCATAAACCACCTTCATCACTAGCTTCATCACCTTGGGTTGCAGTAACCTTTGTGAAAACTTTAGAGCTCAAATGGCAGTGTGTACAGCATCAATACCTTTCAGAATTTTACAAAACTAGCTGATTAAATCTGATTTTAAATACTACTTTCAGTCTAGAACTCTGCCTTTTTAATAATCAATTAAAACATTGTTTCATTGTGTTTATTCAGCGTGTATAAAGCGCTGCTTGACATGTATTAGACCTTACATAGCAGTACACAGCTGTAGCCCATCCAGCATTTTCCAAATGAGTTTGCACAAGGAATAAAAGATTGCCATCTGAGCAACACTGGAGGGAGACAAGAGCAGACAAAAGGCAGTTAAGTGCTACAAAAAAAGAAAAGACCCTGTTGAGAGAGAAATTTCTGAGCAAATGCCTCAATTTCACAGGGAGATACTGTAGCAGGCAATGTACATTGATTTTTAGCACATGAAGTACGTTGCATTTGGGATTCATTAAGCTTCATTTTGCGCACTATCATGAATGGGTATGTCAGCTACTCTCTCAAGTAATGCACAGTTTCAAAGCAAGGAGGTAGAATAAACCAAAGTGAAAATGTAATGTGCCCCACAAAGAGAGTAAGCGAATTTTAAAAGGAAAATGCTTTGGTTGCTAAAAGCCATAAGTCGCAGTAGCAATAATCAAAACCTAAACATTTGTAAAGGATTTTGTGCTTACAGAGTTTTTAATATGACTTAAAAACATCAGTAAGTTCATTCTCCTAGCTGACCTGGTAGAAATCCCACTAGAAGGACCGATGTGCGAATGGAGTGCAGAGCCTTATTTCTGTCATTTGGATGAAAATACGCAGACAGCGGTTTGATACTTTATAGTTATTCACTTTTTTACTGAACATGGGCAAGGTATTTTTGATTTTGATCACGGTTGGTCTTTCAACTTCTGTAGTTGCAGCGGGAGGGTGCATAAGATGGTGCTATTTTCTCTCCCCTCTGTTCTTCCTTGGGAGCCAGCGGCAGAACTCATTGTGGCGCTTCATCGTCTCTCCAGGCGTTGGCTGCCAAATCTAGAAGTCACAGAAAGCAGCAGGTCTATGAGGTTGGATTTTTCAGCCATCCAACCAAATCCAAGGCTGGTTTGCAATCTGTTTGTGAATGCGTGAAGGGTCTGGAGTACTGGAGTTCTGTGTAATTTGTTTGTATTTTGGTTTAGTTTGTATTTTGTTTTTAGTTGAGAAACATGTAACTCCAAGAGATTTATCAAAAAATCTGTTTAGTAGATTTTATTTAGTAATGATGACGCCAGTGGCATTGATTGTCTTAAAGTCTACTAGAAATTCTTGTGATTTAGAGGCAAAAGGTTCATGAAGAGTCTCAAACTGTTTCTAGAGTGGTAGGTTTGCAATCCCTAATCAAACTTTTTTTGCAAGTAATGTTTTGTCTCTGGTACGTATTGGGAGTCACTGCTCAGGAGGTGGTCACTGAAGAGGTGCTACACCTGTAAGCTGGGAGCCTTGGAGCGTGTGGCGGCACAGCTTCCTGCCTCCCCAGTGGCCAAACACAGCACTCGGGCTGATCTGAAGGAAGAATACAGTAGATCAATGTCAGATAGCGGCTGCTTTCTGCAGAAAGTTTTCCTTTTCTGTTCCTTTCCCCAGATCTTTTAAAAGAGCTCAGGATAAGTGACAGCAGTAGACTTAACAGTTATTAGGTTGCAAAGTAGTGGATGTGCACTACTTGGTGGTTAGCTTACATTTATACTCTGATCGCAGCTGCCATTTGGGTCAGAAAGAGTTTTCCTTTTGATAGATTGGCTGTGTGCTAGGAAAACTTGTCTTTCCCCAGAGCATCATGTAATTATTTGGTGGCAGAGAGTCCTGCTACGTTGCTATGGACATGCGGCTCTCCACACCGAGAGCTGCTGTAATGCTGATACATGTGAGTCTAATCATTCTGTCACTAAGATGTAATATCGATACGCCAGGACAACATTTCTATCAGAGGGCCTATTACTTGCCCTCTTAGTCGAAGCGGGGAGGAGGACTGGGATGAGCCAAATTCTGACCGTTTCTTAGCCCAAGAGAGGCTCAGTTGCATTAGGGTTCAGTTCTGTAACCTTTAATATCTGCAGGAGATACCAGCACTACCTAAACGGCGGCACTTAGGAGTGCTGCTGCACATGGTGGGCTGGCTAAGCTCCAGGGTGGGAGATGGGAGCACGTCCTGTTCTGTGCAGGACCCTGGTTGCTGCGGCAAGAGCCGGGCAGGCAGGCAGGCAGGCAGGCAGGAGGCAGGGGCGTGCCGCAGCCCCCTACCTCTGGCTGTGCTGCGGGACTGCAGGACAGGCTGTGTGCGGCGAGGGAGGTCTGAGGAGCTGGTGCAAGGTTAAAGTTTTCTGTGGAAGTCTACAAGAGGGCTGTGTCAGGAATTGTACTGGTAACAGCTACAGCACAGAACTGCTACTTACCTGCAGAATTAAAACAGAAGGTAAATTAAAAAGGGATGAATTTGTCATGCTTCTTGATAATCAGGGTTTATAAAATCAGTGTGTAACTGAACTGAATTCAAACGCCAGGATATATAAGTAGAGTACTTCTTTGTTGACATCTGAAGTATTCATAATTCATTCAGAAGGAAACTTTTAAGGTGATCATCTTTCTGGGTATGTTTTCCTGTTAAGGCAATCATATTTCTCCTAGCAATCAGTTTTGAAAGTTGTCTTATTTCTACAGTGCAAAAATCCTGCTGGTGAACATCCCCCAATTGCACTCATAATTATTTCTGATTAAAAGTGCCCTAGCCTGACAGCACCAGGGAAATTAATAGGAGAAGCTTTCTACAAGTTTTAGAAGATGAGCAAAGACATACTCCCTCTTAAAATTATTTAAGCAGGTGCTGTGGGAAGCCATTGCTTTTATAAGGCTCTTCAGATGTTTACAGCAAAACATTTTTTCCCAGTGATTGAATTTTTCGAAGTACTAAAATACCACGGAGAAATATGTTTCCCACCAGTTTTATGGCTCCCTGGATGCATTCTATACAAACCTTGTATCTGCCTGGACACAAACACTCTATTGCAAAAAGATATCTTGCCATTTTAACAAGCTATACTGCTTTGAAAGGATACACTGCATCACCAGTGGGAATGTCAGTACCTTAAAAGCAATACTTTTTTAAGGGTACTATTTTATTAAAGCAGACCTCAGTAATTTGTTCCTGACTGTTATACACCCTTATTTTATTAAAGGTATTTTACATCTGTGAAGGAGATTACTACCACTCCTATTTTCTCCACTGCTTGGCTTTAATGGATGGTGTGGAATATAATATTTATTAAGCTTAAGCAGGGGAGGACATAATAGCAGAATTGTCCTTTATAACCTATTTTATACAGTTGTAAAATAAACCTGAATAAAGTGGGAATAATTATGCAGGAATATCCAGGAAATGGAGTACTCTATCTACTTCAAATATTTGGAAGACTTAACTGCTGGTTATACATGTACTTTAAGAAATTGAATTTAACAGTAATAATATTGATATTAGTTTGATACTATTTTAAAATATAGTGAGATTAATTCTCTTGTGTGTCATAATTACTATGTTAACATAAATCATATAATACATAACTATAATCTCTATATAGTATTAACTGTGTATAATCCTACAGAAGACAAACACATTACAAAAATATTTACGCTTACTAAGTAAAGTTTAGGGTTTAGGGTTCATTTACCTTATTCTGATGCCAACCAGAACCCTGCACCTGGCTCCCTGGCTACCAGTCAGTTCTGCTGGTGATCACTAAGCTTTGATGTCGGGGAATAACATCATTCCTTATTGCTCAGTTCTGTATGCCTTTAGATTTGCTTATGGCCAGAGAGGACTTGGGTTAACTGCCTGGGCCCCAGAAGGCAAGGAATGTCTTAATTGCAGCCTGGTTTTGCACAAGGTTAGGAACATAGACTTTGGGAAAGGGAACAATGCCATTTTGAGCATGGCGTATATGCTTTGCACGAACCTAGCATATGCACGGTTGACGTTTGAATAGTTCCCTCGACCAGGAAGACAACTGCAAAAAAGCCTTTCCTGGTGGCACATTTGTAGCCTTAGCAGACAGAGGGAGTTTTCAGGTGCGAAGTGGGAACACAAGCATATGTGCCATACTGGCAAAAATTTGGTCCCACTGATCACAGCTATCTGGAAGCATTTGTATCGTTGCGTGTGTTTTGTGAATAGGAAAAATGGAATCTTTCTAGTGAGATCTGTTTCAAATTATTGGTTATACTACCAAATACTGCAATAAAGGGAGTAGGTGATGAAAATTAATTAAAAGCACATTGTATATTTTTATTGCGATGAGTGGGACATGAAAGCGATTGTGTAACTGTGGAGGCAGAGAGGCCTGGTTTTAGGTACAGGGTTTTGCTTGTGAGTTCTTGAGTACTGCATTTACAAACATACATGGTGTTAGCAGAGCTTGCCCGTAACACTGCGCCTCACCCTTCAGGCAGATATTTTGCAGGCAGCTGCCAGCCTGTGCTGCCCATTCTGCAAGTTACGCCAACTGGGAGCTACCTCTTGTCCAGAAGCCATGTAGCTCTAGTTAGCATGGCGCTGGGATTATTACCCTTCTCCCTCTCCCTCCATCCCGGGTCCCCCATGCACGGTTGTTGGATGCACACTAAAGCATGGTTTATTAACCTGAACGTGATGCTCACTAATTTCAGTTGTGTTTGGCCAGGAGCTGGCTTGCACGTGCTGCCTGAGAACGTGGCAGAGCAGGCGCGATTCTGGCTGCGAGTGGTTCTCACCGTCTGTGTGGTGGGGACCAATATTCTCCAGCCAGCTCTGGCTGCCTGTGCCGCTAGGCTTGACAGTTCAGTTAACAGACATGTCTTCAGCTTGAACTTTATCAACTTGTTCCTGTTTAGCCTCATCACACCCAGCCACTGTTTCTTCATCTTCCTACTGCAATAATTTTATGGTTTATTATACTGCTTTTTGGATAGCTTTGTTTTTCTGTTTCTTGTATGATTTCTCCTGTTCGTGGCAATCGCTGGAATCTGTCTCAAAGGAAAAAAGAGAAAGATTTTGTATTAAGGACCTAATGCAGCTTTGCAAGAAACTGATTCCTGATCAGATATTCCAGAAGGACTGGGAAAGCAATTCCTGTCTTCCGTCTTCCTTCCTGATTTCTTCCTCCTGTTGTCCTGTTTATATGGGTTTTTTTTCATAAATGAATATTGTGGAAATTATTTGGACTTAAGTTATTACATTAATTATCCAAACTGACATTTTTTCAGTGTGTGAAAGGACAGGGTGGTATGTAAAATAGATGCACTAAGAACACCTACAGTATGACAACAAGTAGCAGGGTAATTGCTGAAAATGAAGTCTTTTCTGCTATCCCTTCCCTTCAACATCTGTTGTTCCATATGGAGTCATAAATATTTGCAACAAAATAGTTGAAGAAATAATCTCAACATTAATAGGGAAAAGCGGAATTCGCCAAGAAAATTGAAGAATCTTTTTTTTTCTTGGCAAGTTCCTCCTACCCATCCTCATCTGACAGTTTAAAATCTCAGCAGAAGAATAGTCAGGCTACAGTGATGCTTAAAAATCACCATAGAAAACCTTTGTGCATGTTAATAGGAGAGTTAGCTGAGAAAAATTTTATAACCTCTTGATAATGGCCATGAGGAAGATTTTGTTTGTTTTGTTTCATTTTCCTCCTTTCTTACTACGCCACAGTAATTTTATTACTAGCCTTTTATTGAATAGTTCACAGTTTCACTTTTCTCTGTTGTCAGTAGAAATAATGCTGCTTGTCGTTGTGAGGAATGACAAGGTACTATTACTAGCTGAAAGTAACTAGTTACTTTAAATTGCCATATGGAAAATGCAGATCGATAGTACTTAAGCTTCTATGTAAATTAAAAGCAACTTAAAGCACAGAAAAACTTTAAATGTTTTGGAATCCAGCTTACCAAAACCTGCCTGAGGAGCAGCTCACAGGAGAAAGCAGGTATAATAATAACACAAACAAACTATAAATTGTAAATAATTGTTGTGAATGTAAAATACAGCATTTTTAAGGCGTTTAATATATTTATTAGGAGCTTTAATTGTACTTACAGTTCTCCTTAACAAACAGAATTTAATCAGGTGACATCAGTTGTTTTGTTTTTCGTAACCTGTACGTATTGAACTGTAGACGGAAGTTACTTGCAATGAAACACTTCAGTTCTGATGTCTATCTAGTGAATTACTGCACTTCTCATTTTCATTTTTTTATTATTGCAAACCTAGTATCTGGTCTAACTCAGGTCTTTTTTTTTAAGGTTTGAATTAATAAAATATTTTCAGGTGTTTTTACCGTCAGTACCGTGTGAACATCAGAGTATATTGTAAATATGCTGCAGTTATAAATAGGTATAATTTTCTGTGTTATTAAGAGAGTACATTGATGAAAATGTCAAAGCTGTATAATTACGCACCTCTTGATAAAGAGTGCGCATATAAAGACAATTTGTAAACTGTAATTTCAGCCTTTTCTAGTGAAATTTTTCATTTCTCTGCTTTTTGCCTCCTCCTCTTATTCAAACACTAAGTGCCGCCTTCATGACATCCTTCAGGAAAACACACCCTTATCATTCCTGAGAACAGGTCTATGGAAAGGTGGTGAATGCTTGGCTTGCACAGTTGGCTTTCTCTTTTTTTACTACTCCAAATACTCAGTTTTTCTTAAGCTAGCACATTACTCTAAATGTAACAGACATGGTCTGCATTTTCCCCCTCTGTTGAAAACAACAAAAAGGTTTTATTAAACACTTCTTCAGGACAAAATCAATTGATTTCAGAGTGCACAGATGAGAACCAGCTTGGACCCGGATACCGTGAAGCAGAGCATAGTTGATGTTACTGTTTTGTGATAGTTCCCAAAAGCTTTTAAGGCAGCGTGGAAATGTATATATAATGAGGAGAAACTGTTTTTAAAGTGAAGTTTTTATGGCAAAGCTCAGTAGTGAAAAATGCTTGTGTGCTATCAAGTTGTAGCAATCATTTGGAAATGAAATAAAGTCTGATTTAAAGCTAGTGCACTGGATTAATCAGCTACTCCCCAATTGCATTCATTGACCCTGTTCATTCAGTGACTGTAATTAAGAAAAACAGCAGTGACTTTAAATTTGGCACCTGAATCACAAGGTTAAAGGAGTAAATTTCTAAGTCTGATTGGTGCCAGGTTACGAGGAGGTATCTCTATTCTCACTGATGAACAGGAGTGTTCAGCTCCTGGCAGAGAAGCAACGAGTGAGGGAGAAAAAGGTAGGCAGAGGAGGATTTATGGAGGATTTTCAGAGTTACTAAGACACTGAAGACAGATAACCCTGAGCTTGCAGACTTACAGATATAAAATATTTGAAATAAACAATGCTTCAGATTACAGGTTTTTCATACTTACCTTACTGTACAAGAAAAAAAATTCTACTAGTTTATAGTTAGCAACACAGAAGTTGCCAAGGTTTAAAATTAAAATAAGAAGTCTCACTTCTTAGGAGAACTACTTTTTGCAGTCAACAATTAGAACCTGGGCCCTAATTCTATCAAAATACCTATGTTTGGGCGCTGCTGCCTGTCACTGTCGATTTGAAGTAGATACGTAACTGGAAGTCAAGGCACCTCTTGCCACTGTAAAGATATATATTCTGTAAGATCTTTGGACAAATAATGCTATTTCAAATAAATGTATCATCTGATTTTCAGAGATTTCAGTACATGCAACTCAGCTAGTGTTGCAGATCCTCTGTTTTGTTTTATTAAAGGTCAAAAAGGTCCATTGCAGTGTCTAGACTGTTCTTTTGTAACTATGGACCATTAAATGTAATCCCCATCACTCAAATATGAAGCTCAAAGAATTATAATTGTGATAAACCATTTTAGTCCTTAGGTTTCTAAATTGTGTGCCACAAGCAGGGAAAGGAGTGACCCAGCTGCCATCTATGTTCAAAACTGTCTTATTAATGCTGGCTGAAGGCTTTCTGAGATCAAATGTCTTGGTTACTAACTAAAAGATTAATAACTATAAATTTCGTATAAATTGTTACTCTCTTCTCCATATGCCACATATTTATTTTATGCATAAGTTGTATTTTATAAACTATTTGAGGTGAGGTTTACATATAATGCTTATACAGCTCCAGATAGATCAAGTTTTGAAGTGTATGTGGAGAAATAACTTGGTGATCTAACTAGTGTTCGGCAATATGTAAATTGTAGCTTTAATATTTCCATCTTATTTTGAGAGGGATGTGACATGTCAAGTGTATCAGGTATATGAATGATAGATTTAAAAACATGCCTTTTGAAAGAATATAAACCATCTGGCAAATAAAAGTGCCTGTTGGTTTGGGCCATGCACTGTCATGCAGGGAGCAATTCCTGTTACTCGTGTTCCCAGTGCTGCCTTTAGTCTGTAGGTTGATGCTTCATTTTCCAATCCCCATTTCTGCAACTTAGGCAGAAGACAGAAGATTAAATACTTCAGTAGATTGAATTAGGAACAAGAAACTTTCTAGCAGATTTCCGTGTGCTTTCCTGGGATAATATTCCATTCATTGTTAGTGTTTACTGTGTATTTCTTTTCTCTGCAATATAATTCTTACTTTTGTCTATTCATCTGGATGCCAGCTAGAAATTAAAATAAAAAGGCTGCACTCTAAATGGATTCCTGAATGCTATTATAAAGCATGGCAGGTTTAACAAACAAGCTCGATAAAAGTTCCCACTTTGCTTCAATAAATAGAAAGGTTGTTTGTGTCCTTGGTTAGATTGTAGTTGTCCTAGCTTTATTTCTTGCTTATTCTGTGGTACTATAAGTGTGAGTGCAGCTTTTAGCATTTATATTTTTAGTGTTCTTTAAAATCAAAATGCTTAAATCAACATTTTTTTTTCTATTAAAGAGATGCATTTGATACAATCCACAAAAAATGCTTCCAACACATGCCATTTTTAATTGCTTTACCAATTATGATTTCTCCAGTCTAGCTAATAAATTTCTGCCTAACTGTGCACTTACTCAGAATACGACCAAGATGTAGACACCATTCAGATGTGAAGACCTATTACAGGATTGAAATAGATTTCTAATGCATTTATCATTCATCTTTGCAGAGTGTGATTTCAATCAGAAAAAAAAAATGATGAATGGTTTGACAGTTTCCACCCATATACGCTAAAACATAATATGCTGCTTCTAGTTTTCAGCTATTACAGCCTTTAACATGCAATGTGACCTTGGTCTGCAAAGCATGTTTGGTTAGCACAAAAACTTAATCATAAGAAGTCATAAGTAGAATCCTTCTTCTTTACTGCCCTTTTTCTGGGACTAGGAAATTTATTGCTTCTGGGACAGGTAGGATATGAACAATGGGCCAAATAGAGTCCAGGGTTATCTCATCTGTGTGAAAACTGCTGCTGAAAATCGATGTGACCTCTGCTACACTGTCATCCCAATTCCCACCCTCTGTGTCCTATTTGTCTTTTGGTAGAAGCTTAGATCTGTGTGCTGTCTCTATGTGTCTCTCTTGGGCCAGATTATCAAAATGAATCATTGCCTGCATACCTCTTATATTTCTATTTATTTTCCTGGTGTTGACTAGGTCTGATGAAATATGATTCTTTTTGCATTTGATCCTCACTGCAGCAAGCAGCACCTAATTTAGCTGTGTCTATCTCTTTAAAGAAGAGTAATACTATTTTGAAACTTCAATCTGCTGTACGGTAACATTACAAACCATAGACCATGCAACCTGTCTTCACAGTCAATAGTAATTTTCCTTTCGGCCAATTTAATGTTATTACTTTCATCTCCAAATAGTAGAGTTTTCCAGAGATTTTAAAGCAGGTATAGTTTTGTTATGCATACTTCATGTATTATTTCCTATATCAAATGCCACTTCTGTTTAGTCTTTTGTGACTCCATGGCTTAGATATTATTTCTGTGTCGCATCACATGCAACCATTAATCAGTTTATTTTAAAACTCTGCCACTGATATTTAAATATGACAAATGGTGTATCTGAATCAGCAAAAACTCCATGGTCTGAGTACGTTACCAGAGTTGTGGGGGTTTTTTAATGGATCATTTAACTTACATGAACAGAGCTCTAAAATGATAGCTACAAAGGGTTACTGGCTGTTGTTGTTACTAGTCCTGAAGAATCATTATGAACATATTCCATTTAATGAACTTACACAGTGAAAACAAAACACTCCCTAAACAGAGATTTCAAAGAATACTTGAAAACTGCTAATGCTCCTGGTTTGTTGTCATTAGGTGTGTTTTAGAAACACAGCAAAAAGTGTTTGCTGCTCAATAGATGCTCCTGGAGTTCGTTAAACTAGGTAATAGTACTGCTATAGAGATACCATGGTTTAATTCGTTGTTGTCAGATTCTTTCTGAGTTGTTTGGGGTTTTTTTTGTTTTGTTTTGTTTTAATAAGAGGTGGGAGAAGGAGGCCTTTTGAATAGGGCATGGTCTAATTGTAAATCCTGACTTTAATATGACCAAGACGCTTGACAAATGAAACTATCAGGACTGGCTCTGCAGTTGTCCTTAGAAAACACACGCATCATGAACTTATGGTCAATACATTAGTTGCAAGCTTTACTGAAAAGCAATTGCTGAGAAGATATTCTTCATGATTTCTGCAAGTGCAGGAACATAATCTATATAGACTGGATTTCCCTGGAATATTACACAGATTTTATTTTTTTTTTAACATTTCAGAGTAAAAGAAATGTACAGAGTTTGGCTTTAAAGACTGCTAGCAGATTTTTATTCTGTGGTTTTCAGCAACTTGATGTTTAAAATGAATACATGGGGAAGAAGTATTCATAGGGATGTGAAAGAATGAGATACATTTACTATTCTAAAGTACGTTTAAATTATCCTATTCAAAAATGTGAGTTCATTGGTGATAGGACTGATTCATCACAATGTAAAGGATTTTTGAAAAATAATTACTAAGGTTGTTGTTTCTGTGTAGATACATGTGTCTGTACACAGCTTGATCTATAACAACCTGAAGCTACCAGGTCCCGATTCTACAATTTGTAAGCGATGCATCGGTCTAGTTCTGTGCAGTAAATTGCAGGAGCGAGCTCTGTGCTGGAGTGCCCTCTCCTCCCTGGCCGCTCCTGGGACCCCCTGCCACCCAGCTCTCCTTATACCTCCGACAGAGATAACTCAGCAAAGCATTTTTGGCTGCTGCCTGTGACTAGAAAGGCTGACAGTAGCAAGGTACTTGTTAAGAAAACCTGTGCTGACACTTTACTGACAACGTGGAGTTGGTGCTAGCTAAGCAGGAGCAGTGACTCAGTGGAGATTATTTACTGCTGAGTATGGGAAGGATAACGTTAAAGGAGTAAAGAGATACGATACATTTCTTGATTAGAATTTTGTCAAGGTTATAGCAACAAAAAATGCACATCACAGAATGGCAAACATGATAGAATGAAGAAAGGCCATTCAGGTTTAATGAAGTGTGTAATACTGTTATAATTCTGTAGTATAATTCTGTAGAATTTGAGATATAACAGTCTTCATTACAGCTATGTTATAGTCTTCATATATTTATTATTGTTCTGTAGTATTTTGCAAACTTACTTTAGCAACAATCACAGCTGTCCAGACTGAAACGTCAGTTTTACTAACGTGCTTGTATTTTGACTTCCAGGTAAAGAGAATGCTAGTTTCTAGAAATTACATTTACCTATATCTCCAATACTTTCTGATGTTGCTTTTAAACCTATCTTTACAGAAGAGGTCCAAATTGCCATTCCAATAATGAAACCAACCTTAGATAAAGTCCAACTGGCTGGACAGGCCTTGCCTCCTGGATTTCCGGCACCATTTCTTTTTGCTGACGGTCTTTCATCGGTAGAAACACTATTAACCAACATTCAGGTAAATTATTCTCTATAGAGCCAGGCTATGTCATGGCAGATAAAATGTGTTTCTTTTTCATTCAGTTTAAAAAGTTTCAGAAACTATTTTGTATCTGCAATTCTAATTTCTTTTATATAAATGCTTAGGTTTCCACTATTGGGCATTATCGATCGTGAAGGGGTTTCATACATTGTTGGTTTGACTTAATAGTTGGCAATAATGGTCATATTAAAATTCACCAGTCTCATTATTCCTCCTTTGCTTCTCCCTGCAGTTGACCAAGGTCAGCAATGATACAGCACTCTGTTTCTAATAAACCACATCAGTTGGATGAATTGGCAAAAGCTATACTGAATGATTCCGTTGCACAAAATTGCTCATATATAACATTTAGCTTCTTCAGATGCCCAGTTGCGTTCCAGGTCTATAGGTTCCTGCTTTTAATTCTTCTGTTTTCCTAGAGGATGTAAAAGAAACAACTGGATGAATTTGGTCACTGCTGAAACAAAAAGGTATTTTCAGTTCTTACATTTGTGTGTGTTTTAGGGCCTACTGAAAGTGGCTGTGGACAATGCGAGAGTCCAGGAAAAGCAGATACAACAGGAAAAGAAAGAGTTAAAGATGGAGCTTTGTAGGGAGAGAGAACTAAGAGAGAGCTTGGAAAGGCAACTCACAGCTGAGCTGCAAAGCAGAGGTGAGTGAATGAAAAATGGAGTTTAGATATCTATTAAATGTATAACCCTTTGGCATTTCCAGCTGGAGCTATTGAGGACTCGGAGTTAACTGACATTCATACTTCAGTGTAATGCAGCAGTGGACTAGCACTGGTAATGAAAGATTTAAATTTAATAAAAACAGAATGAAGCACACTTTTCTGTAAGCAGACAGAAAGTGACTGAAGGATTATTTCCTGGAGGGCAACTGGACGCAGAGAGTTTTGGCTGGTTCTGTGGAGGAAAGCTGATTCAGTTTCATAGTTTTCACATGTATTATTACCCCTCTGCCTGTCTACTCCCAGCCCGATTTCTTCATTTGACAGCTTTAATTTCTTTTGTTTTCTGCTATTATCCTCCAAGCATTGAGGATCAGTCTTACTGTGAGAAAGACAGTATGTCTGTAATTTGGGTATTTAGGTGATTTTTTTTCATTACCTTACTACTTATCTAGCCCACATTTCTGTAGTTTAGGAGCTAGTCAGCTAATTTTTCTTGTAGATAACTTCAGTGCAACAAAATAGACAGAACTACAAGAAGTTGTCTACCCAAGTGGGAGATCTGAAGCAAACAACCCTAGATAATTTTTTTTTTTCCATCAGGAGAGTGAGATACAATAACAGTCCCCATATGGGGCCTTCTAAGACAAACCCATGACTGTTTAGAAGCTTTTGATAATAACAGGCAATTAAATTGGTAAATCTGAATTTTTCTCTGTGATATTGCAAAGAAGGCAGTATTCTTTTTAAAATTTAAATCTGCATCTAACGGAAAGGAATAGTACTTTATGTGCCAAAAACTACTTCTAGATTACATCTGTGAAATCTGAAAGATAAAACTAGATAAGACCAAAAATGTAGGTGCCAAGTGCTATTTTCCTGTGGATTTTGAATTGAAATTAGGTGTGTAGAACAGAGCTGTCCCCAGCACCAAGTGTCTGTAAGAGGCCAGCCCAGCCCAAACCACGACAGCAACAAAGGGCTCTTCTAAGTCAAGTTATGAAGGGTCAGGAAATACTATTGAAGTTGTTAAATTGCAGTGAGTGTTCAGAAATGTTGCACCAGCCCAGTCTAAGTGTGGATGAGACTGCTGTATTTCTATAAAACAAAACTTATGTCCCTGTAGGCAGACAGCACAGTGCACCTCCTGAGTCACATTTAAGTCAACAAAAACCTTAAGCCATTTGCAGACTTCGTTGGCTTCTGGCTCAAAAGAGAGTTTGACCAATAATCAATATCCTCAATCAGTATCAATATCCTTAGAGTTATTTGTCTTTATTATTATAGAAAGTCAGAGATAGGCTTTTTCACATGGGTTGCTCAATTTTCCAAAGTTATGTTCTACAGATCATGTTTTGACATTCATAATTTATTAAGTCTCTCAGAGATTTCCTGTGTAATGGTATCCTTTTTTTTCCCCTGACTGGAGCATTCACAAATCCAGAAAGATCTGTAAAAGTCAATAAGAATTCAGATGAACAAGTGGTCACAAAAAGTTATGTAAATACTGTGGATTTTCCCAGAATTTTTCCATATTTTTTAGTAAACTTTCTAACAATATTTTGTGATTAGAAATTCACAAGTATCTAATATACAGGAGAAGCAAATGAAATAAAAGGCATTGCAAAATACTGCTTGTATAAATTCAACTTTCATTTTAACAATACTTGTGATCAGTATTTGCCAGAATGTACACAGTAACAAACTTGACTCTAAAATAGATAGTAATTTTAAAAGCGCATTTATGTTTAAGATCAAAATCTTTTTAGTCTGTTAGTTTTACCTACCTTTTCTAGGGCCATGCTTTTCCATTTATTTGATTCGGTGATGAATCCATGGGATTAAGTACTGCTCTGTGGAATTTGCTTGGCAGAGGTAGATGCTTCAGATGTAGTTCTGGCCCAAGTAATGGTAACCTGGTGCTGGTGAACAATAAGGTTAAATATGGGATTAAGATTAAGGATTTGAAAAGGAAAAGGCTTAAAAGGTGCCTTTTATTGCTTGAATTTATATAGGTAAGGGAATACAATCATAGCCAATGTCAGCAGTTCCCAATGAAGACATAGATCATCTGGCTACAATTAATACTATACAGTTCCCAAGTTATAGTTTTAACTTTATTTATAGTTGGGTTTAAGACTGAGATTAGTCAGGAATACTTCTGTTTTCTGCTAAATCTTACACGGCTGTACCAATGGCCTGCGAATGATCTTTGTTAAGGCACTGTTTCTGCTTTCCTTCTGTGAAGGAGAGAAGATGAGGTGACTGTAAAGTGCATTGAGATCTAACACAAAGCTGTACAGGAGCACTGTTACCTATTTTAAGTCCAAATAGCCAGCTACTATACAGCACTTTATGGAGTGCTTCAGTTAGAGGGAGAAATTGCTAAGGAAGAGAATATACTTGTTTTACTTACCAGTGTTATAAGCTTGGTTTCAACATGCTTTCTACCTGGGAAGCTCCCTTTTAATTTCTGTCTGAGGTTCTCAACATACACCCAATGCTTTTTTGTTTCTCTCCTTTCTTTGGCTTTCCCTCTTTTTTTCTCCCAATAGTGATGACGTGCAAAAGTACTGTACATACCTGTTCTCTACGCATTTGATCTTTCATCTGAGTATGTACCCACTTAACCCAGCTTCTCAATAGCCTCACGCCTGGCTTCTATCTTGGGCAGTGGTTCTTGTTATTTCAGTTATTCTGCTTCAAAACTCACCCAACTACTGCTCCAGTTTTACCAAAAAAATTACCACTTAATTCCGTGGAGTTCCACTGTGTACACCATTGCTACTGACATTTCAGGTTCTCCAACACTGAACGCAGACAGTTCGCCTGCAGAAATAAATTTAATTTCCTTTTAATGTTAGAGAACATAACTAAAACTGAATGTCTGACACATTCAGAAGACTTCCTCCACTCATGAGGAGACATAACCAGTGTGTTTGGGTTATCTTTCTAGATAAAGCTAGTGGAGGAGGCATTAAGGAAAAGGTTGGAATGAAGGGTGAGAGATTTATTTAATTTTGAGGATGTACATTGCTGCTGTTGCTACAAATTAGTTTAAGCCAACTATCTGCTCAACCAAACTCTGCAGAACTGTAACTGGAATTCAGTCCAAATTGGTGAAGTCTGTGTAACGTGAACCACCAGGCTGGCTCTGAGACTCTTAACGTTCTGGTTAGAAGACTTAAATCGATGGGGCTGTTCCAGAGTGACAATAAGATTTAAGATCTTGAACAAGATCTAAAACCGTTTCAGGTTGTTCATTGTTTCACTACAGGATATGGCTTGGTTTGGGGTTTTTTTTGGTTCTGTTTTTATATGAGATTCATGCCAGATTTTTTTTTCTTTTTTTCTCGAGGTAGAACTAGGCCCTTGAATATAAACTCATTTACTGTTGCCATTGTGTATTAGTTGTGCTTTAACAGCTATTCTTACAATATATTTACATTTCAGCAACAATTCAAAAACGCTTGAAGAAAGAAAAGAAGGCAAAAAGAAAATTGCAGGAAGCTTTGGAATTTGAGTCAAAGAGAAGAGAACAAGTGGAACAGGCGCTTAAACAGGCTACATCAGGTGACGGTCTCAGGATGTTAAATGGTAATGTCTTAGTTGGCCTTTCACAGTTAGCTTAAAATGATGTTTAATTGAGTGAAAAAAAGTAAGATGATGCACAAAACAAATTCCAGAATAAAAAACAACAATCCTTTCCTGAAATAATTAAAAATCTATTTCAGGCCATGTGCTCTGGGTCATGAATTAAAAAAATAAATAAGTCTGCAACTAGTGAAACAGAGCCGTTTACACAGACATGACAAGAAATGCTGAATATATTACCAGAGAAATCTGTTACAGTGCCAGCTAAGACAATGTGAAATTTGGTTCCTGTAAGGTTCTCTGAACTCTTCTCTCCCAGCAGATTCATTTTTAGAACTGCTGAGCTTCATTTTAAAAGTCGTTTGGCTGAAGTTTGCTCAGCCTCAGGACCTATTAAGTTTGTTAAATATGTATCAGCTTTCAGAGCTGACTAGGTTTTGAATACTTCCCAAATATTCTTGTGAAACAAAAGCACATCAGTTAATCTCCTTAACAGGGTGATAAAGTTTTGGGTAGTGGGAGGATTTGCCTCTCCTGCTTAATATGGTTCCGGCCAAAGTTTAGAGCTTTGGTTTGAATCTTTAAGACTGAACCTAGTTGAGTTTTGATTAATTTCAGGTTCTGTAGCTACGGTTTAGTCTGTGCATCCCTACCCCAAAGTCTCTGCAAGGCACATGAATCAGAGTTACATTCAGTCTCTGCTGCGTTTATATGTGCTGCGTTTATATGTCCTGCAGTCTTTACTTTAACTTTGTGCTGCCTACTTTGGGTGCTGCTTGCAGCTGAGCTGTAATAACATAAGCAGACTGCAAAAAACTGCCCGAACTGCTGGGCAAAAGTAATGAGTTTCGCTTGTCTTGAGTTCTCACTTGTGAGGGCTACCCAAACTGTTTTTTAAAGTTAGGGCAAGCCTGTCTACGTGAACTGCCATCGCAACACTCTGCAGTGGACTGCAAGTTGTGATTTATCTAGAGCACCTAAGAGATATAAACTCTTTAAGTACGAGAGCAACATCTTTCAGAGGCATTCTCATCTGCTGGGTTTTATAGTCCAGCATATCACTGTAACCAGGAAGTGGCTGGCTTTTCTGATGTACTGACAGCGAACACTGGTGATTCAGGCACGGATATACAGCTTGCAGTTGCACCGGGATAAGGGACTATGACCAAAGGGAGAGTGGGTGGACAGAGCCAGCAGAAACCTTTTCCACCACCTCCACTGGATCAGAAAAATGCCCAGATCAGATCCCACAGACATAGCCAACACCTTGAGATGAATGTCAGAAAAACCTTAAAATCCTGGTGTTTTGTAAGGTCATTCACCCAGATTCTGCCATTGCTGGTAAGCACCTGCTGCTCGCACAACAGTTCAGAGTACTCAGCAGTTCTGGAAGCCACAAATTAAAGGGTACCAACATGCCAGCAATGTGATTAACAGATCTTTACATCTGCTATTGTGGGCCTGGCTGCTAACGTTTTGATTTGCAGGCACACTCAGGTAGTCATATATATGTTAGTGCCTGCAAGAAGCTGATATTTGCATGCTAATCTGATTGCACATGCAAATCAGGTAGCTCATTAGCATCTTAATCCACAATTTAATTGCAGGTACAATTTTATGACAACAAAATGTGAAGGGCTATTCTGAATATTTTTCATTTAACTCTGACGGTCTGTCTCATTTAACAGATGCTGTTATTAGTTACAGATGACTTTGTCATTTTACGTACATACAATATGTACGCTAAAAGGTTTGAAAAGAAAGAACCTTTTTAGATTAATAGATCAGTGCCCTGAACTTCCCTTCAAAACAGGAGTCTGAATAAGGGAGACCCTATGTAACAGCAGTCACTTGTAATTTTATGAGAAAAAATTGTATACATGAAAATATTATTTATTTGCTCATATATATTTATAGGGCTACATATGCATACATCACATATATTTCATTTACACATATATTACCAAGATATCAGTCATATTACTCTTCTGTGTATGGACTACTTTAATGGATTGCCCTGCTCTGACATAGAGTTCAGTCAGGCTGTAGGGTGACCAGCAAAATGTCATCTTTGCGATAAATACTGACACTCCAACAGAAGTGATCTGAGAAAGCGACAGTAGAGTTGTTCTGTATTTGAGAAAGTCCAGAAGAGGCTTCTACACAGAAAAACTTCGAAACTGTATACACAGCTCCCTTTCAGGTGTGGTTTTTTTCCTGCTGTAATTTGTAAGTGCTGTATTATAAGAGAAGCAGATGTTTCTCCAGGATTCGAGGTGCCACGGATTCAAATCACATACCCTTCATGCTAATCCTTGTTGGCATAAGGTGGATAATGGCATCTGTTATCATAACACCCTGGGGTGTACGAGCCCCGCCCCCACCCTGAAGGACTGTGCATACAGAGGTATTATCAATATGAAATTAAGTAGTTCAAAAGTGCATATCATTATGAGACTCTTTCTCAACTTGGGAAAAAGCACAGTCCATTTTGGAAAGCTCTTCTCAGAAATCTGGAAATGTTTCACATAATATCACATATGTAATTTTGTATTGGGTGATAACGCGTGCTTACAACATCCTGAGCTGAGTCTTTTAAATGCAGCTTTCACAGTCCTTATCTATAACATGCAGTCATACAAACTGGTACGCACACACACACAAACATGTTGACTGGCATTGGCTATATTCTTCAAGTCTGTACTTTGCAGGTGTATGGCTAGGAGAGTCAACGTAGTTTAATATTATCACAGTTTAAATTTCGACTTTTATTTTTCGTATGTCAGATGCCCTCATTCTCCAAGAGAATTTTACAGCTATATTAATATCATGTGTTGGTTATTATCTGATCATCAGACAAATGTGAAGCACATGAAAAATAATTCACTGTGAGACCAGTAATGTTTGCACATTTTGGAAACAATTTACTACTGAAAATCCTATGGAGACCAAATGTTTTATGCAAGACCGTGTAGCTTGAAGATCACCCTAGTTTGCTATAAATATTTTTCTAAAGATGCATGAGAGAAGGACAAAGGGCAATGCATTAATCTTCAGTGTCACGTCTTTCAGATGCTGGAATCCCAGATATGGAAATAGAACACAACGGAACCCAACATGACAGTGCAGCAATGCAAGGTGCAGTACGTACCGCATCCCATCACAGATATGTTTATCATGAGCCATATTAAAAATTAAATGAAATGCAGAATAGTTTTTTGTCTCTGTTTTCCTGGTTTAAGATAAATGTGAATTACACAACTTCATTTTGTTTTCCTGTTCAATATAGAAAACCTTTGTAAGATCAGTACTTTACAGAACCAGAAATTAAATTTGTTTAAGTAGAGGTGTGGGAAACTCATATTTAGCTCTCAGATATATGCACTTAGTTCAAAAGTGATTTTACAAATGATTTATCTGTTTAAAATATTTTACTTCTGATCCTTACCTGCCTATCAAGATCATAGGTGTTTTCAAAAAATACATAAACTGTAGGTGGAAAAGGAAAGTCATGTTCAGTTACGAGCAATTATATATTTTCTCACTATTCAGTGACTGTTTGTAAATACAGAACATTCATGGTTTTCTGGAGTGCTTCCCAAAGAATAATAAATGCATTCTGCCTATAGGCCTCTGAAGTAAGAGAGTTGTGTAATCATCATTTAGGGGAGCTGAGATACAGTGATCTTAAGGGTTATTTCCATTACCATTGGAAGCCTATTTGAGACACGCAGAAAATCCGTAGTCATCTGTGATAAAATTTGGTCTGAGTGACTTGAACATGGAAATTCTCCGACTTTGGAGAAAGTCTAGTTTTGTAGTGTTGGTTTTCCATAAAACGAACCTTTTCTCCCTTCAATCGTGTTCCGTATTCATTACACACAATTCACTTCTGTGCTGGCTACTGTAGCAGCCTGGAGACAGGTGCCTGTTTCAATATAACTGCTGCTTCTTAGAGCACTTCCACCCTTTCTACTGAATCGTGTAATGGTAATGTGCAAAAAATAACGTGAGTTGAAGTAAGTAAAGACAGTCCCCTTCTGTGTAGACAGAAGAAGGACTGCAGTACAGTTATAGATACAAACATAACTTCCAGCATTTCTCAACTGTTAAAGGGTTGACTTTGCATACCTCTGGTTTGTATCTGTCATCCATCTGTCATCTATACAGGAAAGCTTTCAAATATTTTTACTGCTGTCTCTTTTTGTGATTTTAGGTTCATATGCTATGTATTACAAAGAAGGAGAATCACAGCTTTATTGTAATGCATGTATAGCTATATAATATATGTGTGTATATACGTACACATATGATTAGAGCTGTGCTGTAAATATTGCAAATGGAAAATTGTTACTGCCAGAAATAGTCAAAATGTTGGATAAGCACTTGGGACACATGTATTTAAATTTGACAAGCAAAATATTCCTAACATTTCTGATGTATTTATGACACCTGCAGAGATGAGTGCTCAGTGCTCTTCCAAAAAGATTCTGAGAGTCCAAGGTGCATCTGGACAGAACCTAGTAGTAAAAGGAAGTTAATTTCAATTTTCAATTGAAGAAAAAAAGTTACGGTTGGCTCAAATGTGTCTTCCCATCAAAAATGATTATAAATAACTGGGGAAAGTGATGCATAGCCACTTCCAACCATTTACTCACTAGAAGGAATTAAGAGAACTTTCTTACACTTCCTGTACTCTACTGATATACAAGAAAACCTCGTGATTTTATGATTTTTATTTCAGGTTGGTTTGGTTTTGTTTTGTTTTGTTTTGTTTTTTTAAATCTGATCCCAACTACATCGTTCTATAGTTTTACCAGGTTTTGGATCATGAAGTTTTTGTTCAGGTTAAGAGCCTGAACAAAGGGAGAACTGGATATTCACTGTGTTCAGTATCTCTGAGCTTGATGGCCCTCTGTGAAAGCAGAACATGACTTGTGCAATAGGCATTGTAAACCTGTCCTATACTTCTCAATGGCAAAGCATCTCTTGTCTTCACCACAGTACGCTGACTTCTGTGACAGTTTTGGTGCGGTAATCTTGTTCAAATGTAAAGGTGTGATGAGTTTAGCTGGTTTTTCACTAAGCACTCCCAGCTGATAAAAAGGTTTCTGAAGAGCTGTCTATAGAGCTTGTTTAGACTTCAAAGTGTTTCTGTCCTGTAGCACCACCTCTTTCATTTTTTTTTTTATGCTGATACTGTAATATCTTTTTATTGTCTCTTCCTTTGATTACAGTTTTTGTACTTGACAGCTACTATCGCACTGCTGTCTTTAACAATTTGAGCACACTCCACACTCCCTCATTGCCCTCTTCATTTGCTGCTTTTGGGTCTTGGGCCCTGGGAGGAGGAAAGGCCAAAACACATGTCCCTAGTACAAAGCTGTTTCCAAGCTTCCAAAATCTCTCTCTATTGCACTGAAAAAAGCATTAGCATCAATGCAGACCTTTCTTTTGCTGTTGTCAATAGCTCTGCTGGACAGAAATCTATCATTCACACAGTGCCTCTCCTTTGAAATTCAATTAGTTTCACTGCCAGTATCTCCTTAAGATGGTTTAAAGGAAAATTACGAAAATATTGCATGGCCACCTTTCACAGTGATTAAGTCATATCATATTTTATGCTCATTTCTTAAAATGATTTTATTAACACAAGCTGTTCATATACTGGGCTTCTGATCTGCATTATAATTCTTATCCATTTAGTTGACACATTTTGTCTATGCTTTGTATATTAATTGAACAGAAATTTTGTGCAGACGAGACTTAAAACATTTTTGAACTTTGCAGTCTGATACCTCCATCCTCCGCATACCTGATCTGAGAGAAGCTTTTTAGCTGACAAAATAGAAAAGTAAGAATTGCTGTAGTCACGAAGCCCCCTGCCTAGCTGAGTGGTGCAGGAGAGGGTGATGCATGCACACAGATACCCTTCTGGTCTTGCTTCTATAACTCACTTGTGGACCAGCAAGATAGTGCATCAACCATTTTATCAACCGATCTCTGTTTCACATAAAATAAACATACTGGGTGTCATTAAGTGCACCTTCAGATCAATGATTTTTGCAAATGACATTCAAGTACCATTCGCGTAGTGCATTTTTGCTGATAAAAGCAAATTAAATTAGCACAACTACAAGTGTGCTGATAAAAACTAAAACTGAACAGCAGCACCATTAGCTAACAAAGTAATATTTTCTCTTTACTGCTTTCTGCCATTTAGTTATTATCCTATTGGAAATCTAATTATAATCCTTTTACTCCCTAGTCAAACTTCACAGTTTTTGCAAGCTTAGCACTGACAAGTGATTTCATTACATTTGATTGCCCGCGCCCAGATTGACTTAACTTCACTCCGAGACCTAAAAGCCCTCTCAGTTTCTCAGATTCCCTGTTTGCACATTACAGCAACAGCTCCTTTAATTAATTAGCATGAACAGCAGTAACATGAACTGCTGAACAGAAAATAACATCATTTTATGATCGCAGGGAGACTTCTCCTTTTGCATGTTTATACCTTAGTTAACTTTTGTATTACTATATTTCATTGTTAGGGGATATTGGAACAATCAGCAAAGCAATGTTATCTTAAAATTTTAAAAAATAGATGTTACCATAATACTTGATGATAACAATTTACAAAAAATAAAAGACTCTAAATTTCAAGAAGAAGGCAGCAGCATAGGCAGACTTTCCCGTCGTGCAAACATGGTTCAGAGGAAGCATGGTTCACTATACCTGCAACAGGAGGGTGACCCAGGGCTGCTGCTGCTTTTGTTTGTGAAATAATCTGGCAGAGATTTAGCACAAAAACTCTCACTAACCATGATAACTTTTTATTTTTATCTGTTTGCCCAAGATGAAAGATTGTTGAAGTTTGGAACATATTTTGGATTTTATTATTTAGAAAACTGAGCTATATTTTTTTCAATATTCTGATATAACCAGTCAGTTTTCAAAGCCAGCCTATGGTAAAAAGGGCGCAAGGGGAACAGAAAAGAGAAGAATAGTGTTTTTAAGAGGTATCAACAACTTTATTACTGTATCAAATTATACCTCCAAATGCTGCTATCCTCTGAAACGAACCACGCTAAGGAATTTCAAAGTAGTCTACAATTGTAAGAGACAAATTCAGCATCTTGTTCAAGCACTTACAATTTTATATAAGAAAAGACCAGAATCGTGTGATTAGAAACTCTTGGGATTAAACTAAACAAGAGGCCTGGAATTTTCCTTGTGAGCAAGTTCTTCGCTGTCTTCTTTGCTTGAGTCTTAGGCCTTTTATTCTTCTTTCTGTCCAAGCCATGCTCTGTCCCTAGTGCGTGTCCTGCTCTGGATGCTCTGAATTACTAAACCTCTAGCAGTTACCTTGTGCTATGTCATATTGCAGTGTTTCTAGAAAAACTCTTTTGAAGTTAGTGTGCAGTTACCAGACTGTCATATCCATGCACACACCGGCCACGCGCTGCTGAAAGCCGTCTCATTAGCTGCTAACCAAGGAAAGGGTCGTCTTTAGTAACTAGCCATGAGATTACTGTGCTAACTGACTACACGGCTTGCCTGCTGGTGATACAAATGCAGGGCTGTAACAGGTAACAGTATTGCTGGTCTTAGTCTCGGTGTTATTTCTACTCTTGATATGCAAAGTTTTTCTGAATATCTCTCTCTCTGTAAGCACATACACACACACATATGAGGGAGGAAGCTGAGATTTTGTGATTTACTGGAAACAGAAGGTGAGGAAAGGTCTGCCCAGGAGACTGTTGAGTGTGAAGGTCCATACCTTTCTGTTCTTACAAAGGCCTAAAACATGTATTCAATAATTCAGTGTCAGTAGGCTTGAATATTTCCTAAGCAGGAACCACTATGTTACCTCCCTGTCGACTCAAACTGACAATGGCAGTCCAGCATCTGCATAGTTTGTATTCAGTCAACATATTCTTGTCCTTGACTATTGTTACTCATTAGAAATCTTATTTTCTGTACAAGTTCTTAGGTCTACTAACAGGGATGTGGGAATATTGTACAGAGTTGACTCATTAGTCCTAACACGAAATCAGTGGGGATGAAACCCCAAATGCAGCACCTCCATGAGTGTGCAGTGCTGAAGGGTCAGGTGCCACGGTCCTGCCTGCTGTGGGAATGAGGACCCGCAGGGAGGAGAGGTCTGGTACCGCTCCCCCGGAGGGAGGCTCATCAGCACAGCCAGCATTAGACATCAGAGACTGCACATCTGCAGGGGTGGAAAAGAGGCGATATGAAAGAATGAGAGATTAAAAGAAAGGAAGCCAAACTTCATTAGTACTGCTGCTCTCAGAAGCAGCATTTATTTTTCACATTATTCCATGAGTGGAGAGGAAACCAAGCCCTGCTCACGGTGTCTTATTTTTTCTCTTTCACTGCTCAGTTTGGAAAATATTCACAGGTAAGTGGAAGGGAAATTTTTTGTGGACAACTAATAAACAGGCAAAGAAGTCAGTCTTACTGTTGTCATTCAGCTGAATGACTAGCCCAAAAACATGAGAACTGGCTGCAGGCAAGGTCTTGTTTTTTCATGGTAGTGAAGCAATCCTTTTCTGTGTTTTTCATAATTGCTGTCGTCCTTACCCTACTAGCCTGGATGCAGCCTCCCTCCAGGCTAATCAGCACTTCTGTTCACTAAGAGGCATAGGGAAAGAGGATTTTTTGAGGGATTTCATCCACAGTAGAAGCTAATGCAAACTGTTCTCTGATTTTTCTTGTTCTTTCTTTCTGCAAAATAAGAGACTGGTTCAAACTAATTAGCCCCAGCTTTGTAAGTTAGATTTATTGTTATGGCATTGTATTTTCCATGTGTTGTTGCATCCAAAGCTGAGCTTGCCTCTCATCTAACTGAAATGCTGACTCTGTTTGCATAGCCTAGGAAGGGTAGAGAGATCAGTTCCTGTCCAGCATACTTGCAGTATAGTATAAGACTCTTTGATTCAACCCCTCAAGCAGGAGTTGTACAAAGCCTCCAAGAGCACGCAGGTCTGGCACCTGGCTGCCCTCGTCCCTCCTGCTGCTCTTCTGCCCACAGAAACCCAGCCACATCTCAGCTCTACCTAACCTTTATTTTAGAAGCTCATGAAACTCCTCCTTCATCTAAATTGGCAAAGTGGGATTTCAGTTTATTATTTCATCTCTGCTACCCGTATTCTCTGCGACATGTAGTGCTGGGTTTTATTTTTTAAATTGCATAAATAATTTACAGTTACTGATACAACAAATTTATCCTTGTTTTCTCATTATGTAGCAGATCTCAAATTTCCTTCCTCCAATGATTTTCTCCTCCAGTTTACAGTGTGCTAAAGTTACCTGAACAATCCCAAACTGTAGCTGTGTTGGTTAATCGCAGCTGGCCGGCTGCGTCACATTGCTCCCCTTCCTGGACTGGATTTGCACACCAGCATTACCAGGGCACGTTTCTTTATGCAAGTTGTGAGAGTACATGTGGAAATTTTGTTTTAAAGTAGTTTTATGAAAATACAGCTGAATTACTGACTTAAAACAAAGACATTACAAACAAAGCCTTATAAAGGATTCAGAAAATTCAGAGCTGCTGAATAGGCTGAAAAAAAGAAAGAAATGAAAAAGAATATTGTGAAAAAATATGCAGATTATAATTATTGCTTTTGGATTTGTCCTTTATACACACATTAAAACTTTGAAAGAAAAAGATGAACGATGATATTGTTGCTAAAAGGGAGTGCAAGAGATGAATGTATACCCTGGACGAACAATTCGGGGAAGACAACACCATCCTGAGGGAAAATTACAATTATTAACACAAGCTCTGGCTCACTGAGAAACTGTGAGATCTTTACTTGTCTTATATGTTGTGAAGGGGAAAAAAATCCTGTCTAAATGTCTTGCTTATTAAGCCAGTCATGCATTTCACTGTAGGTTGTAAAGCAGTATAACATGCACAGGGGGCTCATAAGCATATTTTAGTGTTGGGGAATATCATTTATACAGTTTTTATATTGTCAATATTACCCCTAGAGAATGAGATTAGGCTTTAAACTACTGTAAATCTATGCTTTTGCTCACCTTTGTATAATTTCATTTTTTAATAGAATGAAGCCCACATAAATGAATATTTGATTAAGGGATAAACCTAATAAAAGCACACATTTATTGCACACAGATTTATTCAAATCTTTGCTATATAATACAGTAAAATGCTGTAAAATGGTATGTAGCTTGCAGTCAGCTACACTGAGGGGATAGTGAATATTCTTCAAAAAGATGAATTTGACAACATTGCATTGTCTTTCATGTTTAAGTGGTAGCACAGATGCTCCTAACACTTTAATTCCTCATAGGTGGTTGCTGTATGACGTTGTTAATGCCATGGAGTTAAGTTTATTGCACAGCAACAAAAAAGTATTTTAATTTCTGGAGAATAATTGAGAGCTTTCTAAAAAAAGGAAATATTTAACTATGCACTTTCTGTTTACTGATCAATAATATCTCCTGGGTGGCTACACTGTGCTTGAGCTTTGGCATTTACTTTCTCTCTTACAGATATTCCAAATACCTCCATTGATCTTCCCTTGAGAAATAAAGGGAATAGGAAGGGAAAACTGAAACCTGTTTCAAAGTTTAAACAGTCAGTCCATCAGGCCACAGTACTCTCAATGACCACCTCTTACCTTAGTTTGAAAAACAATTTTTAAAATACAATTAAAATATCAAGAATTAAAAAAAAATAATATTACTGATCCTTACTGATCCTATTTTTGATAAATCAGCTCTTCCCTTGCATGCATGTCTGGATTCCTCCCCTCCTGCTGCAGACAGTCCTTGTCACCAAATGCCGCACTGTAAATGTGTGCGCAAACGTGGTCTCTGTGTTACTGTCTTTGTACAAATATCAAGCATCAAACGTATCAGAAGATACAGCTGATGCCCAGTGGCCATTTAAATAGTGAGTTATGTACCTAATTTCTGCTGACTTCCATTGGTATTATATGGACTAATTCACCAAGCACGCCTGTAAATCCCACCCCGTGTAGGTGGTTAGGCAAGAAGATACCTTTGTAGCCCTGGCTACTCCAAGAGCATAGGCGCGTGGGCGTTACAGGCCCAGGACATGGAATGCTTTGGGTGCTTCTGTGCAGCACGCAGAACCGGTGTGTTACTGGCTCACAAGAAGCACACTATGGCAGAACTTCAGCCTTTTGGACTGTCTATAAAGGCTATTCATATGATTTTTTGAGGGCAGCCAAACTTGCAGGTTCTGTCAGTGGCTACCTTTTTTAGAATTACAACTTTAATATAGGCTAGATCACCTACAGCCTGCAATGGGAAGAAGTCATGTGCAACTTCTAATAATCAGAAGGAGAAAAAAAGAAAACAAACAAACAAAAAAAACAAACCAAAAAAACCCCACAGTGTTCCATATGTGCATTTTTGCTTACCCCTCCCCAGGCTTTAATATTTGCCCCGCTAAGTTTAAGACAATTTTAATCAGCCAAAGGCCTGAAACTAATTTTAGTCACTTCTTTGGAGGTTCCCATGCTCCCAAACGTTCCTCCAGAGATGTTATGTCCCTGGCTCTTCCGATCTTTATTCTTGTTTACATCCAAAATACATATTAAATCATCTCTGTTTGGAGAGTCTGAGCCTCCTTAAAACCATGAAACATTCAATTACTAATTAGCTGTTTCCTGTTCCTAATGAAGTGAACATGTCGGATTTGGATTAAAATTCAGCTACTGCTCTCCTCTGTTTATGGTTCCAGATGTTTTTGTTTTATCTAGGAGGTTACTTTGACAGCTACTGCTAAATGATAAATCACTCATATTATAGCTGAAATGCATTTTGAAATTGAAATGTGGCAAACTTTGAGATTGCTCCAAGGATCAGTGTCAGTTAGCAGGTCAATACTTGTTCTTTCCTTATGAGTGTTCAGTATTGGCATATGTAAAACAGTAATGGGATAGATGTCAACATTATACAAAATGCTTCTCAATATTATCATTTTGCTATCATCTTCAAGATCAGTACTTGCGGGTTTAGCTGGGCGGATTCATGATTCATTGTATAATGAACAAGAATATGGATTATTTTTAGCTTTAGTTTCTGTGGGCATTTTAATACTTATTTTTTCTCTGGGCTTAATGTGAAAAATCACAGTTGATAGGTACTATAGCTAGGAATATTTTTATGAAGGAAATAAGTGGCTTTTTACTTGTTTCCTTATATAAAGAAAAATAATTTTCAAAGAAATGTGGCAGTTTCTGAATGAAAGAACCATTTTCCAAAGAACAGATATTGATTTACTTCTATTACATTTTTTAATGCAATGCAATTTTGTTTTAACACACTGGTCCCTAGAAGGTTTTGTGCATGTAATAATGGTGTGTTGTAAAGCTGATGCTGTGTTACTCGGTCTAGCTTACGGAGGCATCCAATACAACACAGGCTGCCTTCTGAAAAAAAGAAGGAAAATCAGTGTTCAATTAAAAAGCAAATGTCATAATGGAAGAAAATTCAAATAAAAATATTTATAGTCTCCACTGAGCAGATGCTGGTTGGCAAGCACCATTAGAAACAAGGCTGGGGGTTTTTAGCCCAGCTGAGTGCCCACAGCTGTACCACCGGGTTCGAAGGTGGTTAGTGCACTGAGACCGGCTCATTTCTCTGCGTAACATTCACCTCTCCAGGGCTTTGCAGGGCTTTGCCATCAGGTGCCTCTTTTTCCAGGATAAAGCGTACTCATGTGATGGATAGTTTGTATCACTTCTGCAGATCTGATAATTTGGTTTGAGAAAAAAAAAAAAGTCCACAAACAAATAAGGAAACCCACCTGTTTCAATTAATTGTAAAACATGTAACTTTTTCTTCTTTTTTTTTTTTTCCTCCAGAAAACAGAACATACATCAAACCTACTATTATGTACTGAAGGAAACACCTATTGCTGAAAAATGTATAATGATCACTATTTGAAGACTATATAGTTCATGAAAAACATCCCTTCCAACCTTTGATGCCTTCAGTACTGTGTGAAGAACAGGATTTGTAGCATGAAACTTGAAGGACAATTTCAAGCAATTTACTGTTGCTGCATCGAAAACTGCCGTATTGTCATTAAGAAATATTGAGACTTTTTACAAGCTTACCATACCAAACCAAGCCTGTTGCAACAGATCATTTTTAGGTCCCCGGAGATAGAAAGGAGTTTTAGTATTTTTAAGCACATACAGGAATTATTTCCCCTTCCCCCCGAAAAAAGAACTTTTTCTTTTTTTTTTCTAAGGAGGTAGCTATTACTGTATAGCAATGGCACAATGATTTTAAGCCACAAAGGTCCTCACTGGCTGTACATCATACAAGTCCAGTTTATCACTGAAACTGTTCAACATGGAGCTGTTTCGATTGTGTTTATAAATTAAGCTTTGTTTACTGAAGCAGATACTCGATATATATTACGTTTTAAAAAGAAATGTGTGTACATTTTTTAAAAGAATGATGTAAAAATTGTCCTTTCATTAGATGACCAATTCAAAAGTGTGAGCTAAACCCTAATAGCTGACGTAATATGAGGATTATAATTGATGCTTTTTTTTTATGCTCAGTTCAGCTTGGCTTTTGGTCTTTTAAGATGAAAAAATGAATATGCAGTAGAGTGTTAGATAATGGAAACTTTTAAGTATGGTTTCTCTGTTGTACCATATTAAGTTAAAGTACACATTCTTTGTTAAAAATGTTCTTGCTAAAAATACAGTATTAAAAATTTTTTTGTTTGACTTTGGAAATCTTTTAAGATTTTTTTTTTTTTGACTGTGAATTCCCATAGTTATTGTACTAACGCAAAACAATATTTTGCACTATTAAAAATACTTGAAGAAATTACATAATAAAGAGGGTGGGTTGGTATTAAACATTTTCCTAATTATTGTATGTTCCAAATTCTGAACTTTGCAACTGAAACATTCCTTTCTCAAAATACGTGACCGAAAGCTGGTTTGAGTCAAGTGGAATTAAGTAATCACCTGTTCACTCTTCACTTTTGTTCATGGGTCAAAGGCACAATGCTTATTTACTTATAAACTCATGTTTATATACACAGACTTATGTTTACACATACTTACGTTTACACACACATACTCTGTATTAATTCACTGTTACTTAAAAACAAACAAACTTTAAATAGACCTATAGGGAATATATTTCCTATGATTATGTATACTATTATCTATATATGTCTATCATTCAAAATTTCATTTATTTTTATCACAAGATTTTTTTTCTGGTTAACAGACTTTTGTTAACTTTCAAAGTGTAGCTTCAAACTATGCTGTGTAATACAACAGAAAAGAATCATCTGATTTTTCATTCCTAAAAGAAATCTTTTAGCTTAACCAGGTGTCAGTTAAGAAAACATACTGGCTTCTGTTTTACAGGTGATCAGACTAGTTATCAGAATAGTCTTTCAATGTACAAACATGGTTTATTCCATGTTTATTTTATTGCAGTATTCTAATAACTATATTAATCACTCTGGTGTTGATTAAACAATCAGAAATTGAATGATACGAAGAAATAGGAGCATTAGGAATTGTGAGTACTCCCACACTCTTGATAAAAGCTCATGTGTGAGTAAAACACTGCAGCACCTGAACTTAAATTCTAACCTTGACTATTTATTAATTTTAGTTACTGTTACATCAGGATTCTCTGAAATAAGGGTTGGACCTTATTTCTAAATCTGATTTTAAAAAAAGACTTGAAACAGTCCGTGGGGTACTGCAGCATCTCTGACTGATTGACCGAACTCTGGTGTTGCTCCTGTGAATTGCAGATTTTGAAGAGTGCTCTTTGATGCATTTTAGAAAGACTTAAAGTAACTAAATATTTCAGTCTTTGAAGTGGAAGCATTTTTGCATTTTTTTTTAGTCTCCATAAAGGCAATTTTAGCTGCTTTTTTTTTTTTTTCCCATCAATGGCTGGTCTACATTTCTTAGGGCTGCATTGATACTGGGTTGATGAGCACGTCATTGATTTCTAATTTGTCCTTCCCAGAATAATTTTAAATGTCAAAGTACTGGCAAATGAGATTTAGGAAAGTGATAAACTTCAGACACTGAATCTGTTCTTAAGTCCTTACTGAGTAGCTCCTGATAAATATTGACAAACCAAGGCACTGAGCTTTTTATGTGTTAGCTCAACCTAACGAGCACACTTGTAACTAACCCTTTCAGTCAGAGAAACCTATTAAAGCCAGAACAAGCAATGGGTTTGGCCAATTATGATTGAACAGTTCATATAAAAGTGCAATTTCAATTTTTTTTTTAATTTAATTTTACCTGCTATCATCTCCTCAGGAATATTCCAAATGACACCCTCTTGCATAGGGGTCTGACCCAAAAACTGTTACCGTAGCTGTTTCTGACTGCTGCAGTATGGAACGTGGGATGGTGATTGTAGAGCCCAGGAGCCGTTTCCCACCAGGGAGTCGGGACCAGGCAACAGTGGCACGCTGCGGCGCTGTGTTTCAGAGTACGGCCTTTGCCCACCCGCCACACAGACATTCGGGGATTAGGTCTGACATGGCATGTGATTCTTTTTTTCCTCTGTGTAGTGTACAAAGCCTCAGTGTAGACTTTGTCTAGTTCCAGGCACTGCAACTGAGCACAAAAGGCAAGAAAATGAGGAAATTGCTTTCATGTCATATCTTCTGGGTCTCTGTTGATTGTGTCATTCAGAGGCAGAGGGAGATGGGATTTTTTACTCAGAGAAGACAAGACTAAGGGAAGAATTGATTGTCTTTCATATCTAAAAGTAAGCTATAAAGAGCAGGAAAGTAACCTTCCCTGTCCTCTGTGGTTCCGTGCCCAGTACAGGTCAGCATGTGCTGCTTTCGGAAAGCTGCATAGGCGCACGACCCAATTCCTGCCTGGTGGTACAGCACAGCAAAGATAGGCCATGGTGAGCTTTTTTTAATTTCTCATGAACACAATTTCACATTTGGCTACAGTTCTCACCCTCCTTGTTCATCTTGTCTTTTAAACACTGGAACAATCTCAGGAGGAGAGTTTTGGAGAACCCGTACCCTCCCGGCTGGGGAGGGGGTAGAGCAGGGCAGTAGGCAATTCAGCCTTCACCGTGCTCCTTCTCATTTGAGGCAGTGAGCTGAACAGCCCCCGCGGGCTACAGTGCTGGTAGCCCAAGAGGGGCTTCGCCTCTTTGAGGTCTTGGCTTTTGGGTTTTTTTCCAAATGAGAATGCCAGAGAGGAGCAGGACTTTGGCTGTGCCTGTGTCCTCAGCACCTCCTAAAAGTGGCAGAGCAGAGGGACACTGAAAACCCATTTTGATGCAGTGTATGGGCTGTAGGAAGCCCAGCTGGGGATGGGTGTTTGCAGGCTGGGGGTGGCACTGCCGAGGTTGGGGTGCGGCACCCGCAGCCTCTCTGCATCTGCATCTGTGGAAGCTCCGGTTTCCTACAAAGCATCTTCTCGTTTGTAAATTGCCTTTGAAATGGCATTATGCTAATAAAGTTGGTGTTAGCTGGACACAAGGTGATCTTGGCTAAACGCAGGCAGGTTAATGGACGATGTATTTTAGCAATTTTATGAATCTTGTGTAATGCAGACTGCTATCATAATAAACTCTAACAGAATCAATAGTGACCAATCTCAATTTAAAATCTGGATCTATAGTAATACACAGCGAGAACACTCTCCTTTAGAAATGCATGGCTGTGCATTAAAAGCTGAATGCTGGTTTAAGTAATTGCTATCTACAAGTAAGTGGCCCATTAATGTATTTATTTACAGAATATTTTTGGTAACATGACAAAATGTGGGCTAACGCAAATTGTTACGAATTTCCTTCATGGCCTCAGCTGCCCTCCGCAACTGCTCCAGTGCGTAGGTGTGTGCGCATGTGCACAGACTTAGCCCTAAACTACAGGCGTGATAATTCACAGCCTCGCTGGCCTGCGGCTAAGGATCTGTTACCTTTGGCAGCAACACTGAGATCAAGACTTCCCACTTTCCCACTGCTTCTTCCTGCTGCAGCACCGCTGCGTCCTGCCAGTGCTGCTGTTCCTTGCTGGGATGAGGAGGGAGGGAGATGGAAAGGAAGTTACAGAGGCTTGTTTAAAGCCAGGTGATGTGCTATCAGCATTTGTTACACATACTACAAATGTTTAGGCACTTCTAAAATCACTGTTAAGAAATATTTTGACTTTAGTTGTGTCTGCAAATAAGGGCGTCTTTGATGATTTGAAGCTGGGATAGAAGGGGAGAAAAAAGTATTTTTAAAATGATGAATTTATAGATTAATTATGAATTACTACAGTTTTATATTTGTACATCAAAGCAATCAATTGAAAGGAGCCAATTCAGTGTCAGCACAGCTCAGCTTGCTGCAGCGTGCTCCCTTTTCATTAGACCGTCATCCATTTCTGCTTCTGTTGGCCAGCTAACGCTGGCATCTTAATAGATCATCCTTTGCATGAACACTGGAGTGTGGTAATCTAAGGTAGGGGCACATACTCTTTTTGGAGCTTACTTTTGAAAATAAAGACAAACTCCCTTTATTCTGAATTCCAGTTAGAAGTACAGTAAGATTTTACTGTGTCTTCAGTATGTGATTTTGTTGACATAATCCAAAATTATGAAAGTATACTATATATTAAAATGCTCTTACGAGAACTGATACATAACAAATTTGCTCTTTTATTATATTTAAACTTTTAAAAAAGACAGTTGGCTTTGCATGTTTGACAATGTATGCACTGCTTTTTCAAAAACAACATTGGAATGTGTATTCACTGAGTAGCAGATCCCTTTTGCTACGTATCAGTTCTTTGTTTTGCCTGTCTACAAGAGGGGTTAGTTGTGGGAAAAGGAGGAGGTTTTGCTGTCCCTAAACTGTAATTGCTCACCTTCATGCTCTCTCAAAGCGATGAGGGCTGCCTGATTTGTGTTCTGTGGCTAGTGTAGCTGCCTGACTAACTGCAGATGTTACTTCTAAGTGCAGTCCAGCTCGGTGCCAGCACAACTGGGACAGCCTCTATGTTTAAGGTCATTATCTTTAAAAACAATCTCAGACAGGTTAGACCATACTGACACCTGCTGCTCCTGGTAACAGAGCAAGTGCCCAGTACTCTAGAATAACTTTTGGCCAGTCAGAGAGATGGTGGAGATGAAACACCCAGAGAACTGGCAAGTTTATACCAAACTATACAGAATGAGCCCAGCTCTAATTAATTATTGTGGGCTTCAGTCAGCCAACAGTGAGACAAGACATATTTATTTTTCACAAGAAAGTCTGAAATAAGACAATGGATAGAAACTTAGTCATTTTGAATTGTTAGGTGAAGACATGGTTTCATCATAATAAAGTTTGCATCATAGTTCCTTCATAATAAGCATTGCAATACAATACCTCTAATATTAAAGTTATTACGAGTGTTTTTGAAGTATACAGCCTTATGTAAACATTATGCATTAAGCAGTTGAGCGTCACAATATCACATGCACGTCTGCACGGCACCAGGGTGCAGATGCCTTTTGGACTGTGCCAGCAGCTTCCTGCTGGAGAGGCAAAGTGGTTGGGGTCATAGTACGCTGACCCCTACCTTTGGAGGGTTGAATACAGGCATGGAGTGCCTGCATTGTTCACGTTTTAGGATCTGGGCTTTGCCTAAAGCTTTAATCTTATTACCAAAGGGCCACATGCCTAAAATGAATTGTGTGTGTCCCCTTCCACCAAAGTGGCCAAATAGAAAGGAAAAAACATTGGCATTAAATGAAAAAAGATGAATTAGCTAAAAAGAGAAGAAAGAATGAACAGAAATGAAGAATAAACTTTAATTCGCTCCAGTGCCAGTAGGATTTGGAATTTAACTTTAATCATATGTTTCATTCTGTATCAGGAAGAAATACCTGTTTCCTGTTTCCCCTAATGATGCCTGCCATTAGCTGAAAGTCTGTTTATTCCCAGAGCTGTGCTGCCATCAGTTGATGATGCTGGGGCACTTACAGAGATGTTTTGGCAGGAAAAATGCTTTATCATTCGTAATATTATTACGAAACATATTTTTCTTTGTAGACCAGTCCAAAGCAATTCCATATAAATTATTGCTTTCTCTCCCCTGGTGTCAATTGGGGAGGAGAGAGGAACCACATCCCGAGAAGTAAGAAAACAGACAAAAAACCCTCGTAACTTAAATAACAAGGATTTTTTTTTAAAGTAGTTCTATAAAACTGGTGAAGACAGAAATGGTACTCCGAGATTTTTGGTGTCAGATCAGTGCTTTGCATTTTACATGATCATTTACACCTGGGCAAAGTAAGCAATTGATAGCATTTGACAGCTGATTTATTAGCATTTGACACCTATATTACACATGTTGAAATCGCTCTACAATGTGCAAAGCAGTGGAAAAACCACTGATTCCTTTCATGGCTTTTTCCTGGTAGTTTAATACTGAGATGCCATTCCAAAGGAAAAAATGAATTCCTCACACCCTGACTGTAATTCTTTAGTTCTTCTAATATTTATTATGTTCAGCTCCTACTAACTCAGAATAAAAATAAAAGGAAAAAGAGAAAAGCAGTTGTGTTTAATTCGCAGACCTGATTCACAGATGCTGGCTCTGAAACCAAATCAAAACCAGGCCACGCTCATAATACCGCAAGGAGTCACAGACAAATGAGAAGTCTGCTCTTGTGATGAGAAGCACTGCGAGACTAAGACTTGATTTATAACAGAGCTGGTAAGTAAATTGCATATTTTTGATAGTTAATGGTTTTTCAAATAAACAGAAATTTTCACCAAATGAAAGTTCTGTTTTCACTGAAATTATTTTTGGCTTCTTCAAAGCAAACCCTCAAGAAACTCCAAAGCCATGGTATTTCTTTTTCACTGTTTTGAAAACAGGCAGTAAGAGACTCTGTTCAGACTCCGTGTAAGAAAGAAGGGGTGGATCGGTTTAATACTTTCTGGAATGTGGTGGAATTCTCGGTTTTAGAATTATTAAACTAGTTGCACCCCGGGGAGGGGGTGGGCGGGCAGGGAATAAGAATCATTGTCAGCAATATCACCTATATGTGCATAAAAAGTTACTGGAGCTCTGAGTTTCCCAAAAGAATAAAAGCCCCTTCCCCACCCCAGGAAATGAAGCCCAATGAGAAGGATCATGAACACAGCAAAAAGATAGCCTAAATTACACTATACAATTTGTCAAGCACGCAATTATTTGAAATGCAATTGCCAATGTTATGTGTTGACAGGATGTGATATCTTAATGAAAATAATAATACTGTTTGCTCATCTGGTACCAGCCCAATTTCAAAAAGAAAAGCCTCTCAGATTTCACACATCACAGTAGCTTTTCCAGCTAAAATAATGTGGTAGCTAGTGTGGCATGAATAAGTTAAGTAGCTGTGAAGTTCATGGACTGGTGAAGAGGGAGGACCAATTTGCCAAGCTCTGAATTACTGACAGACTGAATGACCCATGTCTAGTCTTGTCACGTTACTTTACATTACATATTGTAACACAATTCAGCAGAACATAACCTGGAAAAAAATTACCTCAGCACTAGATTGCAAGATTTTCAAGGTTACAAGTGTTTGATTGTCATGGGGCCCACATTTTCTCAATCAATTATAGTGGCCTTTCACTGGCACCTATTGATAAGGTGCAGAAAGCAGCTGTTAGCTTTACTAGCACTCGGAATTAAGCTCTCCCATATTTACCAGTGTATGTCTTCTGGTCTACAAAGGAATCAAAGCCCCTCATGCTCATTGCAACTCCCCTTTTCTGCATTCACGACACTGATTTTATTTTCAGTTCCTCGCTTAGAGCAGCGTACCTAGCCAATTTTCATGAAAGGAAAGAGACAGTCTTAAGGATAAGTCAAAGGACAAGAAAATTATTTATTCTGAAACAAGAAGAAAAAGCAGGTAATTTTACTTCCTCAGCATGACAGCTATATCTGAGGGGCAGAGAAAGAAACAAACCCAAACATTTAGTTTATGTATCTTGTAGCCAATAAGGGTAGCAAGTGGAAATAATTAAAGGTATCATTTGCTCAGTCTCGGGGAATGATTGATTTCCAGTGACAGTGGTTCCAGTATAGTGCACCCCAATACATAACATTTTACCTATTTTATAGCTGTGATTTAGAAACAGAGAACTGACCAGGAGTTACAACTGACAGGATCTATCTGCTTAGGCATTTTCATAATTGAAGACTGAAAGATAATGAAGATAACATCAGCTGCTGCAAATGGGCTCTGGTTATTTTTGACTTAAGTTTTATTAGGAATTTGAACGTGACATCCCTTCCCGATGAACACATCCTCAGCCCATTAATGTCAATAAGAGTTATGCTTATATGGCAGAGAGAGCAGATCTTTTAGTTGTGTATGTCCAGAGTCTGACGCACAGACTTGGGTTCCATGGCTTACTCAAACAATGACAAGTTAATGAGGATTTACTTTGCATGCTATATTTCTATAAAAGTAATTTTTTAAATAGCGTAATGGATTAATATTTACTTGACAGCCTTTACATCATGTATTCTGTGGTTTCTATCTTAGAGTCTTGTAAGATAGAAAGACAGAAATAAATATTTACTCACTCTTCATGCGCGCAGTTTATTCTATCTAGAACTGCTCTATTCATTGTGTTGCCTTTCAGCTAGATGCTATAAAGAAAGGAAATTAATTGTTGTTAAACTGAGGTATGTGATTAACAGGAAAAAAAAAAGTTAGCGCTGACTCCTGTGTCCATTTTAGTACAAACGCCCTCTCCCACCCCGTCTCCTCTGCCAATGTGCGTGCGTGGGGGGTGTACGTGTATATGTGCATGTAAAAATAAGATTACCTCAAGCTCATTACTGTCCACTGACAGGGTCCTGCTGTAAAAACTTTTGATGAATAGCCAGCATCTAATTCCTGAGTAATAAAAAAACCCTAAGTTGCTTGCAATCATTATTCCAAATGGAAAAATTAATTGTAAATAACTGGAAGTCAATTAAGGCTGGGTTCTGCCGGGTAATGCAAATCTTTTATAGTTTTGTTTCAGTTAACTGCCTCATTAATGATTTATAGATGTGTATACAGCTGTGGGAACCATAGCATTATCTAATGCACTCGGAGAATAATTACATATGAAAAGAACTACGCAGCTCAAGGGAAAAACTCCGAAATTACTTACTGCCTTAACTTCAACCATATTAAGATGCAAAGTATTTAGAAACCGACTGTGATGTTTTATCATATTCTTGAGGTTTTATATTATTTTTAAAAAGGGAAAAATAATTCTTTCTAAAAAAAAATTTGTATACTTCAGTATTACACAGTATGCAAAAATCAAAACTCAAACTGAGAATGTAAGCTGTTTATTTATTATTTAAAAGTCTAAGTTATAAAACATTCACATTCCCTTTGTGCATCTGCTATACAGCAAAAAGGACGTTTCTACAGTTAAACAATTCATGGGCATATGCATATATCTTCCTGATTTACACAGAGCTAGAAGTAATTTTGCAAAGACTTTGGGAGTCTTCTTCCTGGATATACAAATATATTGGTATTTGTTCTTTGGTGACACCATTGTTTGAAGTTTGAGGGTTTTTTTGTAAAATATTATTTTCACTCCTGAAACTTATTTCACTTCTAATAGTGTGGTAAACCTGAAGTTTGCACATTTGCTACTTATTTCTTATAAACTCTAATGCAGTGGTAAGCTGCTGTTGGACATTTGGAAGCACCATAGAGGATCCTTTGTTTTTAAGACTGCTTCTCTTCTTATTTTGACCTGAGGGGGGGGTCAGGGTCTTTCTCATCAAAATCAGGCATTTGACACCCGGAACCTTCCCTGAAATTTTGAATACAGTTGGCTCTGTAACACTGCAGATCCTCAGTCCAAAGCTTCTGGCATCGCCATGAACAAATTCTCTGCTGCATGTCTGTGAGAACAGGACAGAAAAGCAGAGCGATCTCACCCTCCGTGCTCTGCCTCCCAAAAGCATCTTTCATTCAGGCCTGAACGAAATCACCATCCCTTGCTTTTGTCCATAAAGCGACTCCAGGAAAATAAGGGTGATTGTGGTCAGCTGCTCTTGGTGTGATCTGTTTCTGGCTCCCACTTTGTTTACTACCAGGTTGCTTTTGTGTTCCTTTGAGTTTCCCAGCTCCATATCTAGTCTGCCTTTCAGCCCCTGTCCCTCACCGGGTCTGGCTTTCTGTGGGTATTTCTCCCTGTGGTGTTGACAATCAAGTTTCCTCATTGCTTGCTACCCCTCTTTTCCCGCCTTCAGCCCAATCAAAGACCAGTGGATTAAAACATCCTCACAGCCACCTCTTTCCCAATTACTGATACAGCACAGCTCCCAGAATTTTCTTCTTCTTGCTCCTCCTTCACCACGTTCTTCAGGACTCCGCTCCCAACTCTTTCTTGATTTGTTTGCTCAATCAGATGTGATGTGATCTGTCAGTGCTCCTTCTTACATGTTGTGTGATTTAGGGCAAGTACCTTTTTCTGCCTTATATTTAGTAATATTAAAATCCTGGACCAGTTATCTATTTGAACTATACATGGCCAGAGGGAGACAAACAACATTATTTTTCATTTTGTCTACAGATGCTTAGGCTTTTACTTAAAACCTACAACTAACCCGTATCACTTCTATGTTTCACAAATAATGTCAGCACCTTTCACCAGCTAGGAAAAAAAGAAATCAGCCTGACGCCCTTTTTGGGGGAGGTGGGGTGGGTAAAGGACACCAGAAACTCATTCCATGGTTTCATCGCGGCACTAAAGCACAAACGCTGTTTGGCCACCAGACTGCTGCCGCTAGCCAGCTGGGCTGTAGGATTAAACGGAGCACAGAAATGTTCAGTATCCCGCTTGCTGTGTTAGAGAGCTTGTTCCCCATAGAGGGATGCTCAGATGAAAATTCCCAAGTTTAGTCTTCGCAGAAAATCTGTGGTATGTTTTGCATGCCTTTTAAAGAACAGGTTTACATGTTTATAATTATGCTTATATGTTTCTTCTGTCACTGAAGAAAACTACTTATTATAGATTTTATCGACTTGTAGAATAATTCAGGTTGACGAGGTCTCAGGAGAGAGACCTATGCCTACCTCCTGCTCAAAGACTTATGCATCTACATCAGTGACCACGTGTGAAATGAAAATGAAGTCAAAAAAGCATGGGAATAATTTATTTGGAGATTTTATTGCCAGAGAATAAAATAACAATAGACAATTGAAAATGTCATAAAATATTTGTAACTCTGGAGTTGTGTCTTACTTGCTAATGAAACATTACATTAATCTACAATAACAAATTAGTGACTGCAAATCAAGTATCATTTAGCATTAGAAAAACGTATTTTTAATTCTAAGCTTTTGAAGTTGCACTGAATAATCTGCTGTTATGGTTTGAGAAAGCCACAACAATTTATTGTCATTTAGACAATTATTCTATCACCGGATGACCCCTCTCCATCTGGGAAGGGGAATGAGGAAAAACAAGGAAACCCAGGGGCTGAAATATAAACAGATTTAATAGAATAAGACTAGACAATTAACATTATTAACACTAAAGAACCAATATTGGTCCCAATACCAATATAAAATTTACAAGGATTATACTCAGCCAATTCTATCAGTAGTAAGCTGTGCACTCCCAGCAGTGGACAGCAAATGTCGGACACTGTGAGCGCTACGGTTTTGGAAGGAAGGGAAGGGCTCAGGGCTCCAGCACTGGGGCAAGAAGTTCTCAGGATGGCAACCATTAAGGGAGAGAGAGCACTTCGCAGCAAACTTTCTTATTTCTATTGAATAGGACATTCGTGGTATGAAATAATCCTGCTGGCCAGCTTGGGTCAAGTGCCCGGTTCTTGTTCCTCCTCATCCCTGCACCTGGCGAGCTCGAAAAACACTGAGACCTTGAAACCCACACACCATAGCTGGCTATGAAGTAAATATTTTCACAAATTCAGACACTAGGGTCTTCTAAAAGTGCAGTTTTCCCAAGCATTAGAAGATAAATTAGTCCTGTGTTGCTCAAACCAGGACATCTGCATAAGGAACAGCTAAATAAATCAAGACTGCAATCTGGAAAAGAAATTATCATGAATTCATGAGGCGGAGGTCCATATAATCATTAATGCCACAAAGAAAATGACAAGCGAATGACTATTCAGCATTTAATACAAGAAATGACAGCTATCAAATTAAAGTATCAGGTATCAGGGCAAAGCAATAGAAGGAAGGAGTCCTTTCTACTGTGGGCTCTCAGCTGGAGAGCTATTGCTGGGGATTAGCTTACATCTGACCAAAGAGCGATGCCACAAATTCAGGCAAGAAAAAAACAAAAAAAACAAACCCCCAAAATCTGTCTAGGGTGATGAAGCACACAGACACAGCCTTTGGCTTAAGACATCCTCATGGACATCCTCATGGATTTCTAGACACAGAAATGTATAGCCTTGATGCATCTTTGATCCTATTCTTTCCTTGTTGTATTCCTGGGGAAAGCATGGGCTCAACGCCTTTCGGTTTGACACAGTATGGCCATTCTTATCTTCTGCCATCTCTATTTGTACATATTATCTCAGTGCAACTACCACAGCTCTTTCCATTAAGTCTTCCTCAACAGTAGCCAGTAATCTTTATGGCCATTTTTTAATTGCTTTTGGAAAATACAGTAAGGGAAAAAAAATGAGGTAACATATTTGGCAAACCATCTTCTAATTAGCAAAACTGTTTAGTAATTGCTCATGTTTAACTGTAGTTTATCACACATTGCACTGTGAGTTGAAAAGAGTTGAAGAAATTCTTAATTCTGGTTTTAATAGGCTAAATAAAGGGACACCACTATGATTTAATGTATGGTGGAAGACAGGCAGAAAAGCTTTCCAGCCCCTATCTGCCAGCTATTAACCGTGCCTCTGTCAGATCTGAGTGTTTCATAAAGGTGCTCACTCAGAGACAAAAAGAAGAATGCAGATCAAATTTGCATCTTAGATGTTTTGCCCCTTAGAGAAAACCAGGAATACTGAATTACAAACTGGAAGTAATGTTTTATTGTGAATTCCTTTACCATCTGAAATTTAACTTAGGGATGTGATTGCTATGCAAAGTAACTCTACCATTTCTTTTCTTTATGCTGTCACATGCTCAGATTTTGTAGATCAGATAACAGAATAAGCTAAAAGCCACAAACATTGCAGTGGCACAGGGAACATGAGAGGAATGTAAGAGACACATGAGACCTCACAGGACTCCCCATCCCACCAGCTGGCCAATGGAAGACGCACAGTTCATGAGATGACAAACTCATTCTGTTCACAGGCACAGCCTCCTTTCTCATCTGTTTTTTTCCTAATCTGGTAAGTTCTCGTAACTGAAAAATCACAGCCAAGCAAGCATTTATTTTGCTTCTGCACTACATTCTTCATTTGAAAGATTTGTAAATCAGACATGAAAGTCACTCACTGCAGGTTGAAGTCTGATGTTCCAAACGTTCAAGCTGGGAAAAAAAACCCAAAATAAATTCTGATCTATTATACTTACTAACATTCTAATTATGCCTTTCCATTTTATACAATTCTGGGGAAAGGCAGAGGGAAATGACACATATTTATCAATGTGGTGTTGTACTTTATTCTGCGTATATACCTTTGGCAGTAACTTCAGAAGATGAATGCCAAACATAACCAGCTAATAACTCAAGAGCTATTATTCTGAGTTACAGACACCCGGAAGCAGAGCAGCCTCAGTGATCATTTCTCCTACTGGATCAAATTTTTGAAGCGTTCCAGTTGGATCAGTGTTTGCACAAGAAATGGTCCTCCTTAATTCTCGTGACTTCTGCTGGCTGTGCTGTCCTTCCCGTGGGGTATAGAAAATATAACAAATGCATGTAGTGAAGACTACTTGCATGGTTTTGTAAAAATCCAAGCAGAGGATGAAAATTCAGAGAAGGCAGTACTGTTACTGAAACAGTGTCTTAGGTTACAGTAGCTATAATTTCCAAAAACAGGTGAAATTCAAAGTTTAGCCTTTTCACAGTTCTGTTATTGTTCATGTGGAGAAGTCTGAAAAAAACAGTTGTGTTTCTGGTCTGCAATTTCGAAGTGTAAAAACTTTGCAAGAAGAAACTAGCTATGAATAAACTGTAAGTAAATTCAAGAAAGTTGGTAAATACTATTAGGACTGGTATACAGGCATGGGCAAAGAACAAAGAAATGGCATAAACTGTCTTGCGTGAAGGCTGAAGAGGGTGGGCAGCTGAAGGAGAGAAGAAAGTGTGTCGAGAAAAGAAGGAAAAGGATGTGTTAAGAAATGAAGTGACACAGATCATGACACAGTTACACCAAGTAGAGCTGGAAAGTTTTAAAGCAGTGCTTAGAGTCCAGCCTTTCCTTGCTGTATGCCGATGTCTGCTTTGTGCTTGCAGCACTCTTTTCGGAAATCCATGCAGATTATCTCCTTTCAGAATCACTACCGCCTGGATGTTGGGATGCAGTCAGTTTCACAGCCAGTGAAAAATTAAGACAATAAACAAATATTAGCTAAAAACAAATAAAACCAACTCTGTTAAAATGCAAACATTTGTTTAAAAGTTATTCTAGTAAAAGGCAGACACAGGAAACCAAAACATACCAAATCTTATAGCTAGTCCTAACTCTGCTTTTTAAAAAATATTTACACACTTCTAACTGGAGAAAACAGTGGGAAATTAGGCTGTGAAAACCATGTACCAAAACATGTCTTTCCTATGGTATATGTGAGAATTAAGACTGAGTCGGTTGACATAGTTTAATGTTTCTGCAGATTAAAATTAGCAGTGAATAAGACATATCCACTGTAAACTAATAGATGAATAGTTTACTATATCCCCATCTGAAGATTATTCTCACATCACTATGCATTCAAACACAGGTGAAAAAACATTTTGTGAAGTGTAAAGGTGATTAGCCCTTCAAGTTAGGTTTAGTGCATTTTTTAAATTGACTGTAAGTGCACATGTCCATGTGCATGTGTGTGCCACATTCTTGTCCTCGTTCCATGGATTGCCACTAGAATTTCATAAGCTCAAAGCAATACTGGGAAATGCATAAGCACCTCATTTGAAGAGCACCTAAAAATGCACTTACTTTTAGTATTTAACTAAATGCAATATAACTTTACATGTGATAGCTAATTTTGAAAGCAATACATGCAATTTGATGTTCCTATCGATGGTGAAAAAAGTGTTATTTTGTCCTTAGACCTGTTATTCTCTCAATATAATACACAAACCAGCAGCAGCAAGACAACACTAATGAGGTGTACTTTAACCATAATAATTCCACAGTTCTTACTTATGCTATAAAGGTGATGCATATAGATTTTATAGATGGTACTGGTATAAAAAATACTGTGTAGTCTAACTGCATCAAGCTATAAAGCTATAACAGAAAGTACTAGGATAAAAAAGAGAATTTTAGGCAGCTGGGAAGATGTAGATGCTGTTAATTGTAAAAAATCTAGTAAATCCAAATTTAGCAGCAATTCTTTTCATATGGGCTCTAAAAGGGTCTGAAATATCACAACCGACAACTTTTCATAGTTAGGAACAGAAATTTTGGGGGAAAAAAAAAAAAAACCAAAAAGAATTAAAAGGTTGCTAATCTATTAATGAGCCCTGAACTCATCTGATCTAAAGGATACACACAACAGGTCTGAGCTCTGCCTTCATCCCCAAGGACCTTACCCATTCTGTGGGATGATGTTATGTGGCACAGATGTATATATGCATATATAAAGTATGCAGGGGGAGGGAGGTGGGTGTGGGTCTACAAAGACCATCACATGAAAGATACATCTTATTCACAAATGGGGAAAGGGAGATCAAATAAAGATTAACTAAGTGACTTGTTTAATGCAATATACAGATCTATGGAGGACTGTAATTTCATTAGTTCAAAATGCGGTACACCTCTGTGCCCAGTCTTCCCAACTGATTAGTAAAGGTGGAGGAAGCAGAGATCTCTTTTTAAGACCTCCACTGACTCAATATAAGCATAACCATCACGCTGTAGTTGAGTGACTAAGGTTTTTACCCAGGATGGGTCTACTCTTCCAGTTTCAGTGAACACATTGGTATTTAATTCAGTATTAATAAGAGCAAGGACTTATGGTTTGTATATTATTGTCCTTAGTAGTTCCTGTCAGCTTGGCCAAACATCTTAGCATGCTTTCTGTTACAAAAGCTTTTACACTGGATTCCCCCACACAACACGTCTAATTTTAAGCTTCAGTTTGAAAAATAGGCGCTTCACTAATTGGCATAGCACTGCTAATATTCTTGGTGAAGCTGGACTAGGGTGACCACCTTATCTACATACAGCACACATATTTTAGATGGTCTCCTTAAAACTATAATCTATCTGAACACTTAAGTCTGTACAATGAAGAGGCCTGTTTGTCTGAATGGGTCTATCCAAAACAAAAGCCTAAGCATGTGTATAAACCTGTGTCGTATTAGAAACAACTTTTTTTGGGAAGCAATGAAACACAGATATACAAAAATGTGCGAACATATAAAAGCACTAGGAAATGGCAAGATACAACAGGGAAAACAAAAATTAACCAATAGGCAGATTGTGTAAATACAAACCCCATGTTTAGAACAGCAGAATCGCTAAAAGTCTTTCTGGACTTAGACACAAGGAAGTCAAATAAGGGGACCACAAACTTCACAGTGAAGGTAGAGAACAACACTCACTTAAATAGTTTTGTTTTCAAGCCCTTTGGGTTTTATTTTCAGTGAAAGGCATTTAAGCTTCATATGGATCACTGTCTATACAACAGCTTGCAGAGAAATGCTACCTTTTCACCCAAAGCCCTCCCGACGTGCTTCTTCCATGCAGCTCGAGTGTCCTTATCATCAGGAGTGGTTGAGATGCTTGGAAGACAGCGAGAGCCTTGCAGGGGCCAGGAGCCATCTCAACAGGGCTGACTGGCAGCACAGCCCCTTAAGTAGTGGGCTTCTCCCCATACTATAGATGGGATAGTAAGCGGTGGCTTCCAAAGGGGAAGCTGTAGATGGCAAAAACTCCTGGTGCTGGGAACCAGTGGAGGGTATTCACTCATGTGTTAGTGCTTTTCATAGCTTTTGTGTCACAGCTATGTTTGCTGCAGTAAGATTTAAGAGATATCTTAGCTGGCAAACACCAGGCTCAGTCAAGAGATGGGTTCCCCTGAAGAAATGGTAAACATTGGTAAGAAGGGCACCTCTCCAGTGGTGTGTACCATGTAGAAGCTGTGGATTATTGTCATGCTTGATAAAAGGGTCCAGAAGGGGCAGGAGCTGAAGGAAACAAATTTACGTTTCGAATTGCTCCCTGCTTTGACACGTGGCAGTGAGATCTCAGCCGAGTCTGAAGTTCCTGAGCTCATTTTAGTTGCCTGCAGTGCTTATCCGAGGAAAGAAGATTATGGTCCACAATCAGGCTGGGAAACAACAGTGAATTTGAATTGCCCTTTTGTTCCACAGCCTCTTTGGTCTTCCTCATTTAGGAGGGTCGGCTAACTGCCCGGATGGACAGTTGATGAAAATCTAATTACTTATGTCCACTAAAGAGACGATATACCTGCATTGGCCAGGAGAATAATCCATATAGCTTAAATTCATGAATAGAGTGTCTTACTCTGTGCCCTTGTCCCTTCATTTTGTGCAGTGTCCAGAAGTAAGAGCGCTTGTTGGTGTCCCCATGCCCTGAAAATAAATCCTCAGCAGTTGCAATGAGAGGATGACAATAGTCAGTGATAGCAAGAAATGATGGAAGTGCAGAATCCAAACCACTGTCATTTTAGTGATTCATTGGTAATATTTCACAGAATTAAGGCATTTTTTTTGTCCCCACAGGCTATAGACAGGGCACACAGACATCCATTTATGGAATGGGAAAGGCGGAGCTTGTGTGGGATCTGATGGGTTCTGCTGAGGCAAAACGTTATAGGGGCGCAAGTTCTAAAGCATGACTGTATCTATAGTCAAGCGTTCAAAAGAGAAATGCTTACCTGGCTGTATCTGACAGCCTTCCAGGGCCCGGAGACTAGATGAAAAAAATGGATAAAGATATTTTTAAAAAATCCCCTGGGACCATCTCCTGTATTTAATAAGGAAAAGCACCTTCTGTGCCGCCAATAAAAGTTGAGTCTCTCATGAAGATTTATAACATATTACACACTGAAATTCAATGTACAATGATACTCTTGTGTACGCGGTTGTCAGAATAATAATCTTTGTCTGTCTGATCAACTTATATTTTATGCCAACAACACAGCATTTAATATTACACAGTTTCAGAAGAAGAAAATAAATTTATTCATGCAACAACTTGCCCAGTAGCTTAAACAGACAAAGCGGAAAAAAAAAATAGCTTGGAGTTTTTACGTTAACTCATGATCCACAATACAGATTTCTATAAAAATTTAGCAATTTTATGTAGCAATATAAACTATGATTCTTAATCTAGTTTGTGAAATTGTCTCACTATTTTATGTTGTCATGAGGAATAATACAGTTGGATATGACTGCTGAAGTTTGCTTTTGGCATTCTCCTGAAATGAGGAGACTATAAATACAAATGGTAATCAACAGCTTTTTTCTATATTCTGCATTATCACATTCTGTGCTGTATTCTTAGGCTTTGTGTTTCAAAATATATATCAAGAAGCACTCATAGAGAAGATACACATGGACTCCCCCACAATCAAAGTACTCCTTGTCAGAAATCAGTATCTCTTCAGTAGAGAAAGTCTACCCATGATATACGGCTTGTTCCAAGTGATGCAATACTCTGTCAGATGAAAAAACTTAAGCAATATAGAAGAGCTCTGTTGTATGTAGATCCATTAAATCTATTCTCCTAGCAGCCTGTGCAGAAAACTGACAGACTTTGAATGATTTATTGTTACCTTTCTAAAGGCATCTACTTTTTACCTTACATTAATTTTTCTTTATATAACAATACCTGACAAAAAAGAAACCTGGGGACACCCCCACCCACCGCCACGCAAGCTAACGAAATATTGTATGTAGGGTTTGGAACAGAAATAAAAGAGGATCGTTAAAAATGTATTCAGAGCAGTATCTGTACCCCAAGGTGCACACTCATAAAACACAAGTGCATATTCATAAAAGAAAGGTGTGCTACAATCTTTTAACAATAGTATTTAAACTTCACTTGAAGTTAAGCTTACTATTGCAGAGGAAAAGGCAAATTCTTGTAAGAATGTAATGAAGTGGTTAGAGTTCTTCACAGATAGTGGACTTATCAAAATCTTCAAATCCTCTGGCCAGGCTGCATGCCTTTAGGGAAGCGTTGCCTGATAATCCACTGGTGACTATTACTGAAACGTTTCCAAAATTGTGTATTTGTTGCATCAAGACACAATTGAAGTTGCTGCTTCCTCATAACAGGATGTGATATCGGTGCCTAAACAAACTGACTGATTCCAAAATACACACGTGCACGTGTGCACACACAGAGATAATTTTTACGTAGGAAGGAGTTACTGAAATTTGTTGGCCAAGGATTGGCTGTAGCTCCAACACATGCCAGACTCAGCCATTTCTTTTGCAACCAAAAAGAGGAACCAGCAACCTATTATCAAGCTAATTATCATAACCTTCCTATTTAGTTTTCGATAGATTAGTTCATATGTAAGAATTTAAACACCAAATCCATTAACATGAAATAAAATACACATGTTTAAATACAGAAATAGATACCACATGACAGAAATGTGTATGAGACAAACACACACTACAGGAGTAGAAAAAAACTAAAGGAGGACACAGATTAAGTCCTGCTTTGTGATTTATAGGAATTTGTTTGCATATAGCACATTCGGAGTGCTTTGATCACATTAACTATTCTATATGAAAGCAAACCAATACTTAGAACCTACATCATATTGTCCCATGGGGAAAAAAAAGTCAGTAACAAATGAGTTGGCCCCCAAAATAACTCAGACGTTCATGGATTGACAGTCTGAAACTATTCCAGAGAGGTGAGAAAAAGGAAAGGAAAATCAAAGCATCAGAAAACAGAAATGCCTAAAAGCACGAGAGAGATCTTGCGCAAGGGCAGCTTAACAAGGATCAGAGAAGTTATGCTGATTTACACCAGCTGAGGAGCTGGCCAATATCTTTGTTCTTGAAGCTCAGACTTTAGAAATACATTCAGTGAGTCATAGTCACTGTCTGAGAATTAGAAACGTAGATTGCGTTGAGAGTCCCAAAATAGATGTCATCTATTTCTATTGGCAAAGGAAAAAATAGCTCCCTCCTTCCTTCATCAGAAATCTTCAAACCAGACCCACATGATATGAAGGGAACACTTTTACCCTGGAGAGGTTTTATTTGTAACTCAGTCAGATGTACTTTTAAAATCTCTGCTGAATAACACACCAAATTAATTACTACTACAATAGGATTATGACTGATAGTATTGTATACACACAAGATTTGAAGTTAAAATTAAAGAAGATTATAATTCTAATAAAAATTATAGATTCATCATTGAAGAACAGATGTCATTATTCAACAACTATCACTACCTAAATATGCTTTTGTTTAGTGGTAGCTTAGTTAAATGGATCATCTTGAAAAAATGCAGATTTTTTTCTGTTTAAAAAGTATTCTACACATTTTAAGGATCTATTTAAAAGATTTCATATACTCCTATTAGCTTCTCAATACATATTGTGTAGTATACTGCAACACAAATATCTACATGCTGCACATATATTGCACATGAACATTTGTGCTTGTCTAACCAGGCACATTAAATTGAGCTACACAGATATGTGTCGTGTATTCCCCTTGGATGGTTCAAGCACGCTGCAGCTACAGTAAAATATCACCTGCCGCTATTTCTCCATGGTCCCAGTCCTACTACTATGGAAGCGGAATACTTCATAGTTAATAATCAAGGTTTGCTATAGACAGGGAAGAGCCTCAACAAACAAAGGTTGACATTTGTATTTAGACATAGGCTTTTGGGTTCACATTATTTGTGTTTATTAGTCTGTTAAATATATTTGTCATATATTTGAGGATGGTGAATCTCACAACAGTAAAATTTTGCAGCTGGTAGAAAATTCCCCTATACATCTAATACAGCTGCATCTTAGGTTAAAATTGTGTAAATAAAGAGTTCCTGAGAGATTCCTTTATCCACTGGGAAAAATTTGGAAGATACCGAAGCATACATTAAGTATTCCAGCATTTCAGACCTCAGGTCTCCTTTTATGATTTGATAAATGTCACCAATTTTTCTTTTCATAAAACAATTTGCTTATCCTAGAAGTGTATAATGAAAAGCTAGTTATATAAAATAATGCTTTGATTTTATATTTAATGCAAAATGAAGTAGGTAGAAACTACTTAAAATATTTTTGCAGGGCTTTTTTTGCTATAAAACAAAACAGGTATCCCTGTTTCCTATTAATCTTTCTTGATGTATTCTATTCAGGGTGGCCAGCAAACTGATAAGATCTTTCCTTCAGATTTCAATATTACTGAATCTGGAAATAGTTCTCATTTATCTCATGTGCTGCTGAGAAAACAATCTCAAATCATTGGTTCTACTGATGAAACTTCCTTAGCAACACAAGGGCTCCAGAATTATTTTTCAAACCTTGTCAATGCTTCCTGTGAGGTTTCCGTCACTGTCAACAGTGAGCACTTCGCAGATGAGGGCAAAAAAACCCCAACCCAGAAAGCTGTGATAAATTAATACAGGGTAAATTAATAGACTAAATTGAATTAATAGAAGAAGTGATAAATCTAATAGGGAAATTCCATAACAATACTTCAGTGAATAACATTTTAGATTTACCAAGTCTTTTATCATTTAGATGAGAATCTATAGGGAAATGATTATGTCCCAATGGCATTAAAAAAAGCAGGAAAACTGAGCACTTGCACCTATGCCTTTCTCTGCAGCGTAACACACCGCAGCAGGGGCTCTGCATGGAAACTGCACCCTGGGAAACAACGCAGAAGGACCCTCACGCACCTTTTACTTTCGAAGCCCTGGTGTTAGACTGGACACCAGGATGACACGAGGATGTGGCTCTTCTCCAGAGCAGGAACTTCCAGACCAGTGGAGAAGTCAGCTCTGCTGAAACCTAGACACTGGTCCCTCTGCCTTGCTGGCACTTTCAGATAGGACTTTTCCGCCATATTCTCTCATGGTATATTATGCTTTGGCCATGCTTTAAACCTTTACCATATTTGGTTTGTATTGATTAAGTCTCAAGCGTGCAGCTAGTCCCTTGAAGCTAGATTTCAATATTTGCTGCTTGAGTCTGTAAAGTGTCAGCAGTGCAGGGATTTGGCTTTTAATGTAATTGGAATAGACTAGTTTAAAGCTACTTTATTTCAGATACCTCCAGTCTCAGGTTAGAGAGTGCTTTCTGCTGTGAAAATTTTTCCTTCCCTGACAGAAATGTTCACCCTAGTTCTCAATTTCACCAGTGCTCATCTGACACTTCACAAGTTGCCAAATGTCTACTCAAACACTAAAAACCCCAGTTTCTGCCGAGTTCTAAACTAAGTGTTAGAGGATAGCTGAAAATTAGCAGTAGCATGTCTATCTAGGACTGAGCAAAAGACACTGAACATTAACACTTTACTGACTGCTACAAGCTGGCTGAGAAGTGTGCTCGTTCTCTTCTGCAGTGGTGCTCTTTGCTCTCCTGTGTCTTGAGAAGCAGTCACTGATGCCAGGAGCATGCTAGGCAACAGGGAACACTGCTCCTGTCCTAACACTTAAAAGAATACCTGGAGGCAAAGGAAAGGCACTGTCTGTCAGCCGGAGCTCCCTGTCACAGGCAGGTTGGATTTTATGGCAGAGAGTGAAGGATGAAGGCAGCTCAGGCTTCCACCTTCCAAAGTACCTGCTGACAGTGCCTTCCTCTGCTGTCCCAACCTGCGTTCCTTGCTGCAGAGGTGCAGCTGGGATAGCTCGGCTTCATCCTTCTCCAAATTTCTCAGCATTTTTTTAAAGCTAGATTGATTCCTTATCTGTTTTACAGAGTGACTGTCACCCACAGCTGTGTTGCCCAAGCTAAAGTGGATACGTGTTGGATGCATGAAGAAATAGTCAAGAAGGAAAGGAAATCGCTCCTGATACTGTACATGACAAACCATAATATTCTTAAACTATTTGCCTTCAACTTTCAATCTTCAACTATTCCTTGCCACCCTTCAGCCTAAGAATAGCTTCTTAAACTTTTAAGAATAGCTTAAGAACTCTTAAGAATAACTCTTAAGAATAGCTTCTTAACCTCCTTCTAAATTAGCTGAGTGCACCTCTTTTGATCCATTCTGCAGTACTTCAGGCAGCCTATTTAAATCCAAGGAGATTAAATCAGTAAGAACAGAACAGCAGATAAGATTTCAAATGTCTAACACTAAAACATCTACTGCACAAGAACATTGTTTAGACATAAGCTGGAAACGTATGATACACAATGAAGTTAAATAGCATTAACGTTATTTAGTTCAAGATCTTTCTCTAAAAGGTAGTAAAAAAGTACATGGCCTTCTCAGTGAAGAAAATGAACAGTTCATGTATTTTTTTTTTTTATATATATATATATGAGTTGATATGTATATCAATAAGTAGAGCAAATTCATTTTGCCTTCTTGCCCCATCCCATCCAAGGGTTATTTGAGACAGTTCTGAGGAAACAGTCTGCACTGCTTTCACCTTCAAATACAAGATTAAGAATTTCAAATTAATCTATTGATGTGTCAATAGAAACCTCTATTGCTTCTTGGATAGCCTCCAGCAATGCGATACAGGGACTCATGCTTTCAGCATCTGGGAAACACTAGCAAGATGCTAAATTCTGTAATGCATGTCCTCAGCAAAACAGGCTCAGTAGAATGCTCAACCCATCCTCCACTTTCTAATCTGGGTTTAAATAAGATTTGTATCAGATTCAAAGGTTTGTCCCTTATCTTCAGACTACTTCTTGGTCTGGGTCCATGATGCCAGGAATATTGGTCAAAGCAGTAGATACAATTGGCATCTCTGCTCCTCTGACACAGTGGCAGTTTAGCTTCTAAACAACTAAAAATTGGCTGTATTGAGCCAGGTCCAAGAGAAAAAACACCTTTAGGAACTGCACCACACTATTCCAGGTTTACATGTCTTATGTATCCCAGATACACATAACAGTAACAATATGGATATTCATTAGACAAGATCCTGACCCCCTGACCCCAGTCTAAGTCAGAAATAAATCCTCTTCTTGAAACTTAAAGTTCAACTGCACAAGATCTCACTGGATAAAGGACATAAGAAGAAATAATATACCAGATGTGGTATTCATGTACTTGAGGATGTTGTGATAAGACCGTTGCATGTAAGATAGAAGAATCTGCACAGAACAAAATATGCCTCTGAAAATACATGCAATTCTATTCTGCTAATGGCTCTTAGAGATGGTTTTCAACTGACTTGTCTCTGAACAGCTTTATCCAGGATCTCAAAAACTGTAGAAGTATAGAAGTTTTAGTTCAAATTAAGAACATATTTACAAGATAATAAATAACAAGATTTGTACAAGAACTGTTTTAGTATAATAAGAAATTTCAGGTGGTAGCAGTGAGATTGAGTTTGGGTTCATGCCACCTTTAGTCACTTACATAATGATGAATGTAGCCTATTTGCTATACAGTAAATGTACCATAATCTATAATCAGTGTAATCAGCCTGATATATATTTTGGAACATGGCTAGACAAAGGAGTTCAAAGAGGCCAGTAGCCTTATATTGTACAAACCTGTATTTTAAATACTGAGCCCAAGGTCCTCATCTACTACAGGCTGAATGGCAGATAAAAAAAGAAATCTCACAAAGGTATATAATCACATGCTCTTGTAGCCTATCAGTAGTCCACATAACTGTCATCTAGTCACATGTATGGATGTCACAATATGTAAAAAACATTTAGAAAATTGTGCTGAATAATTGAGAGGTATAGAACACATCCAGAAAGACAAACTTATTGTGAGTAGAGTAGACTTAGACAATTTAATCCTCTTGGAATAAAAAGAAATATTGAAGAAAACAAGAACAGTGGGAATAAGCAAGTGAGTTTAACAATCTTCCGTCCTCCTCCTAAGTGCTCAGTAAATGCTGTTTATTTATTTGAATAGTTATGAACTCTGGTATTACCGCTTGCCAAAGAGACAGACGCTTCCTCCTCGTACATAATTTAACCAATGAAACATGGGAAAGAGTGAGTCAGATGTACAAATAAATATTAAAAAAAATTGAAATGTGGAACCCTGGGTATTTTAGTAGTCAACTGTGATTTTTTTTACAATAAGACCATCAAAAATATTTCATATATAAAATAAGAATTTCAAGCAACAAAGTAACCAGTAGTTCCTGACATTAAGCAGGTTAGTTTGTTAGCTGACAATCAGAAAAACTAAATGCAAAAAAGTGAACAATGTTCATAGGGATTCCTCAGTGAAGATAAGACACTATGTATTACAGATTTCAATCTTCCAATATTTTGGTATATTTCTATATTATATAAATAATAACCACACTTTACCATTCTGTACTATAGATACATTGCATGAATTCCGATAAATATTTTATATTGTTCCCTCCCTCATTTATACCTTTAAAAATGTGCAGCTATGATTTATGCTTTTGAGGATGGCATAATAGAATTTGACATTTTCCAGCTGAGGTGTGGCCTAGTTCCAGCTCCATGCTTCATTACATTGTACTCCCTTTGAGAGGATGAGAAGAGTAAAAATAGCCAGGTTGTTAAAAATGTAAAAAGGCATAAATGAATTCTCACCAGATGTCCTCTTCAATTGTCATTTTCATAAAATTATGGTTGTTAAACTTTTGCTTACCATAAAACACTAGAAATCAATATATGCTATGAACCACGTATCTGGAGGGATTGCTCCCACCTCACTAGCATCCTCTCTTCTTTGGATTCTTCCATAATTTAAATGAAAGAGGACTGTTCTTATTTAAAATAGTACCAAAACTGTGTATTAATTTGAAGAAAACTAACAAATACAGGCCAGGTAGTAGAAGTCTGAACACCTATGCATGTATACATTTAGAGGCACCAAGAAAAAGAATATTTATTTGAACCCTCAAATAATTTTCTTCCTTTTTCAAAACAGAGTGAACTTGGAAAAATGAGATATGAAAATGAAAGATGGCTCAACTACCCACTTTCTCCTTCTTCTGATAACCCACATTTCAGGCACTAGAAGCTCTCATTACCCTCCTTTATTTTGATCAGCTACAGCGTGTTCCTGCTCCTTAGGAGGCTGCTCTTGAGCAGCTACTCCCACCCATGTGTGGTGCAGGAGCCAGTAAAGCTTAGGGCAGCATATTGCAGCCGTCAGAGCGAGAGCCAAGGGGACAAGCCAGCTCCTGGCAGCGGGCCTGGGCCATGCCTGCCTGCTGGATGTATATCCCTTTCCCTGCTCAAGGCTCAACGCAGATGCAGAAGCCAGTGGCTACCTGGCCCACATGGCACTTGCACACCAGCACACCTACTCCGCTCCATGCTTCCCCGCGGCTCTCAGCAGGTACCACTGTCCCTCGCTGACTCACACATTCATGGGACAACTCGGAGGACTGCCCGGCCCTTGCCCACACGCTTTATGGGTGTGGCGCTATGCACCGTATATAGTGCCATGTACCATCACGGCACGCCTTTAACCAAAAAAGCAGTTATACGGGTTATAAACACCAAAGACAACCTGTAAGTTAAAAAAAAGAAATAGTCTAATAAATTTTAACATACTGTCTTTTTGGCAAGGAGAAAACGAGAGTGTAAACACCATATAAAACATGTTTTCCTTATCCTGCTGGGCAGATTCAGGATGTCTTTATCTTAACATCAAAGCAGCTGGTTTTGGCACTTTCTTTACTTTTCAACTGTATTGATGTGTAACGGGTAACAGAAATGCCTCACAATTCAAATCAAATCTGTTTTGCTGAATGCTATACCAAATTATAATGTTCAAGCATCAAACCTATTTTATGGTTGTCCTCTCACTGTAAGATGAACGCAAAATAATAGTTGGAAAAGAAAAATGGGAATTTATGCCACTTGCAACGGTAGGGGCTCCTGCAAATGGGTTGACTTGCTTGCTGAATGTCATAGGAAGTTTGGGGTGAAGATTTCTGCTGTCTGAAGAAAAAGTGCTGTTCTTTGGCCACAAAAGTTGTTACAAACAAGATAGCCAAGAAGAAAGATCTGTCAGCTTCCCTCTGAATGGCAAAAGGTTGAGTAGATTACTCAATATTTGTCAGACTTGAGGTGATTGCCTGTCACTACGTAAGGAAGTAAACAGTATCGACAGCTTTATAAGATCAAAATTCAAAGCCTGCAAGGATATCTGTCTGCATCATACAGTACACTGCAAAGACCTTCTGTTTTAGGAACCTGTTGGGCTCAACTGTGAAGAGTAGAAAGAGTGCAGAAAACAGCATGTGAGCGCCCGAGGATGATCCCTGCTGTGTAGTTATGTCTGTGTTCTCCAACACGCTACCTAGCCCCACCAGAGCACCTTAATGATGCACTCAGCAGCGACTGGCAATATCCTAAGTAATTCTCTGCTATGCTGTACTGACATATCAGCTCATTCTGAGCCAGTTTGGAAATTTAACGTGAAGCTGTATACCTGTATATAGACGTGACCTAAAAAGCTTAAAAACAGAAATTGTATGATTTTTTAATTTTCCCTGCATATCCTTATTCATCCTCAGAAAACCTCTGAGAAACCGACATTTATGTATAATCCCTTGTGTAATACTGCTCCTAGCTTCTCCAGGCCAGGGTGGAAGCAGCTATAGGAGAAAAGCACATGGAGCATGGATCTCCTTTGAAATCAGTGACCCTATTACTAACAGTCATCTGATCTGCTACAAATACAGAGGGGTGAAAAGCAGAACAATAGGAAGGGTCAGAAAACCCTGGAAATCTGGTAACTCTGAAATTGAAGGGGTAAACTGGGCTCCAGTTAGAGAAAGAGGAGAGGGTGGAGGTTGTTTGATTAAAATAAAAGAGGAATGGTGTCAGGTGAGGCTTGGAGCTACTCAGGTGAAAGTAAACCAGATCCGGAAAGTGGACTTGTTAGAGAGTATCTTATAGACTGACACAAGAAGCAGCACAGGATGGCTTGTAAGTAAAGCTGGAATTGAAGCGTGCTATAGATGAGGTAAATCAGGCTGGCGAAAGAAGTGACAAAAGAGATGGCAGAGAGCAGGGAGGAAACCAGGACTCTCCCAAACCAGTGGAATAAGCAAGATCAGCTAGGCACGGTTGCTCTGCTTGCAGTGTTGGTTTCATTTGCCTCTAGAAATGGAAAGCATACTTTTATTGCTGGTTATTCTAACAGTTCTTCAAAAAAGTCTTTAGTGGAGTTAAACATCCAAGCATGTTGGAGAAGCAAGTAGCGATGATATATAACATATTCTAGATTCCTACAGGAGGAATATCATGCATATACATATATAGGTCTATGGGGGGAAAAGCATACAACAAATAGAAAAGACTTCATAAAGGAGAGGAGTTGTTATTACCATCTCAGTTGGTTTTGGAACCTGAAGAGGTCATTGTAGATCGTTTTTATACTAAAATAAATTGTTTGTTTAGACAACTAGCATGCACAAACACTCTAGCAGGACAACTATTCACCAATATGTTATTGTCTGAGCTGCTTCGGTGTGAGCAGTTCTATTTTCATTTAAATAAATATGCATTTGATAACTGTGACTTACAGTAGTGTATCTGACTACTCAAGTACTTCCAACAACTAGACATTTATAGTATCTGCCTTGATATTTTCTTACAATAATGGTATCAGTTATGAGATCTACTGAGAATATTGAGAGAGGCGTTGCTTTTTTATGGGTTTTGTTTTTTCATTTGTTTTTGGTTTTTAAAATCTACAGCTACAACAAATGTGGACAGTACAGTCCATTATATCAACAGTAGGCTGAAAAATAGTAGCGGTTAAGAAATGGCCTGCCAACTCAACTATAGCCAAGAAACAGGTAACTTAATCATTGACCTCTGTACTTTTCATAATGAAATTATACAAGTCTGGGGAAAAAAAAAAAAAGAGTGATGCATATTTAAGTCTACTCAGCAGAATAATGCAGCTAATAGTCAAATATTTGTCTTCAGCCCTTGACTTTTACCTAGAAATTTGGAAGTTTCAAAAATATGGATACTTTTATTTCTCATTTAGTATAGGCTTCAGCATGAACTTCCTCTAAGAATGGAGGTCAATGGAAAAATTCACATCTTTCTGCTAATGTCATGATCTTTGTGAAACGAATGATTGTAAACATTGGTAAGCAATTTCTGTCTTCAGAATAACACACTCAGAGATAGGATCATTTGCTATAATCTTAGAAAGTGGTGCAAAATAATTGCAGGCTTATAAACTTTCAAAATGCAAATACTAAACCATAAGCATATTCATATCTTGTCAGTCTTTGCACTGGCAGTGTGCTGTATTATTCTGCTTGTTTTAAAAAGAGAGACTACTTATGTTACCTTATCACATTAGCAAGTCTCTTAATCTACTATATCTGTATTATCATCTAACCTCCATTTTGAGTCATTAGCATGACGAAAACGACATGTAAGGTTTTAAATACAGTATCATAAGAAATCATTTCAGGGACAAAATATCTATGACTTTAGAATTGTTTATTAACTTAAAAGCAAAAGATAATTAATTGTTTAGTTCTGTTAAAATAAACCTTAATTCCCTGAAGGTTTCTTTCCAACAAAAAAAAGCAGAACCCACCTACCTGCTTTTAACTGACGAGAGCTTTCATTACAGAGACAAAGGAAAATATAGATGCAAAACAAAATACATCCCAGAAATCTTGCTTTGGAAAGTATTACTGAAAAAAATCATACTCTGAAAAGGGAATTAAAGATTTCCTGGGAATGGCAGGGACCTCAGTAAAGATATTATAATGTGGCATTTGATGTTCTAGAGGGATTTCAACAAGTTTTGCATGGTCAAATTCCATTAATAAGTTGGCTTTCTTCCAAGGCTGTGCGTGTCCCTCTCATCTGCCATAGTGCCCTAACTGTAAGGAAACCTCACCTCACCTGCTCAGTCACATCTTAGCAATTTTAATTGCTTTTTCTTGTTCATTACAGTACCAAACAGGCTTAGAAAAATCCTAGTATCTTATAATGCAGATTATACGGGTTACGAGTAGAACAGTAACAATTTTGGTGGTGTTGTAAGAGGATTACAGAGCATATCGGTGGGGAAACGCCATGTGGATAGGTATTAACAATAACGTGAGGGGGAATGAGACAATCAATGGAACTGGGTTTTGCAAGTAACTATCGAGGGAGAACCACTATTGCAAGTATTGTCACTACAGTGTTCTGTAATGGCTGGGTTTTATTCTAGAGCTACCCCAACATTTGAATTATAAATACACATTTACTCTTCCTTTCATTTTGCAAAGCTTGAGTATGTGCAGACTTAGACTTGTACATTTTGAGCAAGTCTGACTCACAGTTTTTAGCAGATGACCTTTAATTAGTGGGAAGATATTCTATCCATATCATATTCGTTCACTTGTCTTACTGGGCATTAGATGGCTGCTGTGAAGCATAAAGGATTTTTTTTTGTCCTAATCCCTGTGATGTGACATGATTAATGAGATGAAATTCCCATTTGGAGTTTCCTACCAATCAATAGGCAGATGGGCAGTAGTGGATGTCGAACAACAAGACAGCAGGAGTTGCTTAAGCTCTTGCTACTTTCATAGAGAAAAAATATCTAAAGACATAATTTAAAGGAACAGATAATATCCATTTTCCACATTTCTCTTCTCCTTCAATAATTGATGCTTTGTTTTTAATGTATGTAGAAAGGCAAAAATGCTACTTATGTATACATACCATATTAAGTTAAAATAAGTATGTTTGAAAATCTTACGGATGTCAGTTATGCTAAGTGGGTATGCAGCACTGTTATTGAAAAAACATCTGCAAAACAGTGAGTCTGACTCTTCTCCACATCCATACAGATATGAATAAACAGATACATCAGAGAAACCAAGAGAACGACAAAACATTAAAGCCAATGTGAATATAAGCCAGTGATTCTTTTCTTTTTAATACTCCAGTGAAAAATCAAATACATTTTCATATCTTACAAAATATACCCTTTTTCAGGAACTTCAACATCCCACCCCGTGACCCCACAGTCTTTGATACCTAATAATTGACATATAAAATGAAGTAAAGGAATAATCTTCTATAGGTTACTCCCAGCTGTGAAAAATTTTTATTTAAGATTATAAAATCTGAAAAAATAATGTGATTTTAAGTCTTTACAGTTTAATTTTTTCTGTTTCTTGCTAGTAGAATTCATTTATAAGTATGGGTAACTTATTAAAATAAATTCTATAATACAATTTTACCTTTACATGTCTCAAAATTTAAAAACTGAGCCAAATACCTAAAATGAAATGATAACCAAAAGGCAAAATATAGCATACTGGTGGATTTTTGCCAACCAGATTAAATCTGAGGACATAATGCAAGCTTCCTGACACTAGTAGCAACAGGTTTCAGGAGACTTTTTTCATATCCCTTGTGTTGATGCTTATTTTCTTCTGGGAAATACTTTCCTGCTTCTTTTAAATAGGAGTATTGATATTTAGCTATTTTGTACGTGTAAATGATTTGTCTTATATTTCCTTCTCATTGCCTTGCTCTCCCTCCCTCTCTCTCACAGACAAAGATGCACACAGAGTAAAATTCATAACACACACCTCCTAATGAACAAACTCCCACCGAGCACCAAAGTGCTTAATGATGCTCAGCAGACAGAGATCTGCAGTTCCCCTATGTGAGCCAATATATAATCACACCACAAGTTAAAATAATATTTAGGTTGCCAAGAAAACCACTGGAAATGTAAGACATACTAGATTTAATTTTTTCCACTTTAATTCTGTTTCTTTGTATGTTCATCCAATGTCATTGGGGAAAAAAAAAAAAAAAAGAAAAAAAGACAGGTACACTGGATAAAGTATACATGATTATGAAATTAAAATCTCTTTGCAAGACAGCCAAAGTAAATTTAAGCAAGCTGCCTTAAATCAGCCTTCAGGAGTTTGCAACCTACTGTGTTTCAAACAGTTTTATGTATGCAAAAAACACTACATATACTTATCTCATCTTCTTTTCCTTAGTAATGTCTATAGACCAGATTCTGCAATTAATCAGCTCTTTAGGTATAATTCCACCTGCAATGAAGTTTACAATTATTGAATAAGCTTTTTGAAGTGGTCTTTTATTATGGGGTTCTTAAATTAGAACTGGCAGCAAGAAAACTAGCTATCATGATCCATTTATAAGTACTTTCTAGGACTGCTATTCAAACATATATCAATTTATCCTTGGAAGAATAAAGCAAGCAGACCCTTAGACCGGATGGTCGTAAGCCACAGCTTGTTCCTATCTGCTGGAGAGTTTATGAAGATTTACTTGACACAGGTGAGACACCGCAGGTCTCCCTTATGTCCTCAAGCAACTGGGGTTCTCTCCGTTCTTTCCTGGGTGGGGGTAGCTGGTGAACAGGTAAATGTGCACACTGTTCTGTTTTTTTCTCGGATCCATCTCCTTGCCTTCCCTAAGTGTAAGGGATCCTGGAACAATTTATGATTTTGTTTGTTTGTTTGGGGTTTTTTTTGGTGGTGTTTCCACCCACCCCCACCCCCCTGCCCCCCCGGAGAAATTTATGTATACAAATTTATGTACACATTTATGTATGTGAAGTAAGCTACGGACTTAGGATACAAAAGGGATTTACAACCTGATCTCCAGCAGCAAACAATGAAGCACTGCATTGCTGGAGCACCCAAATTCTCACAATGATCACAGCAGCCACAAGAAGTTTAGAGATAGGAATGCTCAATAACTTGTTGAATCTGCAAGAAAATGGCAAAGGCCAGGTGGAGAAGAATCAAGAGTCCTGTAACACTGGCAAAAATCCCATCAATTGAGACCAATCTCTGTCACTGCTATGGTCCCATGCCAGTGATTTTTGTGCTTCTGTGGAAAACCAATGGCACATCTGTAGCTACATTTATTTAAAGGAAAATATGTAGGACTGTTACGTGGCTCCTGTGTTCATAACATAGCATCTTTTCCTCATCTGTTCAGTGATGCTCCTAAAAGGCAGGCATGGAATAACACTGTCCCATCTAGACTGTATCATTAAAGCAGACAGATGAGTATGATGTGTAAAAACAGGAGTAGATTATGAATGGGGCAGGAGAACATGCATGCTTACAGCTACATACGTGTATATATAGCAAAGGAACTGCTACTTTCTTAGGTGGTTTAAGAGATTATTGGATTAGATGGCAGACAAGCAATGAACAAGATAATTAAAGAGGTTTAGTTGTATAGCACATCACACCCGGCTGTGAGGTCCCTTGAAACCAGATGGTCAAGAGCAGTATTTTCATTTTTTTCTTTGAAGTCTTACTTCATGCTCAGGGTTTTCTTTGTGAAAAGACAATAGTCACTAGTGTGTCAGTTTAGCAAAACAATTAAGCATACTAAAACAATGTACTTAAATGTTTTATTTATTTCTGGTAAGGCTCAGTTATATACATGACCACTTACTCATATTTTGTTTTCTCTGGACTCTGATGCAACTCACATTCACAAATTTATTTATTTATTTTTTTTACGTATTTCTACTATCTAGATTCTTGACTGTGTGTGAGTATGCAGTAAGTTCTGTTGAGAAAGTTCACACTATGACTGTCTTGCCACTTTCTGAGCATTAGTAATTTTTTTCTGCTCTAAAAATTAAATCATTCAACTAAATGCTGCACACTTTCTCCATTTCACATTGATTTAGCTAAAACACTGCAAGAACAACACAGCAGAAGAGCTGGATATAGTTAACTGTAAGCAAGGATGCTTTTTTGTTTCCCCAGGGAATGACATACTCAATTATATATTGGGGGTCTGATTTCCTAAAAGGCTAAATTCAGGAAATACTGGGATTTCAGTCGTCTTTGTGTTTTACCACAGTCTGAAGTTGGATGGGTTCTCAGAGCCAACAAATGCTTCTATTGCATTTAGCACCCAGCCTCCTAAAATGCTCCATTAAAGGCCAATGCTTATTATTTGTCTAGTGCTCATTCGTTATGTAGCCTACAATTTTCACCATGGTAAAGCATGCAAGCTTTATTGCAAATAAACAAATCTTTTGTGTACTATTTTCTTTATCTGTTTATTGATTTTTTTTTTTTTTTATTAGGGGAACTCAGGTACAGTCATCCTTCTGTTTCATGATCATTGTAACACTTAACAGAATATAAGGCATAGTTTCCCCACTACTGATTATGTAATGGGCAATGCTGATATTCTCATCTTAATCTAATTATTCAGTACTCACATGTGACAACATCTTGCAAATACCTTTGAGAAATCCATAAGCCTATCTGTTCTATACAGATTATTTCATTGAAGTGAGGAGGAAGGGTTTTAGGCATGTTCCAATGCGATAGATTTTGACCACAATGTAAACAAAAGGTTTGAAAAGTGAAGTTCATAATTACCGTACTGATAATTATACATATAAAAATATATTTCTGTGTGGTACATAATTTGTTGAGAATGAGAGTCCATTCTTATCTTAAAGAAGTGCTCTGGAAGTATGCAAAGCTGAAAAGCCCAAGTTTGAATATTAACGACAATGCCTCAGGTTAAGATGAATATTTATTGCAAACTACTTCTGAGAAACGGGAAGAGTCTAAGCCACGTTTCCTACATTTTTTTATTTTTTTTTTCAGCACAACATAGCAGGAAAATATTAAATATTTTAAGGTATTTCAGTAGGTAATATGAGTATTTTTGCTATGCAAAAATATTTGGTGAAATAAAGACTCTGGTTTTCAAAAGGAAATGGAAGATAGTTGCTTGAAACAAACTTGTATTTATAAACATAAACTTTTACTGTTATAAGGGAAAATGAAGGTAGTTATAAGGGGGAAAATGGGCGATTGCTCTTAACTTCTGCACATGTGCTGTGTGGAAGAAAGAATAAATAAGGTTTAATTTTGAAGAAGCTACTTATGAGCTGGCAATTACAGCTACTGCCTCAGGCTCCTGAAGAAAAAAGCTTTCAAGTGCCAAACTCAGCTGAGTTTGTTGTATTAAACAGACGGTAAGTAGAAGGTATTTCACATGCAGAAACAGGCTTGCTCAGCCCCTGCTTAGCTAGGTGACTGAAAGACATCTGAACATTTTTAATACAATGCTGAACTGACTTAGTAGAGTCTTTTAAAAGCCAGGGTACATTAGCTTGGGCCCAGCGTTACCACTGAGGTTCAGCATGTACTGACCGTGCTCATGCTGCTCCGCTTAGCTTGGCGCATGCCAACGGAATCATTTGCAGACATGCTGATAGCCTGAGTGTGGTATGAACTGCTGCTATGGTTCTGCTTGCAGAGAGACGCAGGACGCCTATCTGCTCCACAAAGGTCATGCTTACCCTGACACTTATGGTAGGAAAAGTTTAAACACCCAAGTCTTCCTCAGCTTTTTGGATTGAGCCTATCTTTATAACTCAGGAGTGTCAAAGAGCTTGTGGCACATGCAACGCTGGCAAAAAAGAAAAAGTTCTTTTAGTAATAATTTCACTTTGTTGTGAAGAAGCGACAGCTTGTCTGTTCTCATTGACTAGCCAAGACCACTTGGTGGTGGGGAAGATGAAGAGGAGCTCTCTGTATTTCTCTGCAGTGGCTTTTTAGGAGGAATTATCATTAGTTGCCTTAGAATTCACAGGAATCCACCTCTGTTCTCTTATATGTCTATATAAAGCTACAGACATCCTCCAACAGGGCTTTATTGTCCAATAATCCTTCTGTCACATGGCTCTGAACCAAAGTCCACTGACTGCTGCTTTCACTGGGTTTAAGTCATACAACTCGAATTATCAGAACAGCCCACCTTCAACCACTCATCAATGAGCAATAAAAAAAAAAAAAAGTAGAAAGCTCCCAATACATTCTGGAAAAGATATATGATCTGTATATTAAATATATATTTGAGTAAACTTGGATTCTGTTTTTATTTTATAAACCTTTCTGTTTATAAAATCTGTGAGTGTATCCGACTTCACGTATCATGCTTCCACAGGGGCACTGAAATAGAAATTTTTAAAAAATAGCCACCTGAAGAGAGAATCTAACTGTATGTTTAGACATACAAATGGGTGTCTTGATTTTCAAGTTCCTGAAGCACCCTTTGGCTCCCAATAAAATAATATTAATAAAAAAGATATCAGTGATTAATGCTTTTAAAACTCAGATGGTCTTCTGCTATCAAACAGACCAGCAAAGCAGCTGACGTGGAAGTTCCTTCAAATTCAAAAAACGCACATGTCTGCTCCACTAAAAAAGACAGACATTTAAGATTTGCTTGCATTACTCTCTTGTTACTCAAACATAAAGCACTCTACTAGAGATATCTAGTTCTTCCCCTCCAACTAGAGGCTTGACTGGAAACCATAAAAAAACCCATCCCATTTACTTTTTTTAACTTAGCCACTGAAGATCTGAAGAACCAGTAAGTCTCCCAGCTGAAAAAAAAACCAACCCACCTTATTCCTTTAAAATGCAAGTTAATACATTGGGCTTTATATTCCTCAACAAAACCTCTTCTCCTTTGAAAAGTTAGAAAAGAACTGTCCATGACCTGGGAAACAGGCAAATCTATAGTCTATCAAAAACAGCTAACAGCAAGAGTTGAAATTGTGCACATCCAGCCAATTTCCCACCAGGCTTACACATGCAGAGTTGCTAATGCTGTAGCATAAATGGAGGTCTAATTAACATAAGAAACTGATCCAAAAGAACATCCCATCAACATACGTGAAAACGAACCTGATGTGTTTGAAATTCAGCCAACTACAAATTAATTCAACATAGATTACATATACAGGGAGAAAGAGACTCCAGCAGAGTAACTGGCATTGTATTGGTATATATGCCGGAAAGATTCCTTCTTACCCTGTATCCCCTCCCACTCACTGAGATGAATTATGTTTGTGCACCGTATGTTCCAGCAAGAAACAAAGCAGTGGTCAATCTCTTGTTCTTGACCACTGTAATTTTTTTATAAATTAATTTGTGTTACGACTCCCCATTCTAGACTACTGATTCTGGGCCATACTGTTGTCTTGTAAAAGACTGAGGGATCTTATTACTGCACCCCTGTACTGTAATTTACAGTTGCTGATGGCCTTGATGGTGGTCTCCAGGCTGGTGCCACGGCAGTGTTTGTGGCATTATGGGAATACCAGTGTGGCAGCAAGGAAGGATGTAAAGTTACCTAAACTGTGTATAAAGTAAGAATAGCCTGAGAAAAGCTCTGTGTTGGTGTGTGGCTATATACTCCAATATTCAAACTAGTTTTACAGCGAGCATTGCTCTGTGCTATGGAGCTAACAACAGAGACAAGAGCAGATAAGAGCTGACTACAGCATGTCTACAAACTCTTCTCATACACGTGATAGCCAACTGTGTGAAGGATATACTGACATAATCCTGATGAAAGCAATTTTGCCTGCTGCTCCAAACTCACAATACTATGTTAACTCTTGGAGTTTATTTATTTTACATAAACTTCATAGAAACAAAGTAAGGTGTGAATTCAGAGCTTCAGTTATCCTACAGAATTACTGCCCAGGACTACCTTGACATAAACACTCTTACCACATCGTAAGTGTTCACACTAGCAATTATTGTAGAAAATTCACACTGTAGCCACTGACAGATTTGTTATGCCAAAGGCTTTCAGAAACATCGTTTTATCTGCCAAGTACAACCAGGTGCAGAGTACTCAACCACAATGGTTTGAGTATAGTGCAAGTACCTGAGCCATATCATTTAAAGAAAGTAACTTGGGAAATCCTGTTCCTACTCAGCCTGCTGCTAAATGACTGAACAGCAGACATTTGCGTCTTCATGCTAGAGGAAGAACCATTTTTCTTCTTTTTATTGCTGTGGTCTCTAGATCTCAAATTATCTCAAATACTGTCTTAGTTAACTTCATATTGCTCTGCCCTTTAGGACATAGCTGATGTCAGGGCCAGAATATCCTCTAAAACACCGGCAGATGCTTGTTTGAGTGGACTTTTATAGGTCTGAAGCCTCATTAGTTGTTTTCATGACCTGAATACTAATTTAGCAGGGTGATTCTTAGGCTCTGGATCTGAATACTTAGGAAATTCTGATGAATTTCACTCTATGGGTAGTAGTTATCATTATTTAGAATAATATAGATTAATTTAATAAATACCTTTTATGCCAATACGCATTCTGTGTGAGAATAGCATATGATAAATGAAATCCCTATAGTAAGGCTAAGTATTTTAAGTCAAGATGTTCCAGTAAGAAATAAATTGTTGGGTCAAGTGGCAAATGAAAGATATTCAGGATTGGTAACACCTCAGTAAAAACCATTTCAACTGCCCTAAGGCAAGATGTTAATACACAGTAATTGTCTACCCAGAGTGAATCTTTTTCCAGTTACATGAATAATGCAAAGTAACTATTCAAATATGCTTGCTTATATCTTTAGCAGATTCACTATAGCTTCAAAATTAAAGACTACTTTTTTAATGTTTTATGTTACTATCAGAAGTTCACAAATAGGAGAAAGAAGAATAAAACCACTCTCCTGTTCAAGTACAAAATTCCCTTGCAGAAAACAAAGTAAGAAAATAATTTAATTAGGATATCTGTGAATCCCAAGGAATTAGTACTGCTGCTACATCTGCATTCATCTTGTTGCTCCAATAAAACTGTAAACAAATAATAGGACACCCGTAACAGTAAATTAAACAGTGTGAATGATGTCTATCGCTGTACCACAGAAAATTATGAAATGTTTTCCAATTGTCTATGTAAGTTTTGTGTGCGTTCAGCATTTTGACAAAGAACATCAGTAAGTAGTGGAACAAAAGTGGCTTTCAACGTAGGTTAGCTCAAATTCTGATAAATCTCAAGTACCTTTACAATCAGAACACAATCTCATTCTTCAATCTGCCTGTAGGAAAAGAATTCATGCAGCACTATCCTTAACAGTAAATAAATGATGATAATGTTGCTTTCATTATTCTGCTACATAGTGCACTCAGTCTTTTATTAAATGTTGATTGGCTCAATCCTACAAGCATTCTGTACTCTAATGTGCCAATCCCAATCCCAGGAAGCAAAAAAGCTCCAGAGGCTGAACCTGAAGTTTCCTGAAGGCACTAATATGGGTATGAAAAAGATGCTGGATTCCTTTGGAAAAAAAGCAACTTCCCAAGTTGGACTTGACTGGGTTGTATCATTAAACTAAGTAAGACAAGACTTAAATGTTTCATCATAAAGATATATTCGGCAGGAGCAAATCTTGTGGCAGATTTATGATCAAAATATTATTTCATGATGGATAAATTTCAGGCTTTGAAATGCTGGAAAAAGGAAGATGGCATATCTGCTTGGATTACTATTTTATAAACTATTACCCAAATTTTTGGAAAAGCTGGATTTCCTGACACAATTTCCTAAAATTAGAATCATAGAATTGTTT
>VYXH01003721.1:100731-168941 GCA_013397275.1 Burhinus bistriatus | reverse complement strand
AAATGACTACTGCTGACCTTTCTGTTTTCAGAGGCACTATGGATGAAAAAATAGTATTTGCAATAACATTGCAAGTGAAGGATTTCCTCACTGGCTTAGTACTGGTATGTTAGTCTCATGACACAGGCTGTAAGATCTACCAAATCCATACTGGCTAAAGTGCAAGTGCTGCAAAGGTGTCTCTGCACTGCTCTGTGCGGGCCATCAGGTTCTAAGACAATTTATTAGTGCGAGTGTAACATCATTTATATGAATGAAGCTATAACGTATCCGTGTGCAGCTGAACTGCTAAATCATGAGGAGCCCAAAATGCAGAAATAACGAGGGGCATTCTGCAAGAATCAGCTTCGCTCTATCCAGGCTTATTCATTTCTGCTTACAATGGGCTTGGCGCTAAGATCTCTGCACCACAATTCTCAGTTACAGATTTATCGGCATCTCTCTCCCCCATCCTGCCCCACTCTCTAATAAATAAGAATATCACAGTCTTCCTTAATAGCAGATAAATCAAGTTTTAACTGTACATCAAAAGGTTTTTTTAGATGCCATGTATGATCTAATGAACAGGCCTTCTTGCTTACTGAAGTTTCAAGGTTAATCTTGAAAAGCTGAATGTCACATGGGCAGAGGCAGATAATGTGTCATGTAAAGATTTAGTTGAACAGGACAAAGACCTAGGGAATATTCAAAGCTCAGTGATGCAATTTGGTTAATCTTATCAGTTTTGTAGGTTAAAGTTTTACCATGCAACATATTGGAATTTATTTCGAAAATGAGAGTATTAGATGAACAAGCATAAAGTCAAATTAAGATTTTTACCAGCGACTACTTTGTCATGTTATCACATTCTACATTTAAGACTAACTTTCTTGCTGCTTACCTTCCTGAGGAGTTGGAAACGGTGGTTTATAAATTAATTCTTCAATTTTTTTCAGTATCTACAGTACAGCTTTTTTTTTCCTGTTGTGATTTTGTGTGTTTGTTTGTGATTTATGGCTTCAAATTCCAACAATACTAATCACAAATTCCTTAAGGAAAAAGTGCAAATTTTGGGCTATAGAATCAGTATGTCTGACTAGTACTGTTTGGGTTAAACAATGTATTTTTCTTTTGTAGCACTGAAGAACATGGAAATCTTTTAACATTTTTCAGAAGCCTTTCATCTTATGCTGAGTGGTAAAGTGCATCGTAGATGCACTTTCCTACATTTCAAGGTAGTGTCTATCNGGATGTTTAGCTGCTTAATTGGGTGTGGGGTTTTTAAGTTCAGTTTTATTTAGCTCAAGCATTTACTGTCATTAAACTCAGCACCATCTTTACTTTTCAGCTGTAGTATGAAGTGGGAACTGCTTTGTTTCTTTTCTTTTTGAATCTTTTAGGCCTTTGTGAGTTCTGTGCCAGATTAATCAATTTCTATTATAAAATCAACCAGATTAAATTTAAAACAGTACTAATTTCTGATAATGTTTAAAAAATAAATAAAAAAATCCTGTCCTCAGCTGAGTAATAAACTGATGTTGTCTAATCCTGCAGGTTGTTTATAAGGACTTTTCTTTAATCCCTCTATAGAGAAGGTAGAGCTTTATGGCTTTGTGGTGTAAGTTTTTTGATTGTTTTTTTCAACTTCACTTGATGCTTTCTGATCTTTAGATCAGCCTCATGACAGCAGTGACTGTGGTTTCTGGGACAGTGATTCAGTGAACTGTTTGTAAATATTTCTCATTTTAAAATTCAGTACAAAAATGAAAAAATAGAAATGAGATAGGTCTGGAGATTATTTTTAAATTGTTGTGTCTATCTTGAGCAGTTTTCAAAAGTATTTTTTCAGATGTTAAGTGCAAACAATGAAGGTATATATTCATTGCTAAAAGCTGTGTGAAGATAAATTCACTGAACACATACCTTACAAGCTTGTCAATATTACAAATATTCTTTTTTTGAGAGAGTATTTATTAAGTATGATTGACTGTGCTTATGAAGAGTTTTTTAGGCCTCCTTATTTCTTCTAGCATTAATAATGATTTCATTTAGAAATAGAAGACTTTCTGAGGTAAGAGAATTAATAAAGGGTTCAAAGATCAAATCTGACAATTCAAATAACCAAACTGCTAAGGGGAATGTGTATTTGCAACTTAATATTCTGGAGTAATTTGTGTGGAAGCGACTAGAGCTATGCTTTTAACGTATGCATGCAAACAACTGAAGAGTCTTATCTTGTTAATAGTCACACTTGGACAACATTAAAAAATGACTCTGTAATCTTTGGGTGGTTTTTTTTCTGCCTGGTTGCTGGACTTCAAGTATATAGGCAAGCAACTGCGCACAGTATTGAAGAGAAGACTATTTGGGGTGGGGCTTTGGGTTTATAGCTTTTCTATTATTTTGTTATTTAAAAATTTGTTAAGTAGAAATAGACAGAGCTTCTAATAGATTTCTTACAGTAAAAACAGGAAAGGTAGATTATTTTTTCTATTCTGTTAGTTTTGGTACTTGAGAAGAAAGGAATAGTGTAGAAGTGATTGAATACTTCAAACAATAATGAATGTTTAAGTTAAATAACAATTGCAAGTTTCAAGCAAAGTTGGACAGCACTGTATTTCTAAAAAGTTGACCGTCACAAATAACAGTTTTGTAGTGAGAGTCTTCCCCATTAACAAGGGTAATGGTGGGATGGATAACTTGGATTAAACAAAAAAGCAATTTAAAACATGCATTGATTTGACTGTAAGCAGGCTTTCCTCGAAAGCAGGGGAAGATTTAGGTTGGTGTGAGTAGAGCAATGTTCAGTTGTAAGCGTTCTGTGTTCTGCATTATATACTCCCAGACATCGTGCTTTAGCAGTTGTGATTTTTTACTGAAGCAGGTTAGTCCACAACTTGCATGCTTCACACACACGCACACATCACAACTCGAGCATGCCGTTTCTACCCTCTGCTGCTGCTCCTCTATTCTACTGAAAAAATCTACAAGGTAGTGCTTTAAATAGATTTTGAAGGGGCGAGTGAAGTGTCCCACGAGTCTTTTGTATGGCATTACTTGTATGGCAGGTCTTACTGTATTGCCATAATAAATATTATGTCTGCAAAATGGATTTACATCTGCAAATAATTTTCTGATCTAGATGCACCCTCAGTCTGCTATGAGGCTGAACAACTGAAGCATGTTGGTATTGTTGGAAGAGCAGATTGTTGAAGCTGATGTTGATAAACAAGAAAAAAATTTTCAAGTTTTATTGGAAATACAGAACAGGAATGAGTGATAGGGAAAAAAAATAGAATGGTGTACATTCAGCTTGATATTAGTACTGGTTGCACAAATAGAAGGCAAAAAATCCTGCATACTGAAGCACTTCTCACTTAATGTTTTGATGAGTTAATTTGCTATGAATGGGGAAAGTAAATTAAAACATATCAGATAATTTATTGCCTGCATGAGGCATTCAGAAGGTACCAGTTGTCTACTTCGATTTGCTCACAAAATACTGAGAGTGTTAATTAGTGTAACTGTTGATATTTACTACTTTTTCAAAAATATGTACACCGCTAATGTAAAATTAATCACGTGGTAGTGGTTAGGTCTTAGAATGTTTACATGTGTTTATATATTACATAAATGTGCATATATTTGTGTATACGCATATAATTGTTTTCATAGGAAGAGATTTGGTGATATTTACTGATACAATTAATACTGGAAAGAGCTTTATTTAGTAATAATGATTTGTGATGAGAATAAGATCAGTGGTCACTGCTTACTTAATGTTATTACACTTACTCTTCTAGCTATGTTTTCTCCATCTTAGGCATTTATCAAAACAGGGATGAGAGAACTGGTGACTTTTATTTTTTCCTAGTATAAATTTGGCTGGAAGTTGTAATGTATTTTTACATGCTTTGGGTTTTGGTTTTTTTACCTTTTGCTAAAAACCTGGGGACATCAAAGTTTTATGACTTACATGGGAAAATGAAAACCAAGTATTAGTCTCACTGTTGGACTTGGTTTTGTTCTCAGTTGTATTAAGACAATGGAATTTCTTTCTTGTTATACCAAATAACTTAAAATGGAAAATATTGTTTTTCTTTGGTAACAGGTTCAGGGCAAAAATATTTTTGTCCAGCATTTCATAATTGCATCTTCTTTCCATAAAGATGAGCCCACAGTTGATGCTTGACATAGTTACTTAAAAAGTGACTGAAAGTCACTTAGGTCTCAACACTCTTAGTGGCAGAGCATCAGTATGTTCAGAATTAAGTGTGCACTTAATTCCCCATAGCACAAGCACTAACAAATCAAGGCTTAGGTAAATATGATAAACAAAACTAATACAAAATATCTTGTAAAATCAGTATTCTAGACATAGTGATACATCATCATGCATTTGATACTTAACTATTTCTACAAATTAGGAATCTATACTACCTTCAAAATTAGTACGAAGTACCACACTTTTGACATTCATTTATCTGAAGAGTTTACACTTGCAGTAACTATTTGAGGGGAGAAACTGAAAATGAATGTCAGAAATGTATAGTTGTGTAAGTAAAAACATTGTGTCCTGTATCAATCATGTCTAGTTTTAGGTGAACTGACTATTGAGGCCTGCACACACTGATTTGTGTTTTTAAAACACTGCATGGTTTAAAGTAGTTGAGTGAAATGATGCTGGAAGTAAACACTATTTTAAAATTAATGATAGAATCAACTTTTCTTTTTAATTTAAAGATCTGATTTGATTTTTCCCTTAATGAGCAAAAGTATTGTTGTACAAAGATAATTCTGTTTCTTTGCACTGACATCTAGCTGAAATCTTATTTATAGATAAAAACATTAATTCAGCTTTGCTGTTAATTATATTGTCACATTTCCTTGTCAAGAAAAAGCAGTGGAACAAGGCTCAGTCTACATCATCTGTTAATAACAAAGATACTTAGAGTCATGCTATGCTGTACTTTGACCATTGTATTAAAATGGAAAGCTGGTGTTGCAAAAATAACTCTTGTGAGTACAGCTGAGCAAAATTTATAGATTTCAATTAAAAATACCTTGTGTAAAAATAAAATACATATATATATACACACACACTCTTAGATTATTCTGAAAGCAAAATAGTAGAAGGAAATTTAATACATCTTTGAGAAGTTCCACTTGCTATGTTGCTTGGTACACTAAGTCTAAATAGGAATTATTCTCATTTTCCACGAACCAAGTTTTTAAGGAAGCTTTAGTGAAGTTAAGCTTTGAGAAGTTCTGTTTCTAAAGATAACTTTCTTTTGTATGCAACTTCATCCAATACAGTTTGTGGGTCAACTGAAAAAGTTTCATTTCAGATTAAAAAAGTGGGTTTGGAATAAAGATGTATTTTTCCTCTGTAGCTTGCAAAGAATATTTTGCATTTATCTGAAAGTAAACTGTAGTGATTGTTCTGAGTACTGGTAAAGAATGTGAATGAGCATTTACCTACACATAAAGAATATATGGTAGTGAAATAAAAGTTGAGGAGATATGTGTGTGCATATATGTATTTTTACACTTTCATTAACAGAAAAGATTCTGAAAGCAAGGGTGGCGTAACTACTAAATGAAGTGGCTGTTTTGAAATAATTATTTCAGAGGAGAACCACATTTCAACACAGTAAAAGGTTCTGGGTATGCAGGGAAAATGGTATTAGTAAGGGAGAGGATATAAACATGTATAGAGGAAAAAGAATGATCTTTTGTTACCATGTTTTAAGTTTTGCCATGTATAGTTACATAAGCAGTGGCTAGTAGTATGTTCCTACAGGCAGTGTTCTCAAGCAGGAAAAAGCATTAACGTGCTTTGCCAATTGGATCGGATTGCCTTCCATCCTTATCTCATCCATACGTGTGCGGATGTAACGTGTGTTATTAGATTTGCAGAATGTGTCATCGGTGATTGTAGTAATATTGTTGTACTGCAAAACAAAACAAGTTTTTTTAAATAAACACACCCATACATATACATAATCCCATATATGTTGAAGAATTTTCAAACTTTAGTTTTATTCCTCTTACCCTCCCATTTTATTGTCATTGGGATTGATTTGTGTATAATGTAGATATGTAGGAATCAAGTCTCTTCAAACCAATCAATGAACTGATAAGCAATTTGAGATTGTTATTGATGTTTGAAATGTACTGTTGATAAAAGATTATTGCTTATTTTTACCATTTCCTATCCCTGATATACAGAAACTAATGAGAAATTCTTACACGGTCATTAGCTAACAAACAATTTCTGAACACCGAATGGTTGTGGCCATACAGATTAGAGGTAAATTGTTTTATTTAGAGGAGCATTAGACAACTGTAGCACAACAGCAGTGTGAACTGTTTTAAAAGACAGTGGGTTTGGTTTGAAGTATGTAACTAATGAGGCTCTTCGTAACAGATGTTAAGGAAATATGTAAAAAATACCTGAAGGTGAAGAATACGCAGACTTTCTGGTAAGTTAAGGGGAACAGATTCCAGTGCATTATGTCCTAAGTAGAGGTAGGCCAAATTTGTCAGCTTCTAATAGAGAGAGAAAGAGAGGTTCTTAATGCTGCTATTACTTACTTGAGGTTAAGTAACTTGTGCCTGTTACAAGACATCAGTATTTTTTTCTGATCACATAGAAAACATGTGAAGTGATCTCATGTGAAACATTCGTTTACTATGAATGTTTAATTCTATTGTATCAAGAAACTTATAGAACAGGCCTTCTATGTTTTGGAAATTTCAGTGTCAGCTTATTGGTTTTAAGACTTGAGATGACTATAAAGCTATATCCTTATTTATTAATATTTATGTGGTCCTCAGAACTGTATTTGAGCCATCAATTTTGAATTGAGTTTTTCTTGCATGTGAGAGAAAGAAAGTAGGTAAGCTATTGCATAGAAAACTTTTTTATATCAATGACATGAAAAGAGTGAGTTCACAAAGGACTATTATTCCAAAGTGCCTTAAAAATGAAACAAAGTCTGGAAAGCTTCTTCATTGTAGTTTGTTTCTTAGATTACAAAAAATATAAAAAAATTAATTTAGTGGTGTACTGGATAGTCTGGTTACTAATTTTATTTACTTTGGTTACTTAAATTATTGTCTTTTGCTTACCTTGAAAGCATTTGCTTTGATTCCTCTGCTCTTGATTCTGTTTTGATTTGCATTAAATGTTGTTAGTTTAGGAGGTAGAACAGGAAGTTTCATAAGTCGATTTTCAGCAAGAGAAAGTTCTTCCAATAACAGAAGCTTTGAAAAGGCTCCATCTTCTATTTCTTCTATCCTATTTCCACTAAAATCAATTCTTCTCAAGGTAGCTTTACACAAAAGAAACAAAAATCTAAATATTTAATTTATAATTACTTGGCACGTGAAATGTGTATGGTTGTGTATGTTAAATGTTACACTGTTGGCTGCACCATCCTAGCTGTGATCTACAAATGCAAATAATGCTAAAATATGAATAAAATCCACATTTGAATTTCTTCATGGTCTTAAATGAAAAAAAAAAAAGAAAAATTTATTTTTTTTTTCCTTAGCGACAGCATGATTTCAGATATTCACAGAATTTGTCACGTTGTAGAGTGAGATAGCAGGGAGAGATGCCCCTGGAGCATTTGAAGGAAAAATAATACCTGGTCATTTAAGACTGGGTGGGAGGCAGAGTTAAATTTTATTTTTAGCAAACTGCTCTTTCTCCAATTGTGTGGGAATATTAAGATGGGAGTATTAAGGTGGATAAATGGACCAAAATGGGTTTCCATATTGCCTTCACAGTTCCTGTTCTAATACAAGCATTGAATTAAATGCGTAATACACATTAGTGAAATCTAGCAAAGTAGGAATTATATCTTATTTTAGTAATCTTGGCATACTTTTAAGGGACAACAACTTCAAATATACTATCAAGTAAACAGAAATTAAAATTGGAACATTACTTACTAATGTCAGCAAAATCTGAGACTGCTATCCTCTTTATTTTGTTAAATCGTGCATAAAGATATGCTGTTTCCTTTGGCAGTGGGGGTACAGCTTCAATGTCTATTTCCTCGCAGTACACTGATCCACTTAAACACACACAGAGCAGGCAAGTAGGTAAATCTGAAAACAAATTATTTTGAGTAGACAGTTAAAAGTTATTCAACTAAAGCTTGAATATCCAAAATAGATTTTTCTCTAGAATCTTTAGATTTCCCATCATTAGATATTTTTTTTTAAATTCTGTTGACATCAAGTTCTGAAAAGATTTAATATTCTGAACTTTTTTGAGCTTTTGTATTCTTTTCCTTGTGCGTAAGTTCCATGTGTATGTTCTCTGTTCTTAACTGAGCATGTCTTGAAATGCTGTTAATTGATATTAATTCAGTTTCATTCATTAGTTTGCTTAGAGTATTGTGAATATCACAACTGCAACTCTGTGGCCACGTTGAATGTCATCATTAGAACCATTCTTTTGAAAAGAGAAATCCATGCAGGGGAAACATCTGGCAGCGCACACATTTAATTGGAGCATTTTTGGCAGGGTCATGTATACTGTGTGTTACTCCTAGCTACTATTTTGTCTAATCCTTTTTATAAAAACTCCAGCAATGATGATTTATATAAGTACTTTAGGCAATCTGCTCCAGTTTCTTACTGAGGGTTTTTTGTAGCTGTTATTTTAAGTACTGAGAGAAACTGTATCCTTTTTAATGCAGTTTAAGCCCATTGTGTCTTGTCCTGTTCCTCATAGACAGTAGTAGAGTATTAGTCATTTGTGCTTTGCATTGATCCTGTATGACAGCAATATTAAAATACATTTAACAAATATGGCTTTCAGTCCAGTTTTGTCACCACTTCTATCTGATATACTGTGTTTTCTATATTGTGAGATTTTTGGTTAGCATCCAAACTGGTCTGTATGGAGTAGAGACTAGTATCATACTGCTCGGTAGTTTGTTATCACTAATGGTAAAATAGGATCTTTTGCAACTAGTGAAGAGTTATTGAGTTAGCCAGTCAATACTGGGAGGCCAACCCAGTATGTATAATAGAGTAATTATTTTTTTTTCTGACAGAGGTAGTGCATAGAATGGAATTCAGATTTTGAGCTTTAGATTTGTGTATATTACTATTTGGTATGCTTTAGGGTTCTGCCCCGTTTGCCTTTGTTGATTTAGTGTCTTGTTTGTGGTATGCTAGAGTGTAGGAAATGGAAAATGAACGTGAAACAATGTTGTCACTATACTTGTCTGTGCCTAGAAGCTCTGGTGTTCTTACAGATTTGTTCTGCTTTTGATGAGGGCTTGTTGACAGATGCTATTTGGCAATAACTAACCCTGATTAAAACTTTGGTGGAGATTGACGCTCTGATGGTCTTGCTGAATCATCAGTTATTTTTGGAAGTTTAGGTCACAGATACACGTGAGATATGTGTGTCTTTTTTTCAAAGCTCTATTTGTTAGACAAAAACTTTGTTCCTTTCAAGTTTAGAGATACTGTGGCTTGTTAGGAGAAATCTGGACAATATACCCCAGAGTCTGTAGGAAACTTAGGCTGGTGAAGAATGTTCATGATGTATTTTAACCATTGACCTCCCTGATCATCAGCTGTAAACTGCGAGAATAGCCAGTTCTTCAAAGAAATCTTTTTATCATGGTTCATCATTACTTGGTTAAACTGTGGAACTTATTGAGGTGTGTATTTTGTTTTTCTTCACCATCTTGCTTAACTCATTTAACTTGGTTACATCTCTACAGCAAATATGTCTGGGTAAGTCTGTAGAGATTCTTATAAGCTGTGTATTTGTATTTGTGTTATATTGTATTTGTATATGTATTTGGAGTTTACCTGAGATCGTTGAAGTTTTTTAGGCCTGCTCCATCAGAATTTAGGAGACTTACCACAGGAGATATGAAAGATATTTATAAATGAAAAGATTAATTCTGTGTCCCTTGTCATCCTTTGTACATTAAATTTTTGTATTATATTCTTTTAGAGAGCTTAAATGTTACAGAATTCATGTCAATTAACTTACTTGTATCCTTTGTTGGTGGTACATTGCGTTCGCTGTCATCCCCTTGCAATCTTAGGGAAGTGTCAAGAGAAATGTTTGTTTCATCCTTTGTGTGAGAGAAAATGTTATTTTGAAAAACAAACAGTGAATAAAACCCAAGAGTATTTACAAGGATCTGAAATAGCACATCTTTTAAAAACAAGCTTCCTATTACATACTTCCTTATGACATTTAATTTCTAATTGTTAAAATCACATTCTTCATCCAATGTGTAAGAGTATATATTATCTGTCTTGTACATGAGCCATTCACTCTGAAAGGCAAAAAGGGAAGGTGGTGCTGCTAGTGTTCTTTAGAAAAGAAGTTCTTCAGGAAAAAACAGCAGACACAAAATAAAAATAGAGAGAAAATATAGACTGCATAGTGCAGAAGGAATATGTAAGCAATGGGTGTCTACAAAAACCTGGAGTTCTGAAGTTAGAAGATTTGCACATCATGCAAAATTTGATAGGATTCTTGTGACTGTAAGTTGTATTTTTTTTGTTTTACCCAAATAATGTTAGTAAAATAACATTTCCTTGCATTTAAAGTTATTCAGAATTCCCTGTTGAGGTAATCATTGCATCTTTTCAGTTGCAGGACAACTTAGTTTATAAACATGTTCCTTTCAAGTATTGGCTGAAATTTAGCAATTTATTTCCATTAACTGCACTTAAGTCTGTTTTAAGACCTGTGCTGCTAACAGAAAGGGCCTTTTGTGATGCAGGAAATGGTAGTCAGGTTTTCATTGAATACCATAGGAATTTTAGAGAATTACATATTATTTCTAGAATTATAGTATACATACAGTGAGGTTATACTATGATTTGCATGTATTAAAGTTAAGGGGATTTTTAGGTTGACTGTGACAATTGTGCTTGGCTAGCATCTTTTCGTTGTCTTTTCTGATGGGGAATAGTTGTAGGACAGAGTAAGACAATGTGGTTTTTGGTCTGCATTGCTATTGAAAACATATGGGGGAAAGTACGTTATCGGGTGTGGAAGATGTTTCTCTTTAAATGTTTTTAAGGATCAGGCCCTGGCAGGAGTACAGTCCCCTGTTGAAGAGAGCTGCTTACACACTGTGAGTACTCACAAGTGAACTGATTTTTTAATTTTTGTTTTTAATTTTTTTAAATTCTTCCCCCACCTTCCATTCAGGCATGTAGCACACAGATAGTTCATCTACTAGAACAGTGTGAAAGTAATGCTGTCAAGTTAGTTTTGACAGTAACTTTGTTTTATTTAGTATTTGGTTGCTTGCATATATTTTTACTGTGGGAATTTTTGTATTCTGCAAAATAAAACCCTCAAGCTTGACATAAAGCCTGAGAAACAAATATCTTGGCCAGCCTCTGTCATTTTGACACTTTTTTAGCCTGTGAATCATCCATCCCTTAGCTTTTCCCTGCATCTGTCTATCCAGGCTATGGCTCTTTTTTGCCTCTTGTTTTTGTGTAATGTTTGGGATAGGTTGGTTTGTTCTACTGAGGCTTTTATACCCAAGTTAGAATGCTGGCAACAGTTCAGCAGTTGTAGTATGAAACTTCTGTGTAGGGTAAGAGCTTTTGCAGTATTTGGTGTAGAGAAGCTGCGGGGTGTGAGCTGAACAGTTGGCCTCAAACAAGCAGCAAATCTTACAGAAGGTTTCTGCAAAAATGTTTAGATTGCATAAATATGTTGATTAGGCACGTGAAGACATGGCCCTTGTTGAGGTATCCATGCCAGTAGAGACTTCTGTGTAGATGGACTTAGAATAGAACAACTGCACTTCTGTTGTAGCATGTTTGGCACATAAGGGACATTTTTCATATGCTTGTATGAAAAACATCTTTACTGACATAGCATATCTGTAGCAGGTGTGGACATTTCTAGTACAGTGTCTTACTTGAGGTGGGATCCATGAAAGAGTATGCTTTTGAGTTCCTTGCAGAATACAGTATACAACTAATTTGTGCAAGCGGGAAGTGTCAACAACAAAAAACCCCTGATTATTTGCAGAATACTGTTCAATACACAAAATTACACAACAGATTCCCACTCTCCTCACCACTACCCCGAAAAATAGTAGTGTAAATAACCGATATGATGGAAGTAGTTCCTGGTCAGCTATAAAAATTCCTAGCTGTGGAGTACCAGTGCAGAAGATTGTTTGAATTATAACCACAGAAAGTTCATTAGTTACATATGCAGGGAGTGCACTGGAGGAATATTGGCCTACTTACATAAGTTCCACCTGCCTCCTGCACTTTACTCCACAGACATGAACTACCCATACAAAACCGCGTTAACATTTTATGTCTAAATACTTTAACCATCTTAAAACTTCTGCCAAGTAATTGATTCATCTTTATAACACACAAAGGTCTATAAAGCTAATGGTTTATATTCAATGGAATTAATTAGTCTAGATATGAGACAGTGTCTAATTGCATGGTTCTATTGTGGAAATTTTCATGTTTTTAAACTTCTAATATTTTTATTCAAGACTTGGGTGGCTGTGGTTTCAAATAATAATAATTGTAATAAATTTTGCTTGGCTGACCTTTTCCTTAGTAGTAGACTAAAGTTCATTTCATTTTGTTGATCTCTAACATAAATTTCTCCTGATGTTTTCACTTTCAGAGAGTTCAGGTAGTTAGAAGAAGCTTAACTGAAAAGTAAAATTACTGAACAGAAAATCAATTGTTTTACCTCAAACCAGGACATGACTACAAATCTTTTTTCTAACTGTGTTCAAGCACACAGTAAGGAGTTAAATTTGTCATGCAAGATGGATTTCTTACTGGGCATGTTTGAGGAAATTGTTGGCATGTATTTCAGTTACAGTTAACACTTGAAATATTCTGGGAGCTAGAATTTGTTCAATAAAGGAATAGGAGATTTGTTTGCGTATCCCATGGTTTAAACTGGGAACGCTGGATCTTTTATAGATGTATTTGTTGCACATAAGGAACTAATTTATTATTTTGCAGTGAAAACATGTCACTGGAGAACTGACCTGATGGAAATAATGACCGACTGCATTCCTAGAATTATCCTAAGCAGAACCGTTGGCCTTCAGAAGACCTCTCTCTAGTTTATAGCACTGTCAGTATGGACTTTGATTAGTCTGTGGCACATCTGTTGGCACTATTTCCTTGTAGGTATACTCCTTATTGTTCTTTTTACTGAAACTGTAGTGTATTCTTATTAGAACAATTTTAGTAATGAATGTCATCTGATGCTGTGCCTAACTAGTTAAAGTTAACATTTTTAGTATTTATTTAAAAACTTACTCAGTTGTGTGTGGAGAGTCACCTATTAGTTAAGAGTCATTGAAATGGTCTCTCTTTCATAGGTTTATGAAACATGTTACTCCATCACTGTGGCAGATGTCAGATTTAAAAATACCTTAGACATTTTTTACTATAAATATGTAGCTGATGGTTTTAGTCTAACAGTGGAAAGCTATAATTTAAGTAGAATTGGGAAAATAGTAAAAAGATATATAGAAAAATCACGTCTGTATATGTGCTGCAATTTTTCACTTACACTAATTACCTTTTGCTGTAGTCTTTTCTTGTTTATCAGACTAAGTTATTGTAACAAGTACAGTTATTAATGAAAGTTACAGTTATTAATGAAAGCTTCCTTGAATTTATTAATACTTGGTTGTTACTGCTTTGTTTGGAAATGTGGTATTTTCCTTGACAACTAGCCTTGGGGCAATCGTTTTTAGTTTTTCTGCCTGATCGATGTTGTATCTCATTCTCTTGATGTCTATCATTTAGGTCCTGTCAGAGGCAGTCTGAACAGAGGTGTGAGGTTTTTAACTGTCCCTGTCAGCTGAGGCTGTTGCATTTCATTTAACTGTCCTCTGGTTTTGTGTCTTCTACTGAAGTGTTTAATTTAACTAGCATGTATGTGGAGCACATGGCAAAAAAGTTCAGAATTGACCGTTTGGGGGTGCTGGTGAGTGCCGGGAGGTATAGTCTTTATTGCTACCTTTAAGACTCTCAGTGTTAATAATGTAGGTGACTATCACAGGACTGACATTCCATAGTAGTTCAGGACTGCTAAACTGTTGAGTTGCAAAAAACCCAAACAACCCACCCCTGAAAAACCAAGGCAAAAAACTTTATGGTTTGGGAAGTCAGAAGACAAACTGTGGTTTATGTTGGCAGGTTATGTCCAATAAAAAGTACTGTTTTGAGTATTACTTTGAGATATATATATATATATATATATATATATATATATATATATATATATATATATATATATATAAAAATCCGAAAAAAAAATCACTCTCCTTGTTTTTAAACAAACTCACTGTGTTAATACAATGTTACTCAAACTGTTGAGCTAGTATGCTAGTATATCCCATTCTTGAAACTCTTATAACAGTAGACACATAACTACAGCAGAGTTAAAAATGATGCTTTAGTCTTATTTGTGAAAGCCTGTCTTTTGTAGGTTTCTCAAACTGTAGCAAGGGTAGTATTTTTGTGGTTTTAATTTGTGGCTTCCCCCATGTCTGAAACTGTTGCATGTTTTGCTATTATTATAAGACTTTTCCATAAGACTTGCATACATGCATGTAACAGCTTATTCATATAATGCTTAGCAGTTACAAATATTAAATTGATAATATAAATAAAATACCTTTCTTATATCCTTGGATTGCATGTCATAATCCTGTTGGATCAGGCTTCCCATGGTAACATCTGTATCATAGTCATAAAACTGGAGTGATTCTTGCTGTATAGGTGGTGCTGAATTTACCAAAGGTACAAACACAAACAAAAAAAAAGTAGTCTGCAAAGTCTTCATTCTTGCACAGAACAACGTATCTGGCTTTCACTGAGCTGGTGAAGATCTGCTAGTGTGTTGACTATGGAGAATACTTTCTTTGTGACTGGAAATGAAAATGCAATCTGTCAAAACAATATTTAAAGCCTAGAGAACTAGCTGGCAGGGGTTTCTAACACATAAGGAACATGGAACAACTTTTAACTCTTGATATCCTTTAATTAGACCCTAGCATTATAAAAACTGGTATTAACATGAAAAGAAACTGGGAAATAAACAACAACATTTTCCAACTAATAAGGAAAATATTATCTTAATTGCATTTGCTTGTTTCCCAGTGTGTTATTTTTGTTAATAGCAAGAGGATTTTGTAAAGCGTTTTATGAAACATTTGGCATGTATGTAGCTGAACTAATTAAAACAAGAGAGGTTCAAATGCATATTTCTGGGTTGTCAATATAATGATTTTCCAACCTAAATGCTCTACAACAGTAATCTCCTTGCCTTTACATTTGAAAGTAAACAAGAGAAGATAACCGAACACCCCCTGAATTTTTACAGGTTGTATACTTTTCTGGACAGAGGGAGGAGGCTACAAACATAATCTTTAGAAAGTTTTAAATACACAATAATTTTTAAACTAAATCTTTACACAGCATTTTTCCTGTTTACTGTACTTAAGTGTTTTATTTAACTTTTAGCTTAATATACTTTTAGGAAAAAAGTCCACCTACCGTTTCAGCAGATTCCAAGTTCTTCTGTGATTTTCATAAAACCAGATATCCTTATCTATATGTTAACCTAAAGTGGATTAATAAAAGAGTACAGTTATGAATTGCACCCAAATTGTTGAAATGAATACTCTTTCAAAGTTTGACAGTCTTAAAAGTGCTTTCCATGGGGTAAAAAATGCTTTGCCAGCATTCTTTCCCTAGGGTGAGAGGTAATATCCTGGAGCAGGGGGGTTGTACTTTGAATAACATTTGTAAATGTTAAGTCTGTCTGGTTCATCCTACTTTTGATATTAGTTGTTAAAATAGAAGCCTTCTGCTTTGTGGTGATTTATTCTTTATAATTGCTAAGGCTTTTTCTGTAAATCAAATATTGATTTTGCAATCTAGAGGTCTATAACAAGGCATGTGTTCTACATTTTGTTTAATGGTTTAGCTAAGAGACAAAGCAGCTGCCTTCTGACTGAGACAGAGGTAGAGCCAAAACATACGTATACCATATTAGTCACATTTTGTGAGTAATAAAATGTTTCATTACAAGTTGTATATGTTTAGAGAAGTTTCACCTAAGTATGAAATGGAAACTTTTCAGTCTGAAGAGTTCTAGAAACAAGAAATGCTTTTTAGAATTGTGTGTGTGTCGAGGCTTTCAGACAAGTAATTAATGTCTAAATGCTTCATTGAATGACTTGTTAGGCAATTTATTGAAAAATTGGTTTCATAATAAATACTTGTTTTGAGTAAAGTTCTGTGTCAGTTCTATAGATAACTTAGTAGACAACTGTCCAGGTGTAGAGTTTTCATCTGAACTGCAAGCAGCAGTTTTCTGGATTTCTAATGCATTTCTTCTTCCCCCATCTTTTTCCTTGTTATGTATTTCTGGCAGTCAGTACAAATGGGAGCCAGATGACCAACTTTAAAGTTTACAAAGTAGCTTTTTTGAGTCTTTAAAAAGTATGTAGCAATAAAATCTATTTGGAATATATTCAGATTTACATTTCTCTTTTCATTAATACTTTTTTTTTTTTAAGATAGCACTGTCAGCTAGAGTAATGTTGGGGATAAACAACGGACCTATTTGGTTAAGTTTTCTTGTAAGTCCTGCCTTGTTTAGAAACCAGATGTCTGTAGTAAATCTGCAAATTGTAGAGTGGCTACAGCCATTTGCTGTCTAAACTTTTTTCGAGTTTATAATCGGCTACCACTTTCTGAACTCATTAGGCTTTTATAAAAATGTTTCTTGTTTAGCTTATATGCAAATTAAACAATGTCATAGTTTGGACTTGGGACTTGCTCTAGGATAAAGGATTTTGCTGTAAGTGTATAACTGAAATGTAAAGGGAAGAGGCTCAATAATGGAAATTGGACTCTGAATCACATTGGTTGCTGTTCTGCAGGAACAATATGAACAACAGAAGTTTTGAAGTGGCTGGGTTGTTAGGTGTTTTCTGCTGCAGTAGGTAGGAACTTTCAATCAGAAGTACTTTGTGTGATAGGAAGGGTGGATTTGATGAGGAAGGGACAAAAATGTTGCAGTGTCAAAACTATCTTACCATCCCTCACAGTTTCATGCATGTTTCAGAAGAAATGACAGCAGCTCTGCTTTGCACTTACTTCTTTCCAGCTGCCACCTCCCTGCCAAACATTCACATTAAGATGTCATCTGTCTCTGGGGCATCCAAGTTTTTCCAATGCTTGAATGTAATCAAAGGGTAAATGTTCTAAGGGAAAAGTATTAAGTATTGAAGCTGAAAGCATGCTATAAAACATTAAATATATTTGTTATATTCTTATAAGAATTTATTTTGTAAGTACTGAAGTCCTAGATTTGTAATGTTAAAAGACTTTAGTAACAGCTTCTGCAGAAAACATTGTCAAAAGTCTGTGTTCATCAGGGTCACAAGATTTCAGTGGTATGCTTACCACAAAAACATTGTGTAATGTGTGTACCCACTGTTGTTAACCAAGCACGTACAAGAAACTCATGAACACTTATTTACAAATGCATTTGAAGAGTGGTACGTTGAGTAATTACTTTGGCATGATGTCATCAAAGTTTACCTTACAGTATAGTTTTGCTGTCACTTTAAACTGTCAGTGCCAAATGAAGTAGTAGTCCTGTCCTGTATTTCGTCTGCTTGTCATCCCTTGTGCCAGGAAGAAAAAATAGTAGTAACAAATAATTTCAAATAAAAACTTTTTATCTGAACGTGTAACGGATGCTCGTATCAGCTCAAGGAAGAGGATGGCACAAGTAGCTGCAAACAAGGAAGGATAGTGTTGTTTCTTTCGGCAACAGTGCTACTTTATTCCTGTTCAAAATGACGTGGAACAACCAGAGTATCCAAATAATCTGAAATGAAAAGTGTGGTTCGTATACACTGGCAATAGGGAAGGCGACAGGAAGTATTCACCCTGGCAAGCAGAGTGCTTTCTAGGCATTGTTAGTGCTTAAAGTACCTGTTTCTTGGACTGCAGTTACAAGCATCTATGTACTTAGAAAGTGGGGGTTTTTTTCTGAGTACCTAAACAAGCTCTGTTGTTAACTGAGCTCCAGTTTTTGAAGAGGGCCTTGATAATGTGTTTATGGTATGCTTTCTGATTTGTCAGGTGTGCCTCTTTATTTTTTTATTTTTTTTTAACCCATGATACCTCATTTTCAATGACTGTTTCCCCACAAGATACTTTCACCTGAAATGTTAGGCATTTTAAATTGCTATTTTTCTAATTGTGTTGAAATGGAATCCTGGCTTAAATTTGAGCGGTAGTAATTTCCCTACAATTGTGTAATGATATGAAATGTAGCGGAAGGTGTAAATCAAGTGTAACACTTTTTTATTTCTAATAGAGAGAATCCAAGTCAGTCTAACAGGGGACACTTGCTCTCTGGATTCTGCTTTCAGAAAAACTTAGCTTTAGGGGAAAAGGGTTGCATATAGAGTAGGTGTAAAATTTGTTCCCAGTGTTGCCTCCTATCAGGTTAGACAATGAAGAATAAAAGGCTTTTAGGAGAGAAAAAGAGAGAACTTGGATGGGTATGGATGGCAGAGGTAGGAAAGGTATGGGAGCGCAACACAAAAATTAAGGTAACTATTCAAACTGTATGTGTTGCTGATAAAATCTTCAGTGTTTGGGAAGGAATCTAGTATTTAGTAGCGTTTGTATGTCAAGAGCAGGTAAAGCAAAAAATCAAGCTGAAAATATCCTAGAGGAACTGAGGAAAGATTTTTGTTCTGCAGGCAGATGAGTGGGTTTTGCGACTTATTTGAACTGGCTGATGTTCAGCTCAGTCTATTTATCTTGTGCTTGCAGTGGCCTCATATATTCTGCCCTGCTCAGAGGTTTAGTATGACTAGTTCATTTCTGTTCTCATTTTTCTACTAACACTTCAAAAGGCAGATCAAAAAAGAAACCAAAGTTTTCCTTAAAAACTAATCATGCAGGTGCATACTGCAAAAGCTGTCGTGAGCAGTTCTTGCCCAGTTCTCATAAGTGCTAGCGTGTTAATTACCTTTTTACCATGTTGGTGTTTCGCACTTTTTACTTAATGCTTAGTAGCTTAGTACAAAAATGACGGGAGAGAGCTTTTCTGTACTTTTAACATTGCTTTGAAATGCTGTAATGTGTTTTACACTGGAACTGAGGGCTGATTGTTGATAATTCTCAGTGTAAGGCACTTATGTCTCATTCCTGGTAAACCCCTGCAGGGTGCTGAAGAACTGATTGACCTGAAAAGAGCCAGATGACCAGAAGGGGTAGCCTTTCCTCTCTGTAAAATTGTTGGTTAAAAATTACTTCTTCAGAGGGTCTGTAGGAATTATGTGGAAGCAGGGACTGGCACTGCCTATATAAAGAGTTATTACTGTGTGATGGGAGGCAGAACACTAGGAAGAAGAGGAAAGAAGAAAAAAGGGAAAAGGAATAAAAAAGGGGGGGGGGGAGCTTATCTCTGGGGTGCATGTGTTAATAGGGCTATGAGGCAGCACTAGGGAGAGTGCAGTATGATTTCTATCAAGATATTCCTTATGAAATAAACCAAAGCTGAAATTTTTTAAATTTTTAAATACTCAGGTTTGTTCTATGTTTAGGCAAAGAAAGTGTATATTTGCAGCTGCTTAAAGACCTTTGGCTTTCATCTTGTGTCATAGTCTCTAAAGGACGTTACTGGCAAGTTCTGTAGTTTCTGGGTTTTATTGTTTTTAAGTGTTCTTGGGAGAAAGAAGTACGGATTATTGCTTAGCTTCCTCATGCCTGATGAACACTTGGAATCAATTATACACAATATTCAAAAATTAGTATCTTGGGCAGAAATGTGTCTGACAGAAAGAGATGGGGACAAATTAGGAAAGCTTTTAAAGACTTCTGGGCATTTATAGACCTAGACACAATGCTGAATTTTCTTTTGTATGTGATTTTTTGCTCCATGTAAAAGGTAACATGTTCAATATTCCTTAGCATATCTTTTGTATGAAGTGTCATTAAACACTTTGCAATGTTGACCAGCTGCTGTGGATTGGAATAATTATAATAGAACAGGTTTTGTAGAGTAAAAGGTAGTTATTGAACCAGCCTGATAACATGCACAAAATAATCTGCAATCAGTGAAACAGATCTACTGTTAGAGAACAAAGGCATGAAGTGATGCTAAAACTGAACTCAATGTTTGTCTTTTTATTTTCTTCTTTTTTTAACTTAAATAACTTGATTGTTCTCTACATCATTTTCTTTTCCTAAAATACAGGCCTTTTCTGCTTGACTGTTTGTGTGGCCTGATTAATTTTACTTTCTAAAATTATTTTTGTCTTTTTGATGGTACAGCTGCATATTTTGACTGCTGAAGGTATATGCGATATGAAACTTCTCTGTGATTATTGCATCCCCCTCTGCTTTTTATTGAGATCTCGATACAGGGGTGTAAAAATACTTTTAAGGCAGTTTAATGTCTGTGCTTCTGCTGGGGCTGCATTCATTCTGGGAAAAGAAAGCCAGAGTACTCAAAAGGGAGGCAGCAGTCTCCCAGTTTGTTCTTGAGCAATGCACAGAAATTGGATTGAAGGTGATACCATCTAAGAGTTGTTGTGCAATACTAAGTAAGGTGTATTCCAATTCAGCATCCTTGAGTGATGGAGGAGGGTTTGGAGGTAGTATTATATGCATAGTAAATGGTCATCGTATCTTTCAGAGAAAACTTAGAACATACCTAAAGATTCAGAATGACCAAAAAAGTACCAGATATGAAATAGTTATGTGTAAACACTCCAGTATTTTTATGAAAAGTTGCAACTATTTCCAAGGCTTGGTGAATTAGATTAAGTTTAGGTCACTGTTAGGGCCACCAGCTGCAAAACAGAAACAGCTGCAAAATGACCTAGTGATTGTATGAACATCCTTCCATATGTTTCTGATTTATAATCAGATTTTTTTAAAGCTGAAGACATCACCCTTATTCCTTGCATTTCTGGAAAAGAAACAGACTACTTCTATCAGTTACTGTGTTATAAATGAATAAAGCACATTTTTAAAAAGATGCACAATAGTAAACAGAAATCAAACTACAGTTAAGAAATACAAATGGTAACTGGGGTAATAGTACTGTCTGCTATTTACCCTGACCCTTTAGTTGATCACATGTTCTCTTGAGCTTTCCCTACATATCATCAGTTATACCCTGAATCAAAAGCCAACCTACCTCAATTTATTAAAATTGCTTAGAATTCCTTCCTGAATTGATATTACTTCTTTATAATGATATAACTATTTGTTGAAAGCTATTACTATGTCTACAGGGACACTACAGTCAGGGCTGCAAGACTCATTGGCCTTATATGTATTTTACTTCTATGTTCCTGTTATCTGTTCCTTGTGTTATTCATAGCATCTACTTTACTCTCTGTATTTATGGCTAATCTTCATATTTATCTATTTTTTCCTTGTGTTGTCCTTTATAACAGGCGAAGGTTGATTTTTTTTTTAACTTACTTTTTCCTCTGCAGATGATAAATTTATGCAATGAATTATGAATTAAGTTATTATTTGTTTTCGTTTTACATTTATTAGGTTGTTAGGAATGTAAATTTTGGACAAAAGAGTTTAAAACATTATATGATAAATGTGTATATTTGTGGAGTTCCATAACTTCTGATAGTGTATATACAATTTGGTTTATAGCTGAAAAGTTCATACTCTTGCAGTAGTGTTGGAAAATGATTGTGATACCTCTTTTCGGTGTATAATTTTTTTGTTTATAAAAAAATAGTATGTTCTCCTTTCGTGTTTTTCAGATAGGAAATGCCTATGTTTATTGCTTGCAATGATCAAGTTGAGAAACACAGAAGGAAATTGATTCTTATTGTAACAGTGGAATGTGAATACGTTAGAAGTCAGAAAACTTGAAATGTAAACCATCTGTTTTCTGTAAAGGAGTTTCTTTTCTAATCTATGTAACTTTTTTTGTCAGAATACTGAAGTAAATATCTCAGAAAGTAAGTCTTATAAGTATTAAATACCACCAACAACAAAAAGTTAAAAAGGCAAAATATATGTCCACTGTTTTAAGGCTAAAGGAAGAAATGTAGATAGATTAAAGGAAGAAATGTAGACAGTTGGATTAAACTACTGCGATTTCTTTATTCTTTTTACAATGACCTCTTGTGGTATAGATTTTGTGGGAAAAAACCTGGTCATTTTTATTGTAATTTTGAGAGCTTTAATTTTGTGGATTAAAATTTAGTGGATTAAAGTTTAGTCATAACTGAATGTTTTCCAGAAATCTGTGAGGCTCTTCCTCTATAGGTTTACATCGGTATCAAAATGTTTTACAGTGCTCTAATCCCACCTTCCTAATTATTATACACCCTGGGTAGTACTGGTCATAATTAGCTTAGAGTTCAAGAAGGTTCCATCCTTGTTTATCTTTAGATAAGACTTGGAAAACATGTTTTTTTCAGAATAGTTTGTCCAAAGCTGAAAGTAGAACCGAGATTTAATTTTTCTCAGTTGCTGTGTTTCTGCTTGTGTTTGTCAGTGTTTTAGTTAGGATCAGGAGTGCATTTTTGAAGCGAATCTCCTGATAACCCCAACTTACTGCACCTTGATTCACATCACAGTGCTCTTAGAAGTATGAGGACTGTTCTTTTGGGATGCAGCAAACCAGAAGATGTATGTATTCAAGGGTGCACCTGACGTGCTGCAGCTGCTAATGGATTTTAATTAGTGGCTAGGGCTAGTCTGAAGTGAAGCTCCTCTCCCTCAAAAAACAGAGTGGGTCTTGTGGCCTCATCACAAGTATTTTGCTCTACTGATCCACCCTAGTTCTTCACCTTAATTGCTAATGCAGACACAGTGTTGTAAACCAGATCAGGCTTTGTTTCTGTATTTACTGATTCTGCTGTAAATAAACTAATTAAGCTGTCTGATACTTGTTAGGTTTTGCTGTTATTGATAAAATAAGAAAGCATTTTAATACATTTAGTTCTTAGTTTATGAATCAATTCCCTGCTTAAAAAGGCTATGTAATAGTCTGAAAGTAAATACCAGAGCAAAAATGAAGCAAATATGTTTTGATACCAAAATCTATGTGGTTATGTGTTGGTATAATTTGGTTTATGCAGAGCTCCACACTTACATGGCTAGGTGCTTTGGGAACCTGAATCAATATGGGTGTCTGTCTGCTACAGAACACTGCAACATGTAGCATTGTAGACATGCCGTTCCCAAATTTAATGAGCTAGAATATGCCTTGGCATTTGAGCATAGTTGGTAGTGCTTTAAAAAAAGTTTAAAATTCAACTACATTAAGGCAATAAGCATCTACTAGTCGTGAAGAGCAATACAGGCATGTTACCATAGCCCAGGACAGTGAGAACATAGAACTGGGTGTGGAATTCAAAATAAAGGTTAGTGTGCAATATCCCGTCTCCAGCAATGGCCATAAGCAGAAGCTTTGGGAAGACTGAGAATAGGACAAGCATGTATGATTCTTGCCTCATCCTGTCTCTTCCATTCTCCAGCTATTTTCAGCTCAGCAGTCTTGTACCTACTGTGCTTTGTCTGTTTAACAGCCTATGGTGGATCTCTTCCAAGAAATACAATTACTTATCCAGTCTTCCCTCGAAACCACATATAAAATTGCTGCTGCAGCCACTGTGTTCTCAGTCATACAGTTTAATGGTCTGACTACTCATTGCTTACAAACTTTGGTTTGTCTAGTTTTTACCTGGTACATACAAGCTTCATTTGATGGCTCCTTGCTCTTCTACTGGAGCATTTGATCCCCAGACCCATGCAACTAATAATTTTGTGGGTATCGCCTATATCTCCCCTTATCCATCTCTTTTCTGAACTGATGAGTTCTAGCCTACTCCATGTTGCTTATACAGAACGTACTCCTTACCTTTGGTGACCTTGTTACCTTTCTCTGATCCTTTTCTAATTATGCCATATGTAGTGAATACAGCTACCTGAAGGGCTCGGAAATCAATAGTGTGTTTAATGTCTGGGTGAGGCCTGGATTTATAGTGGCATTGTGATATCTCTTGTTTTCTCCTTCTCTCCAGTTACTCTCTACATATGAGTTTCCTTTTTGCAGGTACTGGGTACTAAGCTAGTGTTTTCATTGAACTGCCTGTTACTACTTCCAAATCTTGCTCCTGAGTGGTGGTGGTGAGTTCGTGCTTAGTTAGTTTTTATGTGAAGCTAATATCTTTTCCATGGATATCACTTTTCATTTAACAGTGGTGTATTTCATTAGCTATTTTAGTATCCTTAGGTCCTTTTGCAGTCATTCTTCATTGGTGCTTAGCAATCTTTGTTGTCATCTCACTTCTGAGCCTGATTTGTCTATCTTTGCAAGTATATTAAATTGAATAATTTCCAGCACAGGCCTTCTGCAAGACTCCCTCCACAGCAAGAACTGATCACTTACTCTTGTGCCGTTTCTTATATTTTATTTGATTTTTTTTTTTTTTCTTCCCTGTGATGTCACCTCTTACTCTCTGGCAGCTTAATTTCCTTAAAAACCTTTTAGAAATTTTTGTAGGCTGTTTTGACCAGGATCTCCCTTTTCCACATCCTTCATGAGTCCTTCAGAGAACTCCAAGAGATTTGCAAGGTGAAAACATTATGGCTTTCACAGAAGCCATGCCCAGTCTTACCAGAGCAAATGGTATTTATCTAGGTATCCATTAATTCTGTAGTGTATTATAACTTCTCATTTCTCTAATACAGACATAAGGCTAGCAAGTATGTAGTTCCCTGACCACCCTAAAATCTTTTTTGAAGAATAGCATTGTATTTGCCACAGATAAAAGGATAATATTAATTGAATGAAAAGTGAGTTATGACAGTTCTGTTGGTAATACTGTTTTCATGTTACATCTGAACAAGTTTAATGTACAAAGACAACTCTGAAGTTTTCAATAATTATCAGTTTGACTTATATTTAAACTTTAAGAAATGTATATAACTAGTTGCTACAAAGTCAATATCTTTAATTCTACTTCAAAATTAAGCTTTGCTTCATAAATGTCTTTAAAAACCAGAAAGTTTGTGATAAAAGATATAATACTTATACTATATTTGAATAGTGTTCTTTTTTAAAGCTGAGCAAGTCTTTCAGAAGAAGCTTATATTAATTTAGATTTGCATTTTATGCACTATTGACTTATACGTAAAATCTGAAATAGATTAAAAGTTGTAGAAGTTCCCTAAGGTTAATATGCTACATGTTTATATTAATAAAACTATAAATTTATATATATTTATCTTTAAATTTATGTGTATATAATGTACATGCATTTTTTATGAGTATTTAAATAAAGTAATGAATACCTACATATATTCCTCCTTCATGAAGCCAGAGGTACTTGAGGTTGATAAATGTTAATAAACATTATTTTTTTTTAAAAAGAAGATAAATTCTGCTGTGATGTAAATCTGTGGGGTGACCATAAAATATTTTACCATTAATATTATATCAGAAAGTAGATAAGAAAAAGGGGAAGGAGAGAAAGAATAGATTTCTTGAGTTAGTTGACCTAAGACCCACAACTTAATAATGATATAATAAATTTTGTATCCACAAATTTTTACAACCAGTTGTTCTTAAAGACTATGTTCTTAAAAGTTATAGTTGTGTACTTATGAGGAATTTCTTTCCATTAAACCAAAGTATCATTAAGTATTTTCATTTCATTAATATTTTAGTTGCTGCATCAGAAACCAAAATGTACTGATGGACTTCAAAAAATAACTGATGAGAGAAGAGAAGAGAAAAAAAGAGAGAAAAAAACAAACCTGTCTGAAACTTTTTAGACATTCTGATGCAAATTTGCTCACATAATTTTATATAGCCTTTTTAGTTTTCCACACTTAAAGTATAATGTAAATTGGTAATATGATGTATGGATTTATTTCTTGCATTCATTTGTTTTCCTTGTTGAAAATGGTGATTCTTCCTCACTGCTAACAAAGATTTATCAGGAAAAAATTGCTGAAAAATAAAGAATTTAAAAAACCAAAAGCAGTTAACTGCCCTAAAATATTATCTTACCCTGTAGTTATTTGGATCTGTTTCTAGGCATAAGACATAATAATAAACTTTGTATAGCTCAAATAGTATATAGTACTTTTTTTTAGATTGTTTAAAGCAATTTTTGTTCTACTTTGAAGCAGAATATAGCTAATTGGTATTAACTATGCAGAGGAATAGTCAAAATTAATGATTTAAAAAAACTAGAATGCTACTATTTGTACCAGTTCTACTTGATGAAGAATTCTAATAAAAAGATTACATTACTTTTTTAGGTACCTTCTAATAGTAAAATAGTATGGACTAAAGCACAAGTAAAACACAGATACTAAGGGTTCTATTAACACACATCCTTTTCCCTGGATCCTAAGACCTTTGATGAAAGGTCGTTTCTAGCCTATATTAGAATCAACTGAAATCTCCTTTGAAAGAGTTGTGATAGTTGAGGTACAAGCTGAGAAATAAATACTATAAGACAGCTTGGCAGGACACTGCAAACATAATATGAGGAAGACCTGAAACTCAGAGTTTGTGATTTTCCTGTCCAATTAGAAATTGGAAGAAGAAACATCTGTATTTCTCGAAGATGTGGAGGAACCTTGTAAAATTATTTTTGTGTTCTTACCCTACTTTTCTTTAGTGTGTCTGTTTTCTACAGCTGTCAGCAGTAGGATGTATAGCTTGACAGATTTTTGGCCTTATGCACTTGTTCCTATTGAGCATGACATTTGATTTGTATTGTGGTCATTTTGCAAGTTGGATTGCTTTAGAACATAGAACCTTTTTCAGGTCAGTTTTCTTCAGCTTAGGCTGTCCGCCCAAGGATGTATGGGAATCATCAACCCAGGTTATATATCAGATTGCTACCTAATACTGAGGTGAGTGCTCTTTGCTCCTCGTGTTATGGTTTTTTATTACATCTGTAATAGGACATTTACCTACACTAAAATCCTATCGCCACTCTATAGATGTATCTTAAATATCCCTAACTATCCAAATGGATATGAATACCGCACAACTAATGAAAAGGTTCCATGTATATTCATTAACAATGGTCACTTCACTGAAAGTAAGGATGGAAGTAGTTGCCTTCTGCTTCATGATCTTCTTCAGTTTCATGATCATGTGCTTCATGATTGTCTTCTGCTTCATCGTATTCTTCTGGTGTTAAAAATCGTCGAAACACTGGTATTCTCAGATGAGTTGACTTGTTGACATTAACATTTTGTTCACCATAATATATGGTTTGAATGTGAGGGAAGCAAAAGAATGCATATGTGCTCATTGGAATTGTAAGCCTATTTTGGTCCACCCGTATGTAGGTTAATTGATTGGTGTTCATTGGATCAATAGATGGACACATCAAAGTAACATTTATGACTGTAAGAGAGAAAAAATATTAATTAAAATACAGAAAATAGTTATATTTAAGTATATCTATAAGTGAAACTTATGTTTTGAAATTTAAAATGGAAAATATTTTTGCAATTCACAGTGTTAATATAATCCTTCCCTGTGCTTTAAATTGGTTTTGTAAATGACAGTGGTAAGAATTTAGGGGTTTGCAACATATAAGGTTGTGGGCTAAAGAAAAAAATAAATGTGACTACTGCTACAATTTGTTATTACTATTTTATGTGAATGGAATATTTTCATAATCCTTTTCTCTGTATGTTTTATCAATTGCCTAATTGGAACCCAAAAAAGTGTTAGCCTGTTACATGAAAAACTGGTTATTAACTTTCACAAAAAAATTGCAAATTAGGGATAAGGTGCAAAAATAAAATATTTTCTAATTTCACCAGTTTGGTCTCAACTAACCAAGGATGTGTTTACACTGCATCTTGAAGAAGATAGGATGATATTCTTCCTGCACTGTAAGCTGATCAAAAGCTACATAGCTGCATTTGCTCCTGAGAAGTATAGTGTGTATGAATTCTGGGTCAGTGTCACATTAACTGGTTAGTTCAGGACACTAAGAGCTCAAGCTCACTTCTCTGCAAAGGACATGAGAGTATCTCTTGAACACCATGCAAATTTGGATGAATGCTGGATTCTGATTGGTTTATACATATCAACTGAGAAGCCATAAGGTGCCAGGTCCTCAAAACCAAGAGCACAACAAAAGAGATGTTTCTGATAGTTTTTGGTTTGGGATAAAAGTTCTTAATTCTGGATGGAAGATATGCTGAACTCCCCTCCCACAACCAATGCCAAAATCCACGAAGTTTTTTACTCTTAAAGAATTACAACCATCAACATACTTTCAATGTCATTGTCTTCAATATACAAATGCTGCAGACTTCTTGGAATATAGAATAGTTGTTTCAATTTGTTATGTCCAAGATTAAGTTCTAGAAGGTTAGGTAGATTAAAGGTGTTGTGTGGAATGTTCTGCAGGTTATTGTGGGACATTCTTAGGGCAATGATTTTCGGAAGTCTGTTGAAATAGTTTTCTGGAATATAAGAAATGGAGTTATTTTCAAGAGAGAGATACATAAGTGATGATGGCAGATCAGGAGGCATAGTCTGTAATTTGTTGTTGCATAAGTTGAGCTGCATTAAATTTTTCATGTTTGAAAAGGGTTTTCCTTTGAGTACTGAGTCATCAAGAAAATTATTGCAAAGATCAAGCATGGTTATGTTAGGTAATCCTTCCAGTGCATTTCCAGATAACTGAGAAATCTTATTGAAACCAAGGAGGAGTCTCTCTAGAGAGCTGGGGAGTGGGAATGGAAATTCTTCTAATTCATTATGTTGTAAATGAAGTTGCACTAAGTTTGGAAGTTTGGCAAAAACACCATGGTCAATCATATTAAATTTAATTTTGTTGTGGCTGAGGTTAATTTCTCTTAAGAAGGTAACATTAGTGAATGGTCCTGCAGGCACAGCTTCAATATGATTGTTTTGCAGATAAAGTTGTTGGACGTGACTAGGGATATTTGGTATTGTCTTAAGTTTACGATGATCACAGTACATTGATAACGGAAAAGCTGGTGGACAAAAGCATTCTCTGGCGCACTCAACTGGAAAAGGAAAGCGAGGAACTTCAGCTTGTGTATTTGGATTAAAATAATACGGATCTTGATGATCTGGCACCTTATCATAGTCATCCTCAAAATCATAGTCTTCGTATTGACAAAAGACCATAGTAGCCCAGAGGAGGTGAATGATTGATAGCTGGCTCCAAATCCCCATACTGAAATTTGTATCTTGTATCCTGTTGATGAGAAGGAAAAAAAAGTTTTAGTCATAAAGTAATTCACATATGTTTCAGTTTTAAGAAGAAGCAATATAAAATAAATTAGGTGGAATAATGCATTTTTTGGCAACACTGTCAGTGACATTATTAGCAAAAGCAATATTACATCTGTATCTTCCAAGAAAACAGCCATAAACAAATACATCGTCCTTGAAGTAAATATAAGTTTTCTTGTCTGACTTCAGACAAGGAACAGCTTTCTACCTGCACTGTGCCTGTTACTGAAGGATACCATAACAGCTGGGACTAGAAAAAAAAATCCCAGTCTTCATTCCTTTCTCACTTTAATTTATTATAAAGAAGTTGCAAAAGGACTTTTTATCTGAAGCGGTATAGTCTAGGGTTTGTATTGGACATTTGAGGTGTTGCATTCTTTCCAGTGTAATAGGTTAAGCCTCAGCCTTACAAGTCAGTTTTAAATGGGTGCAGATGGAATTCCGAGCAATGTTTCTTTCTCAGACCTTTGGAAACACGTAGATAGCCTTATTAACCTCTGTCAAGATGAAAACTTTTTTTTTTTGCAAATGTATTAGTTATTCTCACCATGGACTTGCACTGCACAAACGGTGCGTGGTCAATATCATAGTATAGATGTGTTGTTTGGAAGGGACTTTCAGCAATCATGTAGTCCAGCCTGGTGCTCTAAGTGCTTCCATCTCCAATGGTAGATTAGACTAGCCTAGACTTTGTCGGAGTGAGCCTTGAAAATCTTTAAGGGTGGAATTCCAGTACCTCTCTAAATAACCCAAGTTAGTGTTGTACTAGACTCCTTGTGAAGAAATTTACTGGTCTTACTAAGCATCCAAGCCGTGGCTTGTGTCTGTTGTCCTTGTTTTTAAACAAAGTTATTTTTGTTCAAAATATGTATTTTCAACTAAGATGAGGTAATTGCAGGTTTTTTTTTTTATAAATAGAACAGTGAAATAGGTTACTTTGAAATACTGTATTTTATGTAAAATAGAAATTTACATGGCATTGGTGATTTTATGTTCTGTGGTATTTTATGTTGGTTTTCTATTTTCTGCAAAACATGGCTGACAGTACAATGCATTAATGATGATAAAAATTCACTTTTTCTGTTCTCATAATTTAATTGAATCAAATACAATTTAACTATTGTGTACTGCACATCATGTAAAATCTTCATTGATAAAAAGTTTTCCTTATAGTCTTCCTGGGCTTCTGTAATCATATGTTCTTTACAGACATGAGCTAATTTACCTTCAAAGTACCCTTCTGAGGTGAAACACTGATGTTGTGAAAAACAAATAATGTTGCATGTCGAATTTCTGGTGCTCAAAGTCAGACTAACATTTTAAAGTACTTTATGCAGTCAGACGAACCCTGTTATTTGGCAGAATTAGTTGTGAATCATGTCAAGCTGTTTAGCTTAAACAACAGATGAGTCAAAATGTAACATTGCAGGTCAAAGCACATAAATCATGGAAAATTTTAAGAGACTTTGCTCAGTATAGTGTGGGAACCCTGAGGCAGAGGAAAGCAGATATTCTGATTTTTTTTTATAATGACATTCATGTTTCTTAATCAGGGGACTCTTTTTTTTTTTCTTTTCTTGATGTTCGTAATATTTTTTTACCACGCAATTAATCGATAACAAAGGAGGTGAGACTTAAAAATGCTAATTTCCTATGCTTCATAGTGGTGACTAATTCCTAATGCATGATGTGTTCTACAAATTGAATGAGAGCTAGAGAATCCTAAAGAGAAAAGTAGTAACAATCATGGAATTTAATACCTGCTTGTAATCTTTCTGTATTGCACACAGCCCGTGTTTGACAATGACTAGGTGAAATCATTTGTGGTATTGTCTAGCTTGCATTTTTAACTTTGTATCATTTGTATTTGAATGCTCCTTTAGTCAAGTTTCATAACTGATTAAAATTTTTAAAACAGGTTTGGATGGAGTCAGTTGTTTGGAACCCCACTGTAGGTAGGTCCTCAGCAAAGCTAGCGTCTCCATATCTCTACAGCATCATTAGATGTCTGAGCTAATATAAGTAAATGGCAGAAGTATGTTCTTGGTTTCCTTTTGATTCCTGTTACTCCCTCTCTGTTTCAGTCCAGAACTTTAGCTTTGCCTTCTGGTTCTATTCTCTCTGCATTTCTACTAGGTGTCACAAAACTTCCAATTAATAATTTTGGTTCTCAGTGCCACAACCAGGAGGAACAACTCAGGAAAGTCCTGCTCAGTTTAAGGAAAAAGCTTACTTAGGCCTTCATGCAATTGATCCACTTGCCATCTAGACAATGTGAAGAGAACTATCATCACTTCAGATGGAATGATAAGTAGTAGGTACCAAAGTCTCTTGCTGGTTTTATGGAGAGAGAGCAGCTGGTATTCGGGGGGAATTTTTTTATACCTTGCTGTAGCTGAGTGCATTTTTGGTAGAATAGTAACTGTCCTGCCAGGCTTGCAGGTCGTGTCTCAAAGCACTGAGGTACTAAAAATTCTGCATGAAATATTTTTAAGAACTTAACTATCTTTAAAACAAAGAATTATTTCGGGTGAAACTTGATAATGGGGGAAGCAAGTCAGATGCACGCAATATGTTAAACTGCATACTTTACAAAGTTGAAAGAAAATAAAAAAATTTAAAAGCACGATTCTCTACCATCTGTAATAAACTCAAAGCTTAGTAACTGTATTTGTAAACAGTTTACTAGCTGAAAGCTAAAAATTATAGAACATGCACAAATCACTCTGAACTGCAAAAAGTAACACAATCAGTTCATTTTATTCCTGTTTACCAAGAAAACTTACTCTTTGGAAGTCTGTGAAGCTCAAGTTGTAGAGGGCAGCAAGTTATTGTGCTGGTGAAATCATCTGAGAAATATCCTAACACAGCTGGAGGAACAAAAGATCTCTCTAAGCCATATTTTGTGGTGAGGAGCCTTGTGGGAACGCAAAGCAAAATAACAGTCTTAGCCCCTCTTCTGATTTGACAGTAAAAAAAACCAAAGCAAAAAAAGCTTTGTGCCACATCATCAGTTACTGTGGATGCTGTGTCATAACTCTGTGAGGCGATTTCTCCTTTTGTTAAAATCACTTCAAAATTATTTGCACCTCTTTCAGTGTTACCAGTTCCCATTAAAAAAAATTGAGACAGTAAGACTTCAAAAAATATTTCAGAGGTCGTTAGTTCATAGTGTGGTTTCAACTACAATGATTCAGTTACTCAGAGGATTTGTCCTCTGGAGGATGAAGTTAAGAAACAGTAAAAAAAATTAACCGTGTCAACATTGAGGGAAAGCATGTGCTAGAGAAAAGCTCTTATGAACATCTTCCATTTTTTACTTTTTTTCCCTCCACAATCCATATTTCCTGTTTCCTTCATGCGAAGTAAATGTGCTATACAGTGCTGTTGGTATGATGTTGTACTTCTCAGTGTTGTTTTAAATTTGCAGTTCAGGATTCACAGAAAGTTTCCAACATGTTTTTGCTAAGTTGTATAGAAAGAGCATAAATCTTCCTGTGAAAAATGCAAGCATGATGTGAGATATAAACCATTTTACTGAAGAAAAATATTTTTTTGTAGCTTTTAAGAGGAAGAAACAGGCATGGTTATGTTTTTGTTGCTATATGGTTCTTTAATAACTGTGATATATGCAAAAAGTGGAGAAAAAGGACAGGTTTTTTTGTGGAAGTAAGGTGCTGTTCTGGGTTAATTGTATGATTTATCAAAAGCATTTAATTATGCTTTTGTTTTGGTAAGAGAGTTACATTATTTAAAAACCTGTTCACAAGGAAGAATCTGGTTCTTAAAAAAGCGTAAGGTATCATATTTGAGAAAATAATGCAATAATAAGTTTTACTTCTTTTTTTGTCTTTGAGCTTCCTGAAGCTGATGATTTGCTTGACCTCTTCAAGTTTCCTCTGTAACATTGAGGACAAGAATGTTGTTTAAGAAGAATAAATCATGCATGATTCTAACATTTGGTATATAAAGAAAAGCACTAGAAATCATGACCAAAATAATATTGTAGGAGTTGGCAATACTGGAATTAAAATAAAGCAGTCATGTATTTATGTAAGAAATACAGAATACAAGGGAGAGGTTGAAAGAGTAAAATTAAAACTACATAATCCTTTATTAACAGTACTGTAAATAGTTGAATAGCTACATTGTACCACTAAACCCAAATGATACTAAACAACAAAAGTAATTGATTTTTAAAATAATTAGAATACATTCATAATGATGACTGAAACAAAGCCACCAAGTTTGTTATGCAGTTAGTAAAATGTTATTTGCTGCTACAAAGTTTTGGGTTTTTTAAGCCCAAGACAAAGAACATGGTGCAAATTTTTGGAAGCTCCGTCATGTTAACAGTTCTAAGTAAAACATATGCAAAAATTGAAACTTTTCTCTAAAGATAAAAATTGGACCAAATTAGAGTTTTAATTTCATACCTGATATTTTTCTATCATTTTCTACTACTGATTGTGTCCCAAATCCTCTTAAGCTATCAGGAAGCTTAAAATCTCATGATGCATTCAAAAATTCATGGTGGCAGAGCAAGAGAGTCTGTCTTTTTGAAAAATTGTAGCAAAGCTCTTGATTTAAAGCATATTTAGCTGCAGAATATGATGCAGATCTAGCCATGGGATATATTAAGACTCAATTCCCTTTTTGTTGCATGAGCTATCTTGGATACTAGCAAGTCTATGCTTTGTGATCTTGGTCAAGTTGTGTGGTTTGATCTTCTCTTAGTTTTGATTTGAGGTGTGGTAGGAATTTCCTTACAAGGAGGATAATGAGAAGATTAAATTTAACATCATTCATGTAAGACTTCTTTTTTCAAAGGCTGTAACAAATCAATTAAGTTTTCATTGTGTTTTGGTTTTCAGTTTTAAAAAGATGTGTTTCATAAGGAATTATTTTTACTGTTGAATTTGTAAATTTTTTTTTTCATCATTTTATTTACGCAGTTGTGATGCAAAGCAAGCTGTATATCAAGGTAGAGGTCAGGGTTGCCTTGAAGCTGATTTGTTTTCTTCAGCCAAATTTTGAAATTTTATCATCTTCATTAACTGCATTCAACTTATGAGACTTCTTAGCTTTTTTAACTTTGGTTCTGAACTGAAGGCTTAAGGGGGAGACTGTTCTAATATTTTGTGATTTTAGGTTTGTTTAGCTAGTTGAGTAAACGTAAATTTGAAATTTCTGAATTTTAGCCAAAATATTCATAAAAATTAGAGAAGCTAACCAGTGGCACTGAGGTGAATGGGATTGGCCCTGGTATAAGAAGGAATAAGTTATACTGCTTGGCCTTTTCCCTGTATTTAACATTTTACTATAGAAGATTCTTGGGTTTCTTTGTGTTTCTTTCCCCCCCAAAAAAAACCCCAACAACCAACTTATAATGGTCCATATGAAGTCTAGAGAAAGAAAAAAAGGTGAATATTGTTCATACAGGATTAAAGGAAATCAAATGAAGCTAAGCTGTGTAAGCGAGAACTGAGAACTGTGTTGGAAGCATGATCTCGTTAGAATTAAAGGTCTTCCACTAAGGTCTATCTCTGCTATCAGACATCTGAAGAAAAGCCTGAAGCTCAAAACTTTAAAATCCTCAGTTGACAACATTGAAGGAATTCTGTGTTTTAGATAAGAATTGGTGATGTTAGTTACTCTGTGATTGCACAGTAGAAAAGACAATGCATAATCAAATATGATGAGGAAGTTTGCGTGTTGTAATTTGGTTCCCCATAAAGCCTGTGGGTTTCAGAAGTAAGAAACAGCCTTAAGCATATATCATCTAGACTGGGCTGCACTTCAAAGTCGGATTGTAGGCACAGAAACTGCAGATACAAAACTCTTCGCATCCTGATTTTGAGGTCTTAACTGCCAGTCCGCAAACACTGTTAGCAGACCACCTGCAGCCTGTGTGACTCTGGTATGTGATCTGCAAAGGCACTCCTTATTTGTGCTTACCATCAATAAAAGTAACCTATTATCAAGACTGTAGTGGCTGCTGGATTTATTTATCCTGTGCCAGAACTAATCTGAAAATTCAGATACTGAAGTGCAGAACTCCCAGCAAATCAAGATACTTGAATTGTTTGATCTTGCAGATCCTCTAGTGCAGCAGGATTCCAGAGCATTGTGTTAATTATAGTTCTTACAGACTTCTTGTTATTTTGCTTTTCAGTGGACAGTCATTCTAGGACCATGTCCCTGTGTGAATATGCATTTTTAAAGATTGTGGAAAAGGGGCCATCAAATCATATCAACAATCCTGCAGAGCTGAGACAAGACCTAATCTGTGCAAAAAAGGAAAAGAAGACAGAGCTGTGCCCTGTGGGGGGCTTAATGTTGCCGCTGACCTGAACCTTGTTGTGTGGTCTCTACTTATTTCCCATTTAGTAGGTGGTATTACAAGATCAAAACTCAGGCAACCCTCATCTTATGCAGCCATTTTTATATGTGTTGCTTTGTTTTGCTAGGAGCTACTAGGAAGAACGTGTTGAGCAACTGAAAACAGTTGAGTTTCCAAAAACTGTATTTGAAAAATAATTCCTAAGAATTGCTAGACTGTAGATTTTGCATGTAGTGATTAAATGATACTCTGAACTAACTTTTTTCATTGACTTCTAATCAAAGGCAGGCTGTGGTTGCTGGTTGATTTTTCTCTTATCTAACTTCAGCATGCATACTACAACCATGACCTTAAAAAGGAAGTTAAATATGTTTTCGTGTAGGTTTTATGGCTGCATTTCAAGAATGTGCTTTTTAGGTGACCATGCAGTCCTAAAAGAATGAAAAAAAAAATCTAAAAGTTGTCCTATATTTTTACTAGAAAACAGTATAAGTTAGTTGTGGCATATTGAGACACGGACTCCGAGTGGTGATCGAAGACCCTTTATTGAGATACAGCTCAGCTTATATAGCACTCAAGTGGCTGACGCAACAGCCTGCAACTAAGCTCATTTTGCAAGTTGTGCTTTTTTCACTGTAAGCAGTATCTTTCAATTCCAACAGTGTCTAGCAGTTACCTCCTTATCTAAAAGGTTACTTGGCTAGGCATGGCAACTATCTATGCACGCACATAGCCCACACCCGCTGTCTTTATCCTGTTCCTGCTCTTTGTTCTCAGTTCTGTTTACTGCTCCCATGGCTTGGTTCCGACAAGCATGATAGTGTCTTTATCCCAAGGCCCATCCTCAGCCACAGTGCTCAAACACTCTGCTGCATGCATTCCCACATCTCCCCCTTCCTTATTAATAAAAAATGCTCACTGGAATGCGCGATCCACCATGCGCTGGACACACTGTAATAAACAGGGAATACAAATCAGAAAACAAAGAAAAATGAGCAAGCAGACAAAACCGATTTTCAAGAGCCCCCGAACCCATCTGTCTAATCCTCTAAAAAGATCACCAAATAAAGCAAAGCCATCGTCCTGTTATAACTTTTTAACCCCATTCTGTAAATCCTGAATGCTCTTATGGATGGGCTGAGAGTGATCAGAAAGGTTCATGCAGCACATACCATCAAAATCCTCACAGCTGTGACCTTGTGCTAACAACAAAAAATCTGTAGCAGCTCTATTCTGAAGCGTGGCATGCCTAATAGAATCAGTATCCAGCAACAGTCCACTGAGAGCCAAAGAGGTGGCATCAGTTTGTTTGGCTAGCCAACACCCCAATTTATTCAGTGTTCCTAATGCTTTTCCAGATGCTACACCAGGGGTAAATAATGATGCCGCAACTATTTCACCAGTGTTCCAAAAAGTAACGTCATCTTTACATTCAGTATCAAAGGCACGGAGGCTTCGTTTAAGCTGCCTGCAGGTGTGAGACATAATCATTGTGGTATTGGGTGTCAATAAAGTCAATCTTCCCAGGCTGCAAGGGCCGCCTTTAATATGCGAGGGGATGCTAGCCCATGCCCTGTCCCCACAGATAAAAAAATACACTGGGGGGTAGCTGAAGCGGGCAGTTGCTGGAACAAGGAACGTTAGGTGCAGTATAATTATACCAAATGCTATGATTCCTATAAACATATAAACTAGAATTGACACATTGAACTAGCGATTGATTTCTTCCCATATAATTAAAATACAAGCAAAAGTCCATCTTGACAGAACCCAGGAGTTCAAGCTCTTGAGGCTTGAGGTTGCTCTGCGGCAAGTAAGGTACCCATCCATCCCAGCTATTCACCAGACCCCCGAAGGATTTGGTGAACGCTCTGTGTGCTGGCAATACCAGCCAGTCATCGAATGGCTCTCCCATGAGGCAGGTTGAGAATGGGTTGCTTGGCGATGCTGTAGATAAACAAAGTGTGTCTTGGCCTGTCAAGTGGGCCAGAATTACCCAAATATTGGTTTTCAGCTGAGGTGGGATCCATATTGCTGACACAGGGACAATCATGAGGGCGAGGATGGCGTGGATAGTGTGGGCTGAACCCATCCTGCTGGCACCCAGCGTGGTCCTGTTCCTGTGGAGACACAAGCGTAATCTCTGCCCCAGGTTATTAGGGGATAAGGTCCTTCCCACTGATTTGAATTTAGGTCTTTAATCATCACTTGTGCCTTTTCTTTTACTGGTGAAAGGCTGTCATTCCCAAAATGTTTCTGAATTGGGGGCCCTGCATCTGTCCATTGGTTTAAAAACTTAAGGACATAACATGCTTTAGCCACTCTCTCTTGAGGAGACATACCCGTGCTCCCCCTTTTTTGTTTTTGAAGCATGGTTTTTAAGGTACCCTGAGCATGTTCAATAATAGCCTGACCTGTCAGGGAGTGAGGGATGCCAGTTCAATGCTGAATATCCCGTTGTTGAAAGAAGGCCTGAGTTTTTTGAGCAGTATAGCCGGGACCATTGTCTGTTTTAACGGTCTTTGGCACTCACAGTGTGGCAAATGCAAACAAGAAGTGTTTGCAAACATCTTTTGCTTTTTCTCCTGTGTGGACGGATGCAAAGATACAAGCAGAAAATGTGTCAATAGAAACATGTATATGACGAAATTTGCCAAACTCTGGGAGGTAGGTAACATCAGTTTGCCAAATTTCTGGGGAATTTAAGCCTCGAGGATGGACGCCAATCAAAAGGGCTGGCAAAATATGCTGACAGTCAGGGCAGGACTGTATAATTTGTTTTGCTTGGTCAGCAGTTAATTGAAAAGATTGCTGTAACGCCTTAGCATTTTGTTGAAAAAATTCATGAGACAAACGTGCCTGTGCAAATAGATTAGGGAGTACCAGTGCTCCTGCTAAACGATTAGCCTCTGCATTATCTTGAGAGATAGGCCCTGGCAGGGAGGAGCGGGAGCGGATATGTTGTATAAAATAAGGGTTTGAGCGATGGTCAAGAAGCCATTTAAGGCGTAGAAGTAATGCAAATAACTGTGGATTTGTAGTTTCCTTCAAGTATGAATTTTCTAATCGCATAACCAGACCTGCAACATAGGCGGAGTCTGTGACAATATTAGGAGATTCTGACTATCGTTCAAACACTCGGACTATTGCCGTGAGTTCCAATATCTGTGGTGAACCGGTCGTTGCGTATATATCACTGTTCCAAGTACCTGTATTGTTTTTCCACACTATTACCGCATGTCCCATCTTGCCGGAGCCATCTGTAAAAGCAGTAAGAGCATTAACAATTGGAGTTGATGACAAATGAGAAACAGGTAAAAGATATAGGGAATTAAAAGACTGTAACAACTTATGTCCTGGGAAATGAATGCTGATCTGCCCTGTAAAATCAATAAAAGCATATTGAAAAGACAGAGAATGCTGCAATAAAAAGTCCAATTGATTCATAGTCATAGATACATAAATTGCATCAGGTTCGTTGCCATCCACGGTCACCATGAATCACCATGGCTACCATTTTGATAGTTGTGGTGACTGTTTTCCCAAATTTATGTGGTAAAAAAATCCATTCTAATATGATAAGCAGATCAGGTTCATCTGGCCATACGGTTGAAACGGTGAGTTGAATACAAAAAGACTGATAGGATATCCCATTTTTCTTCTGTGCGCCAATTGTTGAGTCATTTTTGTAACTGCCAGGTTCAGGGCGTCTTTCGCTGCAGGGGTCAAATATCGAGGAGACGTTAAATCGGAGTCGCCTTCCAGCAGGTTAAAAAGAGGATGGAGGTCCTCGGTAGAAATGCCTAACAAAGGTCTGACCTAGTTTATTGTTCCCAACAATTTCTGCAAATCATTTAATGTATAGACGGTCGTTCCTAATTCTAATTTTTGTGGCTGGATTTTACATTCAGAGATCTTCCATCCTAAATAGTGCCATGGCAGTGTTGTTTGTATTTTATCTTCTGCTATTTTCAGTCCTACTGCTGTTGCTGCCTGAATAATATGGTGCTGGTGTCCATGCCATGATTTTAATTTCTCCCGTAAAGTCAGCATTGATGGCTCCGGGCAGAACAAACAAGCCAGTTTGCATAGTGGATGAACGTCCCAGCAGTAAAGCAGCCACTAGGATCAAAAGGGTCAGGGTAATCAGGTGGTAAAACAGCTAAAGCCCACAGTCATGTTGTAGCCTCGGATGGCACAGCGGGGGAGGGTAATGGCGGCACCGTAGGACGGTAGGTGGCACTCGGAGTTAGAGATGGTGGCTGACCAGCAGATTCTGAGCTCTCTGCCATATCAGCAACTGGGCTCAGGGGATGCGTATGGACTTTCAAAGTTTCAAAGATAAGTCGCCAAGTGCCTAAGAGTCCCGCAGCGATCTTATCATCCTTTGTTGCAGCATCTCAAAGTCTGACCCCTATTTTATCCCAGACCTCCGGTTCGTAAATAGTCTGGCTAGTTATAGCAGGGCCGTTTCTAGTGGCTCATACAAGCATCTGTTGAAGGGCAGTGTTAGTAATCGCCTTTCCATGTTTCTTAAAAATCTTCTGGAACACATCTAATACATTTTTTTGGTTTTGTGTTAAATGATTCCCCATCGTTCCCAGCCACTTACCTTCGTCCAGCGACAGGTAATTGTGTGCGCAGGTACACTTCCTTTTAGCGTCTATGTGTGCGCAGCTACGCTTCCTTTCAGCATCTATCCCTTTTGAGTTTGGCTGGGCTATGCGACTGTACGCTTCCTTTCAGCGTCTTATCGCCGTCCTGATTCGGGCGCCGGTTAACGGGTATCCTAAGCCCTGTGATGGGTTCCTTGGGTGCTTATTATTGTTCTGAAATGTAAACGTGTCTTTTCCTCTCATCCATGCTGTGGAATATGGAGGATTTTTTTCTCTGTATTTTCTCCACTTCCTCCACTTCTGTGGATTTGCTGATTCTGAGTTGAATAACATCCCCTGTCTTGTTCTCCCTTCTTCCTAAGCATTCCTTTACTTATTGAAATTGTTGACTTTTTTCTCACATTCTACCTTTTCTGTATTTCTGTATTTTTCTTATTTTCTATTTTTAAACTGTATACTTTTTGTGTTTTGTTTTTTCAAAAAACCCACATCTTTGAAGCATATTACTAGTTAACAAATGCAACTACATTTGAATCTCAAAAACCGATCCTGGTGTAGAACAAATGACTGAAAAAGAGTAAGAGCTTATTGTCCTTGTAACATGGGAATTAATATAATCCCATAGACAGTTGTGGAGTAAATTCTACTAATAAACAGTAATACGCTGATTTTTTAGAGCAGAATTCACTGGAAGCATCTATGCATCTAGAAGCAATACATTAGGAAGCCCTGGTCTCATTAGATGATTGGTTGAACATGTGCAATAAACAATTTGTATCGTCATTTGTTTTGCTTCATAAACAAAAGCTAAGTATCAAGCCTCCTGGTGTGTTCAAGTTTGTAATATTGAAGCTTTTTGAATGGATGGGTGGGTGTGATTTTATTTGCTATCAATATTAATTTGCAGTAATGGATAATTGACTTTGAAAGACTAATAGAAGAGGAGGGTTGTAACTTTTTTCTGAATGTATTGCTGTGTTAGAAACCTTAGAAGTTTGTAATACTATATTGGGAGGCTTACTTTTTTTGATACACAGATTTTACTGTCTACAGCAGAGGCATTTAAATAGTCCTTATCGTATAATGTTTCTACTACCACAATAACAAGTAATTATAAACAATTGGTACTAGCATAATAAAATGAGTTTAAAATTCATGTAAACAAGAATATCTGTACCAAATAGTGTCTGGTTACTCTAAAATACCCTGGACTATATGAAATTATAAATCTCTTCTGAGGAGAGTCACTGTTGTCAGCTGGCTCTTGTATTTTTAGTAATTGAATTGTTCGTTTAACAAATGTGTTTTAGTTTATACTTTGTATTTTTATACAGCCTACTTTGGTTGTTCCAAGATAGATGACTTTGGGCTATATTTTCCTCCTACGTGGAGTTCTGGGATATTGCCTCCTTAACTGGAGATTGTATATCTGTGATTACATCGATGTAAAATGGGAGCGTCTCCCTGTTTTTGCAACCACTGTTTAATGGTGTGAGTATATTCATTTTCTTCAAACTGCATTAGCAATTGAACCTCAGACTTTATCACAGCCTTTACTTTGCCTGATTTGTGTCCTATATAAAATTATATACATGGTCATAGTATATGACAGGTGTTTTGCACTCATTAATAAACAAAAGTAATAAACATTGTAAATAAAATTTAAAGAACGTACAGTGTTTTGTAACAGAGGAAAGTGAGAAAGGTAATATAGCTGAACATAGAGTGCAGAGATCCTTGAGAACTACTGATCCAAGTTGGTAAGTCCAAATAGAGTGGCACCCTTTGTGCTTGTCCTTATTGCTTATGTAATAGTTTATGCAGTGTTATTTATTTGAGATAGCGTAAAATGAGACTCCTTTTATAATTACCATTAAAAAAAAAATATTAGTATATCTTTTGGTTCTTTAGCAGTTTAGGCATGACCCTCATGTCTTTAAAAAAAAAAAAAAATCAGCAAAATCTGAGGACTGTCATCTTAATATGTGAAGGTGACTAGAAACTTTCTGCTCACTGGGAGAGCATTTTCAGCATCCACTTTAATTGTCTAACTTCATTCCTTGAGTCTATTCCAAAGCAGGAACTTCTATTCATTTATTTCATACAGAACTGCTAAATTTCAATGCTATAAGCCAATAGATGCCTAAAAGAGATACCCTACCCTATCTTAATAATTTATATTAATACCTTATTCATTAGCTTATTTTTTTTCATTCATAGCTATGGACTTGATACATTTTTGTTTAAAGAACCAGAAAATGTGCCTGCAACTTCAGATTGTTCCCATGTTTGTATCCAATCTGTTTATAGCCAAAAAAAAAAAGGCTTTTTCTTCTTTAGGCACTTTCAGGCAAGGATAAGGAGAAGTTGTCTAAGTTACCTGCCAAAGAATTCCTGAATGATCATGCATGGAAAAATGTTATGCATTAGCAGAAATTTTCCCCTTGTACGTGATGGAAAGTGCTTGCCGTTTACTCTGTTGAGTGTGTTTAAGAATAAAGGTCCTTACTTGTTTTTACAATGACTATAGAATGTGTTTCTTTTAATGGTAGATATATTTGTTTTGGTATTTCCAGAGCAATAGATATTTGCAACTGTCCTGCCTTGTGGTGCAGAGGATTTTGCCAGGCAGCCTTTCAGCTCTCTCCAATAGTCTGGAAACTGGAGATAATCCTTAAACTGGCTTTTAATTTTTATTATCTCTCTTTCTTCTAAAGAATAAATCCTCCCATTTTAGCACAAGGTCTTGTAATACTGGTATTGCAGCCAGCATTACATTTATGACCTGCAGTACATTTTTTCTGCAGTCAGAACCTGTGACGTGGAAACTTTCATAGAAACACCAAATATTATACGACATTCATCTGTACCCTGGCATATTCTCTTATAAGGAAAGATATAATCTCTGTACTTTTTATTTCCTTCAGTTAGTCTCTGGTTTTATCTCCATTTTGTTTGGATTTTCTTTAAATAATATTAATGCTGTTTTGGGAGAGATACTTACCGAAGCACCTATATTCTACCTGGTATTTGAAGTGTTTCTCTACTGTTTGAATAATTTGTGAGTCACAGCTGCTTCTTGGCAGAGCTGAGACAGGGTCTCACAGTCATTTTATCTAAGCACTCTGTGGCAGGAAGTCTTCTGTTTTTTCTATCATTGGACATTCTGAGATTCTTGAAAGGCCTTATGGCTGCTTTTGGTGGACTTGAACATGATTCACACCTAAAACAGCATTCATGTTAGTGGCCATTTCATTAGGGAGGGTGAGTTGCCCTAGACATTAGTTACAGATCTTACATGGTAATCAAGTGTCCCTGTTGCCTTATGTCGTGGTTCTGACATCTGACTCCTGCCTTGTCCTGTCATTTTTTGAGACTGGAGGTAATGCCTGCGACTATTTGTAGCCAGAATATAAACATCCATAATGCTTTCTTTTTAAAAAATAAATTTTAAAAAAATATCAAAGTAGGTCTTGGGGGTAGCATGAAATCAGTGCTTTGAGTGATTGAAGTGAACTCTATCAGAATTGAGCCAATAGTAGTAGCTGCCTTTAAAAATGTTAATATGACTGCAAGACAACTGTCGAAAACTCTCTTCACATTTTTGCCAAACACTGGGCTTATTGCTGAAACTTCTAAATAAGTCCTATATTTTGAAAGCAGTCACAGAGAGGTGACTGGTATAATTGCTTAGAACTGCTAATGGGTGAACTAGATACTAGGTTTACCCACAATGGAAAGTTTGAGTGGAAAGGTACTCTTTGGAAAGACGGAGAAGTTACTTTATGAAGCAGTTGCACATCTAACAGATGTGTTTTCCGTGCTCACATTTTCTCCTCAGGTTCCTGTACATTCTGATTTTTGTAGGGAACTGTTAAACTCAGAAGCATGTGTTACCCCTTTTGTTATACACGCAAAGTACAAGAAGCAGCAGTATGCATCTATAATACACAGGTACTGCTAAGACAAAGCATTCCTGAAACAGGAGTAATGAAATATTGCCTTACGTGTGTATGCTCCAATGGAACATGCTCAAGGAAAACATCTCAAAGATTTTTAGTAAGTGTGGTAAGAAACCTTTTGATTTTTTTAGTGTTCACTGTGTTTATGGCTTTATCATAAATAACGATACAAGGTTTTTATGAAGAATAATTACTGGTTTTCTTACATCTATTAGATGGAAGCAGTAAGCAGAATGTTGAAGATTGGTTTTAAATCAGACTTAGTTTCTGCTTTTCTGAAACAAAGGATTGTGGGTTTGACTTTTAGAAATTCGTTCTAAGTGCACTTTATTTAGCTTTGAACAGCAATATTAATTGTTCCAGGAAGGCCTTTTCGTCAAGAACGATTATTTCTTTTTCAGTAACAGCCAAAATACCAAGAGATTATAGTACCAATGAATAATTTCCTACATATTTCACTTGATTGTAGTCTCAAGGAGAAGAGATAGCGGCTTATTGACCTCATACTAGCTTACTCTGGTTTGTGTTCTGGAAAGTTTCTTGCTATATTTTATAGGTAAATGCTAATTGTTAACTGTGATCCCAATATGACAAATAACGAATCTCTTGCCATGCTGCTTAAGAAAGTACTTTATGGGGTTTGGCTATGATAGTGGTAGTTGGAGGTTTGAAGTATGTTTTCTTCTGCATAGCATCACAATGGACTTTAACTTCATATCAAATGTGCCAAATTTACAGGCCACTATATAGGAGCATAGTCTGTCGGTAGAACATAAAACTATTAACTTTAGTACCCAATTTAGGTAGATTTTTGCATGGAACTTAGCTTCTAAAAGTACTCTGATTCATCTCAAAATTTATCATATTACATGGAGATTCTGCTGGTTGTTATTGTGGGACAGTATTACACAGTTAGTGAATATGGGGGGCAAAGTATTATATTGTTGTATTGACATTTACTTACTACTTCTGTATTTCTGAAAGTTATTTGACTTTCTTTTTCTATGTTAGTCATTTTAAAAATGGAGTTAGAAGTTCTTCTTTGCCCTGTGAACTCTAGTATTTGAGGAAATAAGAAATATGGGAAATAATTTACAGGAGGGTAACATCTAAATGGAAAATGTATGTATGAGCCTAAAATATAAATGAAAAATATGCATTCCAAAATCCAAAGTAAGCTTTCATGAAGTTATTAATTTCTAGCTGTTAAACACTAACTTTTTCTTGAGCAAATAATAATTATGCTGCATCACAGTATTACTGCTGGAGAAATGAGTAGACAGTTGCTTTTATTATTCTTGCAGAATCCTAGGTTGTTCTATCACTTCCTGAATCTGAGTATCTACTCATCAGGTTAATACATAAGTGGCTGCTTCACTTTCTTCATGCTAAAAAATTAGGCCTTATTACTGACCCATGAGTGACTTATTCAGTCTGTTCCTTGTTTCATCCTGTAGAACACAGAAGATAGAAGAAGAGTAGTATGGTGTCTGGATGTTATTCTTGGTGGCCTAAACAGGATATAAATTTTGGTGAAATAATACCTTTTAGAATGGCAGGCCAACTTTCTTTTCCACAAATGAGAAAAAAAGGAGTTAAGGTATTCTGTGAAGAGCATTTCTATAAGAAAAATATTTTCATTGGTCTTTATATATAAAAAGCACTTGGAAATAATACAGGCTGAACAACTAAGCAGCAAATGCATGCTTGTGTTGGTGACTTGCTCCCTCTCTGTCCCTCAGGAAATTTTACATCCTTTGGCAACCAGTCAACTAGAGATTTTTTCCATGCTTAACAGAGAATGTAACTGCTTAACAGTTACTGGAAATGTAATTGTGAGGAGAGCTTATTAATTTCAATGTTGCTCCCCTTGACTGTGATAGAAACCTTTGTATAGGTGATGGGTAGTAGATGCATAATGACTCTGGTGTATGAAACATACTGCATGAGTTGCATAGATGGTCTATATATATGTCGCTAGTCTAATGCATCCAGGCTTGTTAAATTTACTACTTATGCACAGGGAGTTTGTGGCAAGACTTAGTTCTGTGTGGAAACATGTGGAAGTCTCATCAAAACTGCGTCCACAGTGCTGCTGTTACAGAAATCTCAGTCTTCAAATTCCTCCTGGACAAGAATTGGAGACAGAAAGTGTTCATGCATAGGAAAACCTGGCTGTATGGCATTCCCACTGCAATCATAGCAGCATAATGGTTAAATCCAGAATTGCATTGTTCAGTTGAGTAGAACTGTTCATATTTTAGATGAAAAACTGTTGCAAGTCTGTCTGTTGGCAGCATGTTATGTTGAGCTAATCTTTTATTGGCTAGCACAAGCTTTGAGAAACATCCTGACTTGTTTCAAATTATTGATTAGTTTGGGGAATATCTTAAATATCGTGAAAGCCTTTCTGTTTATTTTATACTTAATATTGTCTTCCATCTCAGGTGATTCATTGAGTGTGCAGGATAGATCTTACGTTTATCTTACCAGATAATTTTAGACAGTGGTATGTCATACGTGGCATTTGGAATTCAAGTCAGATTTTCATTTACTCCAGGGCTTTTCCATATGTTTCCTATTAGCAGCTTTGTTCTCAAAACTCCAGTCTCCCCAGAAAGGAGGGGGAAAAAAAACCCAAACCCCAAGAAACAATCTTAAATTCTAAATGTAGAGAAGAAAAGAAAATAGGCTTCAGATTATGATTTCATTATTTTTAGTGTACCATTGCTTTTATTGTCATCCTGGTGTTAAATTCTGGCCAAAAGACAATGGAAATATTAATGTTTCTTTTGTCTGTTGTGGTATACGTTAGTTTTTCTGGATGAATAGTGCAATATTTTAACCAGGAATCTGCTCTTACGACTGTGAAATAGTGAGCAGTGATGTTTGGTGGTATTCCTACTATTTTCGTTTGAATTTTCTCTTTACTTTGAAATTAATTGGGAAAAAAGCTTATATTACTAGTTTTTTGTTTCTTGTTAATCTGTCATTAAAAAAACAAACACTTGTGAAGTAGGTTGTTTTAGTTTGTTTGTTTGTTTTAAATCAAGGCAACATGGGAAAATATCCAGAAACTTTGAGGAACGGAGAGAACAAATTATTTAGTTCAAACTTGTGAAGTTGAGACCTCTTGTTTTTGTTCAACTTTACTGGGCAGTCTTCTCTGAGATATTTGAAGTTGCTTCATCAGATTTCAGTGAATGCAACTACTTGTAGCATTATTAGTGGTAAATATCAAAATATTAGCTAGAAACCTAAGCTCTGAAAGGTTTAACTCTAGATTTAACTTAAACTTGAAAAGATTAGTAAAAGGCCAACTATGGTTGAACGAGTATGGTACATATTTTAATGTTGGTAATTGCTGTCTTTGAGAGCAGAAATTGCTTCTTAGGACATAGATAAATGCTTTTTGAAATTATGTTAAATGATTTAAAAGTTTCATAACAATGAAGTTGTATCAGGTTTCATAAGCATAACCTGTTTTAGGCAGCCGAACTATTTTACCACTTTACCAAACCAATATGAATGATTAAAAACTTTAATAATTTAATTTATATATTTATTTCTCCTGGTCTAGTCTTAGGCATTTGCCTCACTTCTGGGGAATGCCAGTGCAGGAATTCTTGATGAGATACTTGGTAATGTGAGACTTTCTGGATGTTTCTGCCATGGTTACAACAGCCAAACTTTCATCTTTTGATTTCCTAAGATAAGGAAACTTTTTGTCTTTGTCACTTATTTCACCCAGTATCTTTTCATCCTCATTGCCAATTATAACAAAATTTGACACGGGATAGAGGGAACTGTATCGGTACTTTCTACAAACTTGTGAAAAATAACAGCTGGGTAGAGGAAAGCGCCCCAAAGAGGTACTTCAACTGAGGAAAAGACAGTTATCAAGTCTCCTTTTTAGAGTAAGCAGCCAGATGGCAAGAGGAAACAGATGTTGACTAACCTCTTGGCATACTTTCAGCTCTGTTACTTGGCAGCCAAACAGGTGGGAGCTGTGAAAGGCAGCTGTAGGAGAATATGCTGAGGTATTGGTATGAGGTAGAGACAAGCTGGAAGAACCTGAGAGTCGTAAGGCCCAAATCCAGACTTCTGTTGCTTCCTTGTTCATGGAATAACTTAGTGACAGCAACACTGGGAATGAAGAGATTGTCCTTCTTGCTGGGGGCGCATTGCTGGCTTATGTTCAACTTGTCCACCAGGACCACCAGGTCCTTTCCTGCAAAGCTGCTTTCCAGCTAGTCTGGCATTTACCAACACATGGGGTTATTCCTCCCCAGCTACAGGACTTTGCACATCCCTCTGTTGAACTGCGTGAGGTTCCTGTTGGCGTGTTTCTCCATCCTGTTGAGGTCTCTGGATGGCAGCTCAACCCTCTGGCGTTATCAGCTCTCCTTCCACTTTTGTGTCATCAGCGAACTTGCTGAAGGTAATCTGCCCTATTATTTGGATCATTAATGAAGATGTTGAACAGAATTGGAGTCCATATTAACTCCTGGGGTACACCACTAGTTACTGGCCTCCAGCTAGAATTCACTAGATTGCCACTCTCTGGTTCAGCCATCCACCTCACTGTCTGCACATCCAGCCCATGCTTCATTGTGCTTTTATGATTTTACAGCTCTTTTTTCCTAAGGTCATACAGTGATATCCAAGTAGCTGTGCTCTTTCTCTGTCCATCTGTCCTTTTCTCTTTCTTGACACTTGTGAGCATAGTGGACACTTCTAGCGGTTTTGCCAGATACACTGAATTCTTGCAGGTTTTATGTAAATTGGCATCTGGGCAGAGGAGGAAGACACTATTGATACTGGGCATATGGATATGAAAGAAATCCTGTTTTATTGAATGTATGTTTTGATTTACATGGTATGCACTTGCCATAGCTGATGGTGCAAGTTAAAATCATGATTTGATAGTATTTTGTATTCTTTAAACTTTCAGTATCTTAAGTTTGTTGTTATTTGTCTGCCAATATTGTGTAACTTCTATCTTATTCTTTGTATTGCTGTGTTTTAATGTACTGCATTAAATAGGTTGATATTGGGGAAAAAGTCAGGGAGAAGACTCGGAGAGATGAAGTTGTTTCATTCTTTGGCAACTTAATGGTGTAGAGCAGGACATAGAACTCAGTCTTTAGTAGTACTCAAATAGGCTACTCAATCAGCATTTGTGAAGTTTGCTGGGCTATTACAATGCGGTAACAGCCTTTGTTATTTATTCTTTAGAATTACTTTTCTTTCTATTGGTAACAATAGGCTGCCATCCTCTGGTGAAATTTGTTAACTGTCTTATAGGGACCTGACAGATTTTCAGAAGAGAGAAGCCCATTAAAGTTTGGAAAGCTTAGACAGAATAAATATTAAATTTTTTATTAGGGGAATGTAGTTACTTGTACAAGGAATAAGTAGTAGAAGACTCTTAGCAGGATTTATATCAAATCTCTCTCCCTCTTTCCTTTTTCCATAACATCTGTGGAGAATGTAAAGGTGGAGTTGATTTCTTGACAGTTTTTGTCCCTGTCTGCTGATACTGAACTGCCTTGTTCTGTGGAAAGACCGTTGAACACCAGCGTATTATCTTTAGTTAGCTATTACTCTGTTAATTTCATCGCTGTCCATATTCAGAAATCATTGCTAAAACTGTGTAAGGTGCATTTTATATTGTAATATCTGTTTGTCATTGTGACATCCACTTGGGTTTGTGTTAAAGTATGCCAAAGATAAAAGATGTATACATTATTAGTTATTATTACCCACAAATGCTAGTTGAAGAATGATATCTGAAAATAGTGGAGGGTCGTTGAACATATTTTTTTCTCGTAGATGACAGATCCTATGATTTATGTGACATGATATAGGAAATTACTGTCTTTTCTCTAAGAATAACTTAGAGGATACAGTTAGAATGAACCATCTGATACTTACCTGCCTTAATGCAAAATTGCCAATGTAGTTGAAGTCACAGATAAAGTTTTTTAAACTTCAAAGTTAGCTGAATTTGCCTTGAAGGTGATGAAAAGCTAAGCAGTTGGTAACATCCTTTAGAGATTAAGTGTGAGAGTGGACGTACTATCTTCAAAACAGTGTTGCAGTTTCATCTATGAATGTTATGTGTATCAATGAATGCTGCCTGTAGAAAGTTTCTCAGTCTGAATCCATGGCAAACACGAAAGAGTGAGAAGGCAAGAGAGTTTTTAAGGCTTTGTAAGGCTAAGATCAAGACTACCTAATCTTCTAACTCTTAGGACTTCACTACATTTTTTCAAAGATTTCCCATTACATTGACTTCAACAGTGGACCTAAACTTTGGTGAAACTCTTATGAGAGTACCCGTAAAGAATTCTTAGGCTTAGAAAATACTAACCATGCTTTCTACGGACTAGGACTACTCTGCTAAAGCCATGCCCCAAGGAAAGTTTCAGATGAGGTCCAAGACTGAGGGACACTTTCTGGAGTCTGTATGAGGATTGTTAACTAGCCTCAGCCAAAACTCCTTGCCTTCGGAGACCGAAAAGCCCTGTGGCCATTTTTCTTACATGTGCCTGGCGGTTAGTCATAGGAACACAGGCTGTTTGAACAAAAGCAAGAGGGATTTTATTTTTTCATGTGGCAACCTACTCACCTGTGGGCATTTGTTATGTTTGAAAACCTTATGCAAAATGCAGTTATTAAGATTTACTGAGAATATAGGTAATTGCTTCCAAGAGCTTCTTGCTGCTGAGTAGGTTTCTTAGCAGTGGGTTGGTTGAACTGGTCTGCTTTGGGGTAGAGAGGTGTAGACTAACAAAAGGAAGCAGTTGTTGTTCTACATGCGTTCAGACCTTAGTCCAACTTCTTAAATGTCTTGGTCTTGGCAGATGCAGCGTTCCTGTTGTCCATTGCATAAGCTTCAATTAGATAAGTTATTGTTTGCTTTCTCTGTTATCATTCCTTTTAATCCTTACTGCTAAATTAATGTAAAATAATGTATTACATTACATTGTGAGTTTATTCTTTTAGTTAAGCTGCAGAATTTGAATCAACTTTTCTATTTATGTTGTCATTGCTGAATTGGTGTAACTAGTATAGTATGAGTGTTTAAGAATATATTCAAACTAGTGATTCGTATAAATGTACTTGCTCTTTGTGCTTTCAGCTGAAGATTTGATTGAAGTCCACCTTTATCCTACTTACTTGAGGTGAAAACTGCTAACTTAGTGTTCTACAAAGTAGATAAAAGATTTGGAAATTTTCCTTCCATTTTTCATTCTTAACCTTCTTTGTGATTGAACTTCTTTTTGCTGTTATGTTGCTACTTGACCACTCTTTTGTACTAGAAGTCCCTCAAATCTTTTTTGGCTCTTGATTACCCTCTGGTCATCTACAATTTTTTCTGCCTCATCCTTTATTTGCCGTTCCTCTATCTTTTCAATAGTAAACTTCATAAGCAATGAACCCTTTGTGGAACATTAAGGACTTCAGATTTTTAGCTGTTACTAGATAAGAATGGGTATTGTCCTGGTTTGAGGCCCAAACCAGGACAGGTATGAATTTTAAATCTTCACTTTCTTCTTGGACAGTTAGTTGTTATTGACAATGCTTTGTCTCTCTGGTATGGGGTTATGAGCTGTTTATGACAGTATAAGGCAGGGTAGCCTATCAGTAAGGGAAGGCTGGTATTTCCCAGAGGGTAAGAATGTGCATTTGGGCTGTTACCATGAAATAGTAGGTGCTCCTGCTTGAGTATGAATGTAAAGATTTTGTGTGATGATGTTGTGCTCTTGGGTAAATGACCACTCTGTGTGGTGTGTTATCCTTGGGTGTTACTAGGCTGCTTCATTCTTACTCATTTCTGCCCTTGCTCTCTTCAACGTTCTTCCATGCTGCACATAAATCTTGTAGAGGTGGCTTAAAGAGTTGGCTGTTTCCCTCTGTAGCCTTGTCAGATTTGTTAATGTTGGATTTATTTAAAGTGCAACAGACAGAGAGGCTCAGACTGTGTCTGCGCTGGGAATGCAGAGTTGCAGTAAAAGCTGGTATGCATTTCCTGTATGAACTGTACATCAGAAGTTCTGTCCTTCCTATGAGTGTAGTAACTAATTCCCTAGTGAAAAATCTACTGAAGGTGTTGCCTTTTTTCCTATACATACATCAGGCTTGTCTTCTAACACCAGTCTATGTTTAGAGATCATAGCTCTTCACGCATGATGACATAGCTATGGCTAAAGAACTCCATGATATAAACTAGACCAAGTGGTGAAGAATATACTCATTAGCTGTTTTCAGTACTGATCACTGCTTTCCTCATGTTACTTGCTAGGAAATGCTCTCCTTAGAAACTTCTTCAGAAGCCAGGAATAGAAAGATACTTGGTTACATGCAGATTTGTTTCGGATTTTGTGTTTTGTTCAGTGTTTTCTTTTGTTTTTATTTTGCCTTGAAGCATTTTACAGAATTTCTGTTTGCAAAAACTGATCTTCAGTAAAAGCCTCCCCTGGCCCACTCTCCCTCCTCTCCCCATGTGGTTTTGAGTCTCAACAGCATAGTGGTGCTAACAAAATATTAAATACAAAGTAACCAAGCAGATGAAAAAAAATCAGACGTTAGACTTGACGCTTATTGCTTAGTGTACGTAGGGAGGTGGTAGACAGGCTGAGAGATTGGGAATTGCTTGATTTCTATGTAGTGTTTTCTGCTAGTCTGTGTCATTTTCTGTATCTGCTTCAAATAAAGTGTTGAATTTTTAACTTTGTGAAGAACAGCAGTGATAAATGATCTGCAAGGTATGTAGATTTGGAAAAAGGAAGAATAGAGAAAATGTGGAGAGAAGGCTCAGAAAGGTATTTGGTTATAATGTCTGAATGTTTTGACATGAGCTATCATGTAATCAAACTTAAAGAATCCTTGCATTTGTATACTTATTTAATTTATTTTGAATCCCAATAGCAAATATACACTACATAGATATATAAAATATCCATTTTTTACAGTACTGTCAGTATTGAGAATTCTATGTGCTGACCTATGTAAGAAGTCAGGGCAGTTGAGTTCCAGCTATCTGCTTGCATTCAGCAATTTTAAGGTACTTACATTAATGAGGGATTCTTAACCCGTGTGATGTCAAAATATAAAAGACGAAAAAATTAAATGAAAAACATGATTACAATTGTTATAGATTAAAAAAAAATGTTTGTGCTGGCCTAAAGGGAGTTTAATAATTAGTCCTATTAAGCTTGAAGCATATGATAAATCTTGAATCCTACTTTTTCATGTTCGGAGTGCATCAAATTATATTGATCGCAAAACATTGAAGGACATTTCCTTCTTAAAGTTGCAAGAAAAAATACCAAAAACTTTTAAAGGTTTTTTGTGTATTAGTTCTTGATATGAAACCCTCCTGTATCTCACTTACTAGACTATAAAAATATGTTCTAGTTTAGAGATGGAAGACCTCACAATACTGTACCTTTTTGTTGCATCTTTGCTAATTATCAAAAGTGGCACAAAAAGTTGTCCTTGAAGTCTGATAGGGTTTTTTTGCAACTTTTCTTACAACTTTTTTTGGCAGAGGAAAAGGTCCTTACTGTGGAAAAAGTCACTTCCACTTGATTTTTAGAATTTATTTGAATGAAAGAATATGTCAAAACTATGTGATTTAAGTAAAGAATTTAACGTCTGTAATAGGAAACATCAAATACAGTTTCCAGTTCCACTTTCAAGAGTCCTTCCATAAAATATAAAGGCTTCTGTTTACTATTCAAATGTAGGTTGAACATTGTCAAATAATACAATGGATCCTACTAACATATTGTTTCTAATTAATTATCTCTGAAATAGTAAATGCTTTGTAAACTGGTTAAATAGTGTAAAATTAGCATTTTTCTGCAAATTTCAAGTATTGTAGAACTGACTTGGACAGCTTGCTTTTTGAAATAACCAACTTTGGTATCACTTGAGGAAATTTCCAAGTTGCACACTGTTTCTGGCTAAAATGCAACGGAAGGTTGAAGGCTGAACCTCCCAGTACTTTACAGGATTATTGAAGAGGCTTATGCCACTGTATAACGCTTTCTTCTTTCTTCTTCCTGTTGGACAGAAATCATTCACTCCCAGTTTTGCAATATGATTAGAATGAAGGAAGACTACCTGCAGCAATAGGAAACAGTAAAATACAGTAGTTAGTATGTAAATGGGAAAAATATCTGAACATTCATTGTCATGTAGATAACTGAGTTTTGCTATAAGATCAGTTGGATGCAGACCTGAATAGTAATGGGAATTAAAAATTTGTGTTAAATCTTAAAAAAAGAAAGTCTCCCTCCTGCGACAGTCTCTCTCACAAAAAAAGTTGCATGGTATTTTATCAGTGTGTTGTAAGAATAATTGGACTCTATTCTTATGGAATGTTCTTCTAAAATGCAATTTTACATTCTCTTATAGTAAGAATTATGATGCAGTATTATATTCTCTATAATGCAAATTTTCAGTGATTTAACAAATTTTAAAAAGTAGTGTCTAGAAAAGTTGATATTGGGAGAGATTTGTCAGTATGGTTATAGGAACAGATCAGTTTAATGCTGATGTAGCTTAAATTAGTAAAATAACGGGGCTTGTGACAGCAGTTTAGAATTTAAGTAAAATAATGTGCATTGACAAAAGAATTGTTTTCTTTGTATATCTAATTTTACATTACATTGTAAGTTGATGCTTGTTTGTTTTTTAAAAAATATATACATCTCAAAAGATTTTCCTTTAATTGGAAGTGAAATGAGAAGTAGGAAGAAATGAAATTCAGAGGTAAAAGCTTTTACAAAATAGCTTATCCATGTGCTCTGTCATCTATGCATTTCTTCAGGTTTCCCCAAGCTTTGTTCTGCTCTGTATCCTAAGGTATATGTCATCTTATAAAACATATATGATTTTAATTGCTATTCTAGAATTCAGGAAATAAAAGTGCTTTGAAAGCATGTTCTAAATACAAATTTTAAAATCTTATCATTTCAGCCTCATAAATAATTTATATTGGAGTTAAGACTTTCCAGCGTGGGAATGAAAAAATTTCCACTCTGACTTGCTAATACGGAAACTATAATAAACCTATAACAAACTTTCTGGAAACATTTTCTAGGTGTAGCATGTTGTTTTCCTTCCTTTTCTAGGAAGTGTTCCTGCTATTTGATCTTGTTTCTTTCTTTAAGTACATACCTGATTTCAGGTTTTCCTAGTATAAGAGTCATGTCAAAAAATATATGTGACAGTTAATGATGTTTTTTAATTATGTCCTAATCAGTATGGCAGTGTGAAAGTCAAACAACTTGTAACTACCAGAGTTTTCTATTAAGTTTAATATATGACCTGTAGATATTTCAGTTCGGGTAATCCAGGAGGAACTTTCTTGAGCTTATTTTTTTCAAGGTGGATTTCACGTATACTTGGTATGTTGGCAAAACTTCCATTTTCCACATCTTTGATTTTGTTATTCCCAAGGCCTAGCCTAGAAATAGGAAAAGGAACATTTAATTAAAGATTAATTGCGATTCACAACAGCATTGAAGAGCATAATTTTTTTTTTTTAAAGATTTCAACACACAAGAGTAGACATAGGGGAAAAAAGAACTGGGGAAAGACAATGAAATCTTACCTCTGATAGGGAAAAAAACCCATTGATCTAACAAATATTTTTTCTTAATTTAATCTCCATTTAAAGGACAGCAGCTAGCTTGATGTGAGCAATTGTCCAGTTTTGCATGCAGTTTTTCTACTTTTTGTGGCGAGTTAAAATGATAAACATCAACCAGTAGACTTGTAAAACAAATCATGCCCTTTTATCAAGTAGTATAGCTACAAAGTAAACTCGCAGTAATAACGAGTGTTGTTCTAATAAATAGCCAAACAGCAGCAAGGCTTGTAAAGAAAGTTTTATATATAGTCTAGTCAAAAACTTTATATTTTAAAAATAAGTACAACTACCTTCTTCCTTACTTCCACATTTTCCTTAATTTAGGTCTTTGTTAAATTTTTTGCTATAAGACTTCAGCCTGTGTTGTTAGGAAGGTGATTCAGAAGGAGGCACAGGTCGATTTGGAGTTGCTCTTTCCGCGCATCCTGCAATCCCCTTTTTCTCTTTTCATTCTTAATTTCTGCAGAAACTGCAGTTAGTATCTAAATACAGTTCGTTAGATCCTTTTTGATAGTACTTTCTATTACCAAATTAAAAATTCAGTGCTGCTCAGCCATATTTTTAGAGTACTTAACTGAGCTTTACAGAAAGAACTTCCTTCTTTTGTCCTACATCAGCGATACATTCCTCAGAAACATGCGTTTTTTCTTAAACCCCATCACATTTGGAAACAGTTATCAAGTTGGTTCCTTTACCAGCTACTGTATTTCTCTCAGGCCAGTTTTGAGGAAGTGAATTTATCTTCTCTTATAATTTACCAATATTCCCATGTGTTTGTACAAACATGTCTCAAATTTCCCTTTTCATGCCATCCTTTTGTATTTTTATTTGGGGTATGTATGGAGTGTCTTCTTCCAGTACATTTAGGCCTTCTCTGGAATCAAAAAGCTATTATGACTCTTAAATCCTATAAATTTAGTTGCAAGGAAGGTGTTCTGTTCCTAAAACAAAAATCAGTTGGTGTTGCTGTATACCTCATTTTGTGGGGGTGATTTGTGAGACGAGTGACCAAGTAGTTAAAATGCCTGGGCCTTATAGGGAACAGGCTAGAGAAAAATACTGAATACTGTTGATAAATAATGTGACCACAAAGGTTTATATATTCAAAGTATGAGAAATACGTGCAGTGCTTAATTGAAACATATTACTACTAGCACATTAAGAGATACTATATAAAAGCCACACTATATTACACAACACCCATGTGCCATGAGGTAAGAATTTACGATGATTACATTTTGTAATCAGATGCTGTTCTTAATGTACACTTCTAGTGTGAACTGTAGGCAAGACAGGTAGTAACAGGGCTAGTGTGTGGGGTTTTTCTGTTTGTTTATTTGGTCTTATTTACAGCAGTTCTTACTATAACAATTTTTTTTAATTCTTTTTTCTCCCATTAACAAGAGAAGTATCAAATCAGAAATCCTGCGAGGTCTGACCTTTTGTCAAATAAAAGCATTCTGCATGGGAATTTTACCTCTGAAGATCTTTATAGCGGTTAAAATCTTCAAGTTCGATTGTTGTGATCTTATTGTCATCTAAATGAAGTTCTAGTAGACTGGAGGGCAATTCTGGTGAAAAACAAACGCACAGTATGAGAAAAATAAGCCAGCTTATTTTTGTTGAAATACTTATTATGTTCCAAACAGCTTCTTTCCTTTGTGTTTAGGATTGGGTGAAGAATCTCGGAGGGGTTGGCAGGAGGGTCCACATCAAAGAAGTGCTTATTAAATACAAGTATGTTACTTTAGGTAAAAAAAAAAAAATCATCAACATAATTTGGTTTAAAATTGTAACTTAAGAAAAAAAATTAAGATGTGAAAGTGTATATGGTAATGTTAAGATTTCAGAATTCCATAATTTTGCTAGCTTTCTTTATAACAGCTTTCATGTAGTTTTGGTTAACCTGTCAAAGATTTAAATTGTATGTTATGTGCAATTATCTAACAGTTGGTAGTCAAAATCCTACTCCTGTGGAATGTGTGACAGTTTTTTGTAGCTACGCATTTTCTTCCAAACGATGTAACAATTGCGCTGTTATAGCTGCTAACATGTGACCTGAGAGGAAAGCTTCCTGAAGTCTCTAAGCAAAAGGAGATATTTGGTATGCTCTTTCCTGTGCCGGTACGCAGAGTGTTTTCTCATGTGGTACCAAATAGTCCCAAATCAGAACTGTCAGCGAATGGACCAGCTGACAGGAGGTGGAGAATCTTTTTTTACAATATCTTTCTAGTGAGGTCAGGGAAAGGTAGTCACAAGTTTGAATTTCTATTTGCTGATCTTATATTCAGTTTATACTAGTGTCTGTCTAGATGGCACCCTGACACCAAGCAAGACAAACCATGTATTTCTGTTACTAGTGTGGCTTAGGAGAGCACTGCTCCCGTTGCTCTTTGCTGTAGCATTACAATACTGAAGAAAAGGGAGATGTTTTACAGTCAAACTTTATGCCAGTTGACATGCTTTGGTGTTTGTTTGGGCTTTGTTCCAGTTTACGTATCAGTTTACAATTCCGCCAGGTGCTGCTTGTGTCTGAGTTACAGCATTAAGAGGGAAGACTACCCATTTGTCTATTTTAGATTTTAAAATGCATTTTGTAAGTTACGGGGTTTTTTTAAATCTTTTTGTGTCATTATAACATTTGCAGATAGAAGGATCTACAAACTTACTTTCCATTTGTTTAGAATATGTTCACCATGAAATCCTGTTTGTTTATGATTTGTTTATGTATTTGATACTACATATTGGACCTCATGCTGTGTTTCCGTATAGGAGATTTCTCTATAACAAAGACAAAATCTGAATAATTTTATGGGTTTATGGGTTTTTGTGATGTCATAGGAGATGGTATTATGATGATACTAGAAGAATGTCTTTTTTTTGTGTGCATTGAGGAGTGTTACCATAGGCAGCCAGATAGTTTCTGATATTAAAATTACCTTAACAACTGGGGAGAGTTGGTTTTATTTGTTGTTGCGTTGTTTGGTTTTTTTAGTGTTCTCTTCTACAGGGATGCTTTTGCATATATATATCTGTCTACAAGAAGAGATAAAATTTAGTAAGAAACAATTTCTTTATCTGAATGATCCAGAAATAAATATCTTAGGGGCCAACATGTAGTTTCACTGTAAGTTAATGAATGATAAAACATACAGTATTCTGCTTTATTTCCTCCCTTTTTCTCTTAGCTAGTAGCTTTGAGCAGTTGAAAATAATGATAATTTTGTTAAATACTATGGTCACCTACAGAAAATGCAGGTAGAGTGTTGTCCTGAGTTCCTTCGTGCTACTTTTTTGTATGTGGAGGTCAGTGATTTGAAAAGTTAGTGTTTTAATTTATTACTACCTCCAAATCGCAAGTTAGTTGTTTTATGAAAGGAGTGATTTAATTTTGTAGTATGTTATGCTGAATTTAATTAAAAAGTTAATATTAAATTTCACTTAGCAAAACCCCATGAAAAGATGTATAAAATGTTGTATTGGGCTTTTCATTAAGGTGGTTGTATTGCAGAGCATGTTTGAGCTACAGAGTCACTTGAAACTTTCAAAGTTCTTTTTAGAAATTTTGGAGTTTCATTTTGAATGCATAAAGGAAGTGGGAATTCTGGTATTCCTTCTGAGCCAGATCAAGTATCAGGGGTTTTTTTCTTTCTCTGTAAGGACTTTTGAGAGGCTGATGTGGAAGATGTGAAGTGGCATCTTATTATCATTTTCTTCACATTGTTTCTCCCAAGAAGAGTCTCTGGATGACTCTGAGAGAGGAGTGGGCTGCCTGACAGGGAGAAGGCAGGAGAGGGGGCTGGAGAGTGAGCGTGCATGCACACACATGCACACTTTTCAGATGTAGACTAAGATACTAAGTGCAAAAAGAAAAATAAGGTAGAAGGTGGTTTGGTAGTAATGAGCAATACAAAACAGAACTTATGAATGTTTTAATAATCATACAGATGTTAAAGGATTTTATTTAGCAGTATACTGGTTTAGGTAAAATAGAAAAGGTAAAACAAAGCATACCTTTAGGAATTGAAGTTAATTTAGCTTCTGCAATTCTTATATGATAGATATTTACTCCTTCAAAAGCCCCTGGCTCTATTCCATCATTGTTAAGAGGATTTGCACTCATTTCTGTCCAAGGGCAAAAAAGAAGTAGTATTTAAGGCATAGGAATTTTGTGTATTTTAGACTGTTATAAGCAGCTGATTTCATTTCATTTATGACTTCTGATGTTCTAAGCATTAATGTTTAGCTTTGATTACCCTTTCTGAGTGGAGGAAGTCACAGCTTTCAGTGAATAAAGGCCATCTAACTTGGCTTGCAGGCTAACATGAAACTTGAACTATGTAGCAACTTCACATAGAAATTAAATTGTGAAAGATACTTTCCACAGCATGGATATCTCTTTAAGAGGAAGTTGCGCATTGGGGGAATGTTTGAATGAAAATTATATATAGTTTGTTAAATTTTTGATAAAGGCATTTTCTTTTCTACTGAATTGGACTTACCTAAAACATGTAGAGACTTCATTCCTTTAAATACATCCTTGTGGATTTTCTTAACCTTATTAGCATGAATTCTGAGCTCTGCTAAAGTTTTTGGTAGATTTGTTGGAATCTCACTTAGCTGGTTGTGGGACAAATACAGTCGTCGTAGCTTCTTTGTTGGTTGAAAGGCTTTTGGATGGATCTTGGATATTTTATTGTTGTTCAAAGCCAGTGCCTATGACATATAGGAAGAGCAATATGAAGAAAATTTCTTTATACAGGAACATTATGATTATGAATTTTAAGTAATGATTTTGATATAATTTAACAATTAAGTATTTTAAATATATTTTTTTCCATCATACCAAAATTTAGCACTTTGTATATACTTTGGACACTTCAATTGATTGTTAAACGCAAAAAAGAACCTGGAAGCTGGAGCATCAACTAGAAGGTAGAGAAAAAAGTAGTCAGAGCTGACAAGGTGGTAATGGATAATGAGAAGAATTGGCAAAACAATATGTTTGTCTTCACATATTTTCTGGGATTGTATGGGGATTGTATTCTTTTTTGTTATTGTTCCTTAATACAGACAAATTCTCAAAAATCAGAATTTCATGTTTTATTTCAGTGTAATTCTGCAAAATAAACCTCAGGGGTTTAATCTGAATTTCTTAAAGGTTAATGTTTGTATATGATATGCACACATTAATTTATATCTTATTTGTCATAATTTTTCAACTCCTGTGAATTTAAGTCTCTTCTGTACAGTACACTAGTCCTTTTTTAGGACATTTTTTTGTTCTTGGTTGCTATGTGTTATCAGAGAACTTGTAATCAGTTACTACAGACAACAAAATATGAGTTATCTGAAATTATTTTGCATGTCAAATCACATCTACTAATTTCCATATCTAGGCTATTCTTTTTTTTTTTTTTTCTCTTGTACTTCTTTGAGCTGTTGGTAACTTGTCTGCTTTCTGGAATTGTGGGGAAAAGAAGTATAGCAAAACAGAATTAATCTTTTTTTTTCCCCAAAAACCCTTAAGGGATATCTTAAGGAAATAAACAGGAAATGCTCCTTCCTAATCCAAGTTGCCATTTGTGCCTTTGCTAAGTAGACTAGTACTCAGGCAAGCTGTACAAAGTGAATTTCGCTTTCATTAAAAATTTGGTTAGGCCTTGCCACAAATTAACTGGTAAGAAAAATCAAAACAGCTCAGAGTTTTCAGTTATCACATAATTTAATGGTGACTCATATATAATGTGGTGATTGCTGATGTATTATAGTGACTTTCTCAGTCACTGGAGGTTAGTTTCTATAGGATCTTCTATACTGAATATAAACCACAGTTAGTGTGTTTACCCTTAACTTGCTGGTGAGACCATTCTGTACCCAGACATGAGACATTTGAGGGAAATTGGAAATGCTTTGTTGCAAACAATGAATTTATATGGTTCCTATTTTTTCTGTCTTAGCTTAACCCATAATAATTAACAAGCTCATTCATAAACACTTAGATCCAGTAAATTTTCAGTTCTTTCTCGGAAACCAAATACGACTGAAAAGGATTTGTTTTATGTTAGTTTAATGTGTGTTTCATGTCTTTCTGATGTTGAATAGAATGTCTTTAATTTGCTATAACTTGTGGAACAGATTTGTCATTTTTACAATGAAAGCTTTAGAATTGTCAATATTCATTGGTACTGGATCTAGAGTGATATCTTACAGAAATAAGTATTCAAAAAATGATTTAATCTACCTTTCCAGGCCTCTCAGACTCTCTTATTTTCTTTCATTATAAAAAGGGACTATCANCCCTGCTCTGGCAGGGGAGTTGGACTACATGATCTCCAGAGGTCCCTTCCAACCCCTGTGATTCTGTGTACTGTAAATATCTAGATTTATCAGTTGCCAGTGATACTTATTTTAAAGCCTGTCTCTACGTGCATACTTGAATGTGTTAAAAAATAGTAGTAAAGCACCTGACTTTTTCAGTAATTCAGTGTCGGTCTGTTTTCTGTTCAGCTCAACTGGATTTCTACCATTAGTTTCAGCAGTGTGTTAGTTGTATGCTGCATACTTTTGAAAATACCCTCAGAAAATAATCTAGTTCTCTTGTGAGCTTAAGTTCTTTCTGCTATTTTACAGCTAAGCAGATGAAAAGACATACTTGTCTTGCAGCCTTTAAAACGTAGGGAGCGTTTCTGTGCATGCTAAGGACTGAATAGATCTTGAGGATCTTTTTGGCGAGATACATATGGTACATTTTCTGGACATTGTAAAAAGCAGCATAGTTCTTACAGCTCAAAGAAATTTGCTTCCTACTATGTGAGAGCAAGTCAAATATGCAGACTGTATTTTTATGGATACTACTGGAGAAGAAAAATACCATTTGTATTTTAAAAGTACCAAAATATTTGACTGCTAAATAAGATTTCAAACTTGGAAAACAGCAAGCTTACATAAAGTGATGTGAGTCCTTGGAGATCGTTTTCCTTGACCTCTTTAATTTTGTTGTTTTGAAGGTCAATCATACGAGTATCTGGTGGAATGTTGCGAGGTATTGATGTCAAACCTATTTAAGTATGTGAGATAAACAGAAGCATTATGTGCCTGTGTATAAGTCCAGAGAAATTAACTGCTAAACGGCAAAAGATGGTAAGATTGTTGATGATTATGATGGGAAATAAAATATGAACAGCCATAAAGCAAAGGATAGAAGGGAATTTTTGCTAATGAGAGGAACTAATTATGTAAGAGTGTATGACAAAGTTGTGTGGATAGTTTCAGGAGGAACTGCTGCTACCCCAGACCATGAAAACCTTGAATGGGGTGCTCATTGCAGATTCCTCACATTTATGAAACAAGCAGCCTCAGAGCACCCCTTGTTCTACAGGGAAAACCACTGGAAGTCCCAGGGAAATCCCTGGAGAAAGTGGTCCTCAGAGGGCCTGGGGCTGTGGCTCTGCAGCGAGGAACAGGGCCGTTGCAGTGGCTTTACGGGATTTCTGCTCAGTGCTGGAATGCGCCTTTCTACCTCTGCACTGCCCTATCCATCCTACTGGCGCGATTGCTTACATAGTCATACAGTTAACATCAGGGCTGGAAATGTATTCTTGGTAAAAGGGGACAAAAGATGGCCTTTCAGCTGCCAGTGCTTAATTACCAGTTGTATAAATTCCCCAATCCGGTTAATTGTTCCGTTACAAAAACACTTCAGTTCATGCCATCTGAGATCCTGAATCAGCAGAAGAGACTAGCAAGAGATAAAACTTTCTTTTCAGTGGAAATGCTGATGCATCAAATGCTAAATGCTGGTCCAATTTATTAACACTTATTTCATAATTAATAGGTTACAGTTATTTAATGATGAAATCTACTATTAGGGGTCTTTTTCTATGTGTGAACTTAAATAAAGGGGTTTGCAATCTGTTAACCAGATGCAATAACCAGAGCTTATTGCTGTCAGCAAAAGTTTGATTGCTTAATAATGACACATTTTAAAAAAACCAGCAATTTATGTATTGACTCAATGTTTCTAAGGCATGAGGAGTCTAGGATTAAGTTCAGGATGGTGGCAGAGCTGTGATGAGAACAAATGTCATTGCCACTGTGCTAGTGGCAGGAGCTTAGTCCTTTGATTGCGTTGAATCATGGGAAAACTTCAACGAACACTAATTCAAGTGGGCACGATTAATAATGAATTCATATTTAGAGATTAGTATGTATCTGCAACAGTGATAGTAGCAGATTTGCCTTTGGTTAAAATGTTACCAGCATTGCACACTTTAGTGGAGGTTAAGCTGAGCAAACAGTTTGTAACCCATTTACGCTCTTGTGTTCAACTTCCTTGTGGTTTATTTACAGCCTCTTTTTCCATTGTTATATTTTCTTGTCATTTGACCTGTTGCTTTGTAGTTGTGGATGAAGTATTTCTTTAGCCATAGTCTCTTTTGAGAGAGGGGATTAATGCTTGTCTAATGCAAACAGAAGATACAGCAAACTTTTGTGCTCGTCTGTTTGGATATAACTTCATGGAAGTAAACAAAACAGGAGAAAATATAATCTAAAATGTAAGTGTAAGCATTTTCACATTCTGTGGTTGTTCTCTTAGTGGATAAAAAGCTACACAGATTATATGTACTTATTAACCCAAATAAATGTTCAGTTAAATAGTTCTACAGTTATTCGTTATGTATTCTAAATGCCTTTCCATTCTCTGCTGTTATCAATAGAAGTCATTGCTAATGGAAGGTGGCTATAGCAGTTTATTAATTTTCTAACTGATGCACATGAACTGGGAAAACATGTTGTAAAAAGTGCTCAACATGAATTAGATATGATTTGTAAGCCTAACTGAAAAAATGCAAGCTGCTTTTGAAAATGACTTGTAAAGGAATATGTGAATGTGTGCAATTTATGGAGCTGTAGAATTCATCTTTTAAAAGGCAAATCCTTCAGAGGAGAGACCAGTGGAGAACAGACACACAAATTCATTCTTACCTAGGTCAGAGCAATGGACAACTCTCACATAGCACTGGCATCCAAAGGGGCATATTGGGAATAGATCAAAAGGAATTAGTGGCATAATTGGTTCAGTCGTTGGAAATAGAGAATTGTCATCATCGTCATCATCATCGTCTTCTTCCATATCTTGAAGCATCATATTCTTTAGCGTAAAATATGAAGGACGAATGAGAGGTTTGGCAGAGCACAAAGCTAAGAAGAGGAGGAGCGTGTATTCTTTCATATCTTCTCAATCAGGATAGCCAGTCTTGAAGAGGAAAGTAAACAAACAAAAAAACCCAGTCACCGGAATCAGTGAATGTGAAACAGCAAATAAAGGTATTAAACTCTACTTCGCTCTGCCACAGTCTATGGTCCTGAAAAATGGTCTATTATGAATATTAAGGTTTAATTAGTATATGAAGGATGAAGAATATTTAAAAACCTTTAAAATGTAATATTTATACTGTTATTATAAAATTATATGTTAGAATAAATAATATTAAAAATTTAATTCATTGGACATTAATGTCATATCAGAGTTTTTTAGTTGAGTTTAAAAAATATTATCATCATTTGTTTCAGGCTTTGAAGAGTAATTTTTGTAGTAAATTTTACCAGAACTTGTAATTGGATTTATTTTATTCCTTCTTAATGAAAATATATTTTTAATGGGATACATGGGTGTATGTGCATTCCTTGTATCTAGAAAAGTGGGAAATACTTGATTAGCAATACCTAAAACGCATGCATCAGCATACTCCCTAAATACATGTTATTCTACTCCCTAAACACTTCTAATTACACACTTCTTATTCTAATCTGGAAAAACAGAGTTTTCAGTTCTGACAACAACTTTTCCCAAATTCTAGTCATTTGTATATTACTGCTATTGATAGAAGTTCACCTCTGTATTTTAATGCAAGCACATTTGTATATGACTTTTATTTGATGAGGGTTCTTTTCTCTGACGAGGGCTTGCAGATTATGAATCCATGTAATTTGAAATCAGTAACTTAAATTGTATCCAGGAAAAAACTGGAAAACCATACATCTGTGTACTTATTTTTTCAATAAACATTTTTTTTCAACCTAGCTTTGTCATTACAGGGCCTGTACATTGTAGCTAGGCAGCCAGCTGAAAGGAGCTCAAAATGCACCATGCTTGAATTTAATGCCCTGAAACCCATCAGCTTTCTAGGTTACCTGTACCTTGAAAATATCTTTCTTATGTAATCAAAGGTCCTTCAGTCTGGAAGACAGAAAGATGATGGATTGATTAGGGCACCTTCAAAGCAGAAAATCCCACGTCAGATAGCTACAGTTATCTTTTCCTGATGTTATTGAGAAGAATACACTTAAAAAGTAGACTTAAAAAGTAGATTTGTCTTTAGAAAAATGTGACAGACTCTGTCTCATTATAGCTGTTCATTCAGTTTCATTCAGCTTCTCTGAGTTCTAATTTTACCAGATTTCTTTTAGCCATACCTGACTGGGAAAACCAGGAGTCCAAGTCCTACAGTATAATGTGTAACTTGAGTAATGATGATCCATAGGTCAAAACCCTTAGATATTTTCTACATACTCTGTTTTTATTCTAACGATGATTTGATTGACCAAATAGCCCTATAAAACTAGACACAAGGGAAAACAGAGATAGCAAGAATTGCCACAGGATGTTTTGCAACTCTGTGAGAAGAGACTGTAAATTCAGCCCTCAGCTCTACATTTTTCCCCTCTGAAGCCCAATTCCAGACGTTGTTTGGATCCTACAGCACACTATGCAGCCCAAGAGGGGCTGTTGTAAATTTTATTATGCATATCCTGTTTATAGAAATATTTCTATTTAGACTATCATAGAGCTCTTTAGGTCTAAACGGATGTCAATTCTTGTTTGATCACCTAATTAAATGCTTGCTGATCTGTTTATAGCTGAAAAAAGTCTTTATTTAGGCATTTTGTCATTGGTCCTCAGTCACTTGAAAAGGAGCGCACTGGTTTGTACAAGGGTGTTGACTTTGCTTATTCAGAATTCTGAGGTTTTGCTTGTATTGCTTTTTTCTATACATGGTTGTTTTGATGTTTCTTGTATATGGTTCTTAACAGTATTAAAATGCAGTAATGTATACATTTCAGGGTATATAAAAAGATAAAAGCTAACAGTATTTAGATTACAATAAAACTCAGCCTTTTGAAAAGAATGCAGTCATCCTTTCCCCCCAAATATGTGTTCGAAAACAGAAGCACATTATACTTTGTGTCTTCAGGTACGCAGCATGTGAAGGTAAGTTTAATATGTATTGTAATCTTCCAGTTGCGTGCTCATTTGAGTACTGTATCTTTTATTGATTTAGCAATCTCTTAAAAGAATCTTCACATATATTTTTCCCATACATTTTCTTTTGTGTTCAAAGTAATGTGCTCTTTCAATGCTCGTAGAAAGCATTTAATAGTTGTACTTGCCATCCTATACAATGTGTTTTCTTGAAAGAGTCTTTGAATATAAACTGTGCTGGGAACAAGATGTGGAACCTAAATTTGTTTGGAGAGAGTTGCGGTCATGTCTGGCTGTACACCTTTGGAATATTTGGCCCTTTCAACCTTGTATTTCAGCTTCAGCTAAACAGTCAAAATGTTCAATACTTTAGTCACCCCATTAATTAGGAGATGAGGAGTCTGAAGCCTCTCAGACATCTGAGTTCCCCTTGTTCTTGGACAAGCGCTTTAATGGCTGGGTTTTCACAGATGGGCACTCAGAGTTGTCGTCTTGCCCTGGCTGCTTAGGTGTTAAGTGAGAAAACACTCTGTGCTTTATTCAAGGGTGTTGTACAACTTCTGCACGTAGGATACCAAGCATCGTAGCATGTATCATGTCTTGGGACATCTAGTTTCTAAGTTCCTGCTGACTTCTATTTGTGATAGGCAATAGTTTTACTGTACCTAAAGGATAGTCTTTCATGTACGTTCCGGAAATGCCCTTCTGGATCTGGTGCTAGGAAGTTGTCTTATGAAACAATTTAAAAATCTCTTTCCATACTTGCACCTTTAGCAAATGGATTGCCTATTTCCTTTAAGAAATTAAAAGAACTAGTTGTGATTTAAAACTTCTCAGGTTGAGGCTGTGATTGGAGTAGTGGCCAATTTGAACTCTTGAAAAGCACGTGTTGTTCTAGACAAGTAGTGTTGAAATATGTCATTGACAAAATGTATCAGTCCTGTGAGTTAAATCTACTGAAAACAAGATCCTTTACAGAAGGAAGCCTGAGTTGTGATACTTTTTTTT
>VYXH01003721.1:17317-100694 GCA_013397275.1 Burhinus bistriatus | reverse complement strand
TTTTTTTTTTTAGGAAAGAGAAAAAGCCCTTGCTTTAATTTCCCATTTTGCCATTAGGAAATCCTTATTGTTAATTGGCTTTGTAGTTAGGGTAGGTAATCAAGTTTGACTCCAGGATTGCATTGGCCAAAGAATAGATTCCAAAGAACTGGATTTTATGGAGGTTTTAAATTTTTTTTCCTGGGTGAGTGTTGAGTTTCCCAGTAAATAGGTGTTGATACGTCTCTGTAGAAATGCTCTGACTCTGCAGCTCATGTCAAAGAACTTATACAACCTTTCTACATGCTTGAACTTCAAGAGTAAGAGAATTAAAAGAAAATTAAAACCTAAAATCCAAGATCCTAGTGATCTTTCTGGAAATACTTTAATTATTTTATCATGAGAATTTTATGAAATATTTAATTAATTGTTTCAGAACGTACAGTTCATGAGTACAGCTGTACTAATGGCTCACTGCTGCCACTTGAGGCTTCTGCTCCCAGGTACGTACTTTCAGTTCTCTCATACCAGCTTTTCCACTCAGGCTGTTCACTGAACTGATGGAACTCACTCAATCAGCATAAAACTAATGAGACCAAAAAAAAAACAACCCAACACATTCTTTCCGGGTGAACAAACTGAATTGGAGCCAGCACAAAGGAATGGGTGGGGCAGCCTAGTTTCGGGGGACGGAAAGAGGGAAGGAGAAGAGGTGGGACAGCCATTCTTGACTTATGCAAGCTGTTGGACAGGCTCAGGTGTTCTGTTGAATAATACTCTGAGCAATAGATGACTGTTGCTTGGACAAAGTGTGGCCTCGTCCATTCTCATTTTTACAGACTGGAACATTGAAGATGAGCTTGAGAAAGAGTGTAGTGAATTCAGTGAGAGCTCACGTAATTTTCATTACACATTCTTTATAGCAATCCTACTTTTCCTTCAGTACAAAAAGCTTCTGAATAGCACCTTTTCACTGAAACACTAGCCACCTCAAATGTGGAGAGTACTGTAAGGCTAACTTTCTTTCCTGAAGTATGTAACAATCCTAAAATCACTGTACTAATTGTTTGGGACATACTTATCCTCACTAATGTGATGATCTTCACCAAAATTCATGTTGCCAAACAGAGTGTGGAAGATACGAACTTTTTAGGGTATTAGCTTAGGATAATATTTATCATTTATAACTTTAAATGCAGATGATGTCATAATATGTTACTATGATAAAAACCTTTTAGAGATTGTGTGGGAAATTCGCACATAATCGTGCATTAGTTCTGTGACATGAATTATGGGAAGAAAAACACTTTCTGTGAGGATAGAAGTTAAGTTGTTAGCATGGGCTGCATGCATAAAAAAAAAAAAAGAAAAAAGAAGTCTGGATTCCTCAGCAGTTGCCTGCCAGTCCTGCAGCATGTGGTCTTTGTTGTCTTACTAGTTATGATACTGAAGGAGTTAACAGGTAAAGTTTTAAGACTTAAAAAGACTCTAAATTATATTTAGAAATCAATTCTGTTACCAGTGTACAGAGGCAAATTTCCTATGGCATTGTTTCTGAAAAGGAAATGTTTAAATGACACAGTGGTGGTCTTTACAGAGGCAAAGAAAAATCTCTGTGTTCATTAATAACACAAATCATTGCACTGTGCACAGTTTTTGTCCAAAGAAAGGCAAGACCATAGCTGTTTTGAAAGCTATATTTAAAAATAGTTCTGGTTCTATTAGTCATTGTCCCATTCCAGAAATAAAAGGAGTTTATGTTTAACTCTTTACCTACTCTATTGATTTACTTAAATAGCTTAAGAAAAACAGAAGGAAATTTTTTTTGGCCAGTAAGATTACTGAAGAAATTATTCTACCTTGAGAAGTAGTTCAATATTGAAGTTAGTAGTACAATAATGAATAACATGTTTACAAAATAAGTTATGTTTAGAGAGTATTTACTTTTCATGGAAAACTGCTTGACTCGTGTTATTGAATATGATCTATGAGCATTTTTAGGTTGTAGCTCATCTACAGTTCACTCTTTCATGTGTTGTTTTTATTTACTTTCTGATATCTATTTTTTAAAAAAACTTGAATACTGAATTACAGAAAATTAATGCTGAGTTGTAACTTTAAGAACTGCATGCATAAAAGGATAGATTTTCATAGATTGTAATAACTGAGGAAAAAATTTTATTGTCAGTTGTGAAGGTTTTCTGACAAGTCTTTCTTTAATAGTTAAATAATTCACTGTAGCTTTTTTTTTTCTTTGCAGCTCAGATGTAGTAAATACAGAATTATTTCAGCTGCAAAGTAGATTTTCAAATGTTACATAAAAAAAGTGGTACATCTAACTCTGAATTACCTGACATTGTTAATCTGCACATAGTGACTGACAACCTGTTGCTTAATTCTTTATTGCTACTTAAATAGAATAGGTATTCAAACTGGACATACCTTGCAAGTTTGATAGTTCTTCTGGAAGCACTGTGATAATCCACCTGAGATCTTTATGTCCAGTTATTTCATATTTAAAAAAAAAAAAAAATAGAGAAAAGGGAAGTTAGGCTGAGTTCTGTTAAGTGGAAAGTAAATATAAAGAAAAATTCCTCTTCCAAGCTTCTTGATCCTCCTGGCACCGTGGGTGATACCAGAATAAAGTGCTGCTTCAGATTAGCCCATCTTAGTACTGAAGAATGATATTAAGATGACTTGTTACCACTCATATGTTTTTCATCACTGCCTGTATTAAAGCCAAAACTTCTGGCTTAACTCTAGACGTCTAGTGGAAGACTTTGTAAAACCTGTAGTTTAGTAACAGTTGACATCAGGCCATTGGAAGTACAGTGAGGTCCATTTCAGGTCATTCCTGCTATGGAATCACACTTCTTATTTAGGATTTCATTAGCTGTTACTCTTTTAAAAGTGTGACTTGAATAAAAGTATAAAACCTTAGCCAGTGGCAGAGTAAACCAATAGCCTATAGTGATCAGCATGTTGTCAAACCTTTCTAAGGTTATAAAATTAGGACTTTGTTGTGTAGTTATGTATAAATACTACTTCTTGCTTTCAGTAGACAACTGTGCGGCTGGGGAAGGTGATTTAAGAATGTAAAAGGTAAATCAGATTTTATTAGTCAATACAGTTCAATTATTTCTCTTGTGTATGAGAAATCAAGCATGTCTTTTATTTAAAATAGAAACAATATTTGCAATATTCTGTGACAAGGAGTGAAGTTGTGAGCTTAAAACAAAGTCCTTGAGAATTTGCACTGAGTTACATTGTTTGTACTGACATGCACATCACAATATTTAGAAACTGGGTTATTCTTTGTTTACCTTCAGTAGGCTGCCTGTTTCTGTGTACTTCAGAAATGTAAGACAAATAGAGTTTACCTAAAGCAAAAGTTTCAGTGTAACAGTTTGTATCTTTCAATTCGCAATAATTTTTGTCTATCCAGTTCCATGCACATCTGACTTCATCTGTGTCTTTAATTAGCTCCTTTCTCTCCTAAGAGGCTGGTCTTGCTGCAGAAAAATAGCGTGGAAATTTTATTTTTTTTTTTTAGTATACATGTAATGTGGTGCTGTTTGCGAAATGATGGTTTAAATCACGTATTAGTTATTTTGTCTACTGTTACTTTCTTAAGAAGAAAAAAATTCTATGCCAAAAATTAAAACTCTGGTGCTATCATATCAAACAAGATAAGGCTTGGGTTACCTGCTGTATTGTTTTCCAGTTCCCGTAGCATAGATGAATGATGAAAAAGATTCTCCCTATCACTTTTCCCAAGGAATAAAATTACAGTTTCAAAAGCAATCACATTCCCACATAAAAATCTGAAGGATGATCTTAAACTTCTTTGAATTCTCCAGTTGCATATATCTGCATTCTCTTGCCTGCATTTAGAAACCGAAACTTCCTCAGCAAACACTCCCCTGTGTTTTGAATAACTTGGTTTGGATGCATTTACTTGAGCAAATTTGTATTAAATTGCTGTTTAAAAAACCTCCAACACTTTCTTGGCTCTTTAATAGAAGAGAGAGGGGCCTGAGGGTTGTGATAGAAATGTATTGGTTTCTTCTTTTTCACTCCTCCTTTCAATAGTAAAGTGTTGAATCAGTAATTTCAGCAGCAATGCTCCCTGTTCCTGATGTTTAGCCAACATCTCAATTTTGGATAAATACTTTTCTTAATTTTTATTTTCTCTTTTTACTTCATTCTGGTGGTAGGAACACATTCCTCTTTACAAGGGCATGTAGTGATAGGACGAGGGTTAATGGCTTCAAACTAGAAGAGGGGAGATTTAGATTAGATCTCAGGAAGAAACTTTTCACTGTGAGGGTGGTGAGGCACTGGCACAGGTTGCCCAGGGAAGCTGTGGATGCCCCATCCCTGGAAGTGTTCAAGGCGAGGTTGGATGGGGCTTTGAGCAACCTGGTCTAGTGGAAGGTGTCCCTGCCCAGGGCAAGGGGGTTGGAACTAGATGATCTTTAAGGTCCCTTCCAACCTAAACTATTCTATGAGTCTATGATTCTGAAGATTGTCATAGCCATACTACATAATGAAGCTGATGCATAGGTTGGTAGTATCCAGGAAAAAATGTCACCACCTTATCTTAGATTACGCATATATTTTCTACAACATATTGCATCAATGGTAGAAAAAAATATTGCTTACACTGATGTGCTGTTATTGTAATGAAACAGTTTAATATCTCAAGACACAGATTTAGTATTTTGATTGTGAATATAATTGCATTCTAGAATAAAATTCCCAGAATTCACCTTTTCAGGTCTTTTGACTACCAGATTCTGAACGTTAGATGTTAGCTGTTGGTAGCAATACTAAAAACTAAAATAGGCCTGTGGTTCTCAATCTAGTTTATGAGCATGTTCTTTTAAATGCTGACAGCATATTTCCAATTTACTAAAAACTAACTACTATTGCAGAATTCCTCTCCAAGATCACTGTTTCCAGTATACTTTAATTTTTGGACCCAAAGTCATTACATGAGCCAGCACAGTAGGGCAGCTGTGGAGTTCTGAATGGAAGTCGGAGTGTGCAAATGAATGAATTGATGCAGGCTACTCGGGTCAATGTTCCTCTCACTTTTTAGGGTAAGACTACAGTGTACTCATGTAGAATGGGCAGCAGGCGTTCAAAGGCTGTAGCTGCAGCCTTTGGAGGTAGGATCAAATGCTGCTTTCTTAGCTGTGTTATAAAGCAATTGATTTGAGGTGATGTGTTTGAAAATGCTATTAAAAGAAAAAATGATAGTATCTTATTGCATCTGCTGTTTCATTAATAGTGAGATTTTGTTTTTAAATAGCCTGATAGAAAAATGTATCTGTCACAATTTTTTAGTGCATTATGTTGGGGTCTTAATGAAGACAGATATTTTTAAGTAGAAAGTCGAGAGAGGGTGTTTTCCTTGCAAGCAAATGTATGTGTATTTTCCTATGAAATATTACATGTTTAAATAACTAAAAGATTATATGAGGTCAAACTGTTTGTTCAGACCATGTAAGTGATTTCTGTTTCCACCAATGAAAGAACTGGTTGAAAATTAGAATTCTGTCTTGCCTTAAAATACATAAGTAACTTTTATGAGTAGTGGAGATGAATTTCTGAGGCAAAGGATAGGAGTATATCCAGCATGTTGTGCTTCAGAATACTGTCTTTGACTGTGGTGAAATATGCAAATGGAAAAAAAATTGGATGGTGTTTTATATTTAACATGATCATATCAGTGATATAAAATGCTATCTCGATTTCTTTATTGAAAATGACTATATTTGTATTACTTTATATGTCTGAGCAAGCAAGCATATACTGCCATATGTGGCTAGTGCTTACATTGCGGTCTCTTTTTTAAGCTGATCTGGTATACATTTGTTATTGTAAGACAAACTAAGTACTTTTTCATTTTCTAGCACTGTTTATAAATGTGGTTTACATAAAGTGATGAATTCAACATCAACTACATAAATCTGTCTTGGAGACTGCCCATCACATTTTAATAACATGACATACTCCTTTCATGCTCACAACCAGTCCATGTGGAGTGCAGTCGCATACTTTGGTTTTAGCTAAGTTTTGGCTTTTCCCAAGTTGAACTACGCCATTTAAGCTAGCTGAGTATAGAAAAACTATTCTTCAGCTTCTGTATTTCATCTTGATTCTTCGGTATTTATATGTAAAATAATCATTATTATTTATTATCCTGCATGAATTAACTTTCACTTGTTAATACATGCATACTTTTTTGCATATTTTTGGCAGCTGACTTAGAAACTGCAACAAAATATACTGTTTCATTTTACAGTCAAATTCTTTAGTCCCTGGCATTTATTAGCAACATATCAATATTGAAGGGCAATTCGTAGCTTACAGCATTAAGAGATGATGTACAAAAAGAGCTATGCAGTCAAGTGTGCATGTACATGCATCCATGTGATTGTCAGGCTTATCATGTGTTTCATGCATGCAAGGATGTGGTGATCTGGAATGACTGGAGAGCCAAAATAGTAACCCGGAGAGACAGATGTTATTTTTCAGCCTTGCAGATAGTTTGTGTTGCCTTAGGAGAGTAAGTTAACTTTGTTCTACCTTAGGCTACAGATTTATACAATTTTTTCTGTGTGAGAATGCCAATTTAAGAAGTCCTTAGCTAGCTTAGTCCCACCTTGATGCTCATCTCCTTGGTCCTGTAACAAGGTTTGTGCACTTAACTGGATCAGGAAACTGCTCTGCCTGAAAAATAACCTACTTGATGAATTAAGGTCTTGAAATAGTTTTGGTTTCTGTACATGTCAATTGTTAGTCTTGCTTTTGATGCTACTGACAGGTTTGGATAATGTTACATGGCATTTTTATGGAATATGGGTATTTATCTGCCTTAAGAGACATTGGAAACAACAGACATTCTTTCATGGAAAATCAAACAGTAGTTAAAACGAAAAACTCTGCAACCAGTGCCAAACTACTGAATCACTCTGATAATAAGTTCTAAAGGAAAATTTTCTGTTTCAGAGTACAAGCTGGACTGAGCAGAACATTTCCTCATAGAGTATCAAGCGTTTACTCTGCCAAAGCTTAACAATTTAAAAAAAAAAAAAAGTAAAACCCAATCACCTGCAAATGCTGATTATATTTTTTTCCCATTTTTTCCCCTTTGTATGTATGAATAACATGGAAGTGCGGATGAATAAGTTTTCTTATACACAACCTTCTGTTAGATTCATGTTGTTCAGGACATATAGGCAACATTTACAATGGTAGATGTCATCAATTTCCATTGAGTTGGTAGTTTAAAGAAAAAAGAAACATGGCCATCCAGTCCTTTGTATTCCAGAAAAAATGAAATAAAGTATTCAAAGTATGTTAGACTGTGAAGATAATTTAATTTAATTTGGTATTACGCTTTTTCCTAACTTTATTACATTAGAAATTCAAAGATCCAAAAGAAGATGACTTTGACTCACTTTGTGATAGACTGTTAGAAATGGAAGCAGTATAACATAGTAATTGACTATGTTTTGTACTTTTATATCTAATGAAGAACATGGATCCGTAAATGTTTGCATGTACTTTGAGCATGAATTGTTTTGTAGATGCAAAAAGTAACAATATTTCTAGGAAGATCTCCAGACTAAATTTGTTTGCAAGTTTTGAAACACACAATTTGTTAGTTTGGAATAGTTGAAATGAAAGCTTTCAGAAACATTACTAATTAAAAGGAGGATATTATCTCAATAAAGAAGCAATTTCCCTACCATATTAATTAACCTAGCCTGTGTTCCCAGGTGCATGTTTTGTTCCTGGGAATTTTAGATTAAGGTCTCGTGTCACATCGACACAATAGTGGTAACTCTTATGCAAGGTTGGGCCTAACACTAAATACATTGGGAGACTTCCGAAAGAGGATGCTTTAATTGTAGTTAACCACTGCTGTTATGATTTTAATATTATTTTCTCATATAATTATGCTTTTATTAAATCATAAGTATTATGTAATCTATATTGGTTTTTTTCCCAAGTTGACACTTAAGAAAAGACAGAATTAAATTTGCTTTAATTACTTATATATCATAAAGTGTTTTGCTGACTTTTAACATTCATTCTTTTCCTATTTCACCTGTAGGGGAAAACCACAAGTAAGCATAAGAAGAAAAGAAACAAATTAAATGTAAATTAGGGAAAACTTGCAATATTTTGTATGCCATAACAGATCTAACAACTATTCTCTTAAGTTTATTTTTTCACCAGTGAAAATACGTTGAGGTTCTGTGGCTGTTCGTACTAGTTGTGCTTATGTATTAAGAAATAAAACTTGTGTCTATTAAGTAACGAACATATTCTTGGCGTTATTCCCTCTGGGTATGTGGTATTTAAAAAGCTGAACCTGCTACAGCCTTGAACAAACATGGTTACTTTGATTTAGGCAATGAAGATCTATGGCTGGTTGAATCCAGCTGTGAGCTCAGTCTCACCATTGCACATGCAGCGATGTGGTGTGGTAGAGGTTATAGCAGAGCTGACAAAAAATGAAGGAAACTGGAAGACAAAAACTTCTAAACCAAGCTAAAAGACCATGTAGAAACTAACGGAGAAGTTAGAATTGTCCAACAGATACCCTAATATACTATTTTCAAAGGTACTTGTTTGGAAATACAGGAATGTGTTAGTTTAGATGTTTGGTTCCTTGGAAGGTTTTGCACTGCTTTTTATCATGGATAGAGATTCACTGGATGATAGAAGTTACTTTTACCACTCAGTGGAAATACTTATGTAAATTGAAAGAAAACATATGTCATAATTGCATATTAACTTGCAGTATGGAAAATGAGGTCTTTTTTGTAGAACAATTTGTAAAGCCGAGGCTATCATTTTTTTTTTCTTCAAGACTTATATTCCACAAAGGGTAATTTCCATTTGGCTTGCCCACAACAGTACAAAGGAGCTTTGACTTACTGATGGAAAGAGTACAAAGCAGTATGAAGGAGTTTACTTACCAATGTATAACTTTTATTTTGTTAAGCAAGCAAACTACATCTTTGGTAATTTGTCAGCATATGATTTGTACTGTGACTATACTTTTGTTTCATGGTTATTATAATTTCTGTATGTTTTACAATTAATGTAAATGATGCATGTCTCCTCAGATAAAGCCATGGGCTGTTCTTTACTCAGAAGATTGGAAAGAAATTTAATTCAAATAAAATGGAGAATTAATCAATGTTTCTTTCATTTAAGGTTTTACCAGAGGCTATCAAAATAGCCTTTAAAATAAATACAGAATATAGGCAATACAGATCTATTTGAAACCATATGTGACCCAGAAAAGAAGAGAATAATTATTTTGCCTTTTCCAATGCGAAAATTAGGTAAACACAAAAAAAATGAGTGGGTGGCAGGTTCAAACCAAAAGGAAATACTTCACAAAACATTTATAGTTCAGCTGTGGAAATGTGCAAGAAAGTGTAGTAGATTTTAGTGTTTTATGTAGACCCAAAAAGTAATTGGTCTAATTGAAAGAGGAAAAGTCTTGCTTCCTGAGTTCTTTGTTATGAGAGCCAAACTGTGCTGGAAAAAAATGGAAAAAGACTTCTCCCTGGAAGACTGGTAGTGAGTAAGTTTTACTGGAGAAGTTCAGAAGCATCTTCCATTAGAAGAAAGCAAGCCGTATATATTTATAAAGAATAGCCATCTAAAAGGGGATATAAACCATGAAACGTTCACAAGGGCAGTCGTTCCCTAACTATGGAGGTTTTTAAGGAACAGAATGCCTGAGGCCAGAGGATAAAATGTAGTGGCATAGCCGACTTTCAGGATTTTGGAGAACTTGCTGTGAAAAAAATTAAGTCAATTTTAATCCTTTTTCCTAATTTTAATCCTTTAAAAATACCATTACATAATTCACTTAGATTCTTGTCTTGGTTGATAGCATTGTTGAATATCTAATATTTCCACAGCTGTGTTCAGTATTACTCCTTTGAGAAAAATATCTGTCCTGTGGAAAAAATAAGTCAGCTTTTATATATTTTCCCGAGGAATTGCTATCATATGAAAAGTTCCCACAGAGAAACATAGATTTATTTTAGTAATACTGCATGCAAAACCTACAGTTTTCTGTATATATACTCATAATGCTGCACACTTGGAATGAAAGTTCTTTTCTCTGAATTAACAGAACTGCTTCAAAGTACTTTGTTAAAAACTGTACATTATTAGCTGGTCTTAATAACTCAGTTTATTAAATCTATGTTAATATAAATAACAGCCTAAATCAGAAGCTATGAATTATGCGAATGTTTGCATTCAATAACTATGTGGAGAACAGTATCCTGTACATTTAATTAAACACAAAAGAAATGGAAATTATGCCAAGCTACAGTAATCGTTTACACAGTGGCTGTAGGAAATACCTTATGTAGCAGGCTATTAAAGAAGAAATTATAAGGTAAATGTTTTTTTTAAGATGAACATGTGAAATAATGCAACTGTTAATGCTTTAATTTACTTTAATTCTTAAATCCTTGGGAAAAAAAAATCCATTTAATGAATGGAGCCAGGATGGCTCAAGCAGACTGGAAGAATATTGTTTTGGAGAATTCACTCAACTCTTGAGTATTTGTTCACTTGCAGAGACTACAGAGAATGTATGTGTCCATTATGGCTTCCATTATGGCTGGCAAACTTGCAGGACTGGATTTGAAGCCCAAGGCAAGAACATCACTGGTTTTTAGCATTAATGAGAAAAGCAATAGCTAAACCTTTAAACTCCCAAACACCAGGTAATTTTTTCAGCCCAGCATAACAGTTATTGTACCTTATGAGAAATAAGCAATGTTCAGGCATTTCATCTAACTGCCTAGCTCCTAATACCCAGCATAGTTTTGCATATTTTTATCCTCCCATAGAAAAGAAATTAATGTTTATAAAGGAAGCTGCAATCTGGGGAAAACAGAAGATTTTTCCTTTTTCTTGAGATTAATATGGTCTTCCAAGTAGATGTAGTATGCAACATTTCCCCAAGCTGGAAAAAGTACAATTTCTGAATACACAACTTTGAAGTCAATGCCCCAAGTAAATCTCATTACCCATAGAACTAGAACCCCCAGATGAAAATGTGGAAATAAGTAAAAATTACTATTTCTTGTCACCAGGACAGTAGAGTTTAGGAGTTAGCCCTCTGGATTCCCAGGTACAGGCATCAATGAGAGACAGACCAGTATGAAATGCGAATCAAACTTTACGGCTAGTTTTAGTGAGTGGCTGAAATAAAAAGATTTATGTAAGCTGCATGGTCTCATATAATAGTACTCAGCTACTGGGCAACGACAAGAGGTAAAGTTGCCGTCAGCCTGTAGCCCACCTCACTGTTCAAATGAGATTCCTCTTTGTTTGTATCTTGTAGTATCCTGGGAAACTCAATTCATTGGTGGGAATTTTTAATAGACTGCAGAGAAGAGGCAGTGCTCCAAGAATAATTGCTCCAATAAACTTCATAGCAATGACCAGATTGTGTATTGGGAAACTTTATTAACTGTGTTCACAGGCTGATAAAGTCAGTAAGTACTTTGTGGAAATGTGCAAAATTAAGTTCAGCAGCAATTAGACAGGGCTACGTGTAAAGTACATAAAGGACAGCTGTACTGGATCAGATCAGTACCCATCTAGTCCAGTCCTCTGTCTTTGACAGTGACCAAAAATAGTTCCACAAACAAAGGGTACTGCAGTTCATGGTGTTCCTTTGCTTTTAGTTTCCTTGAAGCGAAATATAGCTGTGGTTTTGAGACAGCTGTTTCATTTACTTTTGAGATTCACGCTGAGGTAGTTTGGCTTTTTTTATGCCATTCCTTTTTAGACTGATCAGACATTATCCAGTTTAGATAAGGACATTTATTGTGCACCATAGTGCTAGCAAATGTGTTTGGTTTAGTTTTGCTTTACAAACTGGAGTGTTTCAGTATGATATAATGGATGATAATTTATCACGAATTTTTTTTTGGTGTGATCAAAAATATTTTATGCAGTACTCGGCTATGTAAGTTCTTTCAGGGATGCACAATGGTGTATGAATGTTTTCCCAAAGGTAATTTAATGATGTAGTGACTGTTGCAACTTGTTCATCTTGCATTGTATGTAATGGAAGATGTTTATGAAAAGTTCTGTTTGATTATTCTCTATTTACTACTTAAACTGAAAAGGAAAAAACAGTGCTAAGTCTTTATGGGTCTGTCCTGATGGAATTTTAATGTGGGACAGGGTGTCTGTTAGCAAGGAACATTACATGTATAATAAGACTCTGTAACTTGGATACTGGAAACATTAAAGCAATGTATTTCCATTGAATTTCATCATAACAGTTGTAACAAAATTGTTAAAATTATGCTTGCTAACATTTAAGTATAGCTGCTTGATGCCTGAATCAGTATAAAAGTTTTGAGTAATATGTTCATTAGGAAAATAAAAAGCTAAATTCATTTTGATCATATGATGATTTCTTAATGTGGAAAAGGAGATCTGTTTAATACATTTTAGAGTTTTGTAAGTGATGTCTTCATTACTTTTAGATGGAAAAAGTGTTCCAACATTTTTCCACAATATTTTGGGCCTTGCAACTGTACAGAAGTTGTTGACATCATTAAATCAGAGATCTTATTTCAAGTCTGCTGTTTTTTCCCCATTTAAAGTGGTTTTCAGTGTGCCAAGACAAGTAAAATTAAAGCCTTTCCCCTTGAAATAGAGAGTTTGGGATTTAATGGTAACTCGTTATAATAGAAGGGTAATGTTACTAAATAAGCAATAGCAGCAGGGATCTCTCTCTTTTGTTCATTAGAAAACAGGAATGTATGTGTACTGAATAAGTCAAACACATTATTATGAACGAGTCTTTTTGGCTGGATATTTATACCTTTTTCACTTTTCAAGCAGACAGTAAGACTGTTATGCAGGGCTTCCTCCAAATCAGTGTAGATTACATGGTTGACTGCTGTTTCTGGTCCACTAAATCTTTAGCTGCTTCCTGCATGCAAAACCGTCTTTAATCTCTTTAAAAACATGCACTCTTTCCAAAGTAGGCTTCACCTCTGTGGTTGGGACATTCCAGAAGATGATCATAGTATGATTCTGACCCCCTTTAAGCAGTGATTTGACCTGAATTTTGGTCTTCCAAAACTTGATAGATGACTTAAGCAAGGAGTGGTTGTATAAAGTTGTAACATGGGTTGATACTGCATGTTCATTTTTGCTTTCAGCATTAAAACAGGAGGAGTGACCCTTTATTGGTTGTTTCAGGCTGTAAATCCAAAGAGGAAACAGGCAGGTCCCTGGGGTTATGTTTTTAAGTGTCTACACTTCCAAATGAGTACAGGTTTTGAAGCTTCGTTAAGGAAGCTTCCAGAGCACCGGATATTGTATTGGTCTACAAACTTAGAATCTGCGGACTTGTTTTCTGAAAACTGCTTCATATAGAAAGTCATCAGGATTATTGTGTAAAATTATTTTAGTAGTATTTTCTCATATTTCTAATATTTTACTGTCTGTAGTCTTGTGTTCTCTGAATATTGTATACATTAGAATTGAGTTTCAACTAGTTAAAATTTGTATTACTATGCAACAGAAATTATAAACTTTTTATTTTATTACCATGATATAACTGTTTAAAAAGTTGTGACTTGAGAGAGATCTTAAAAGTTCATTGACTTTTTTCAGTGAAAGAGTAACCAAATTGTTGGTAGAGAAATGATAAAATCATGCTTCCCAGTTCTGATTTTTTTTCTTATTGAATGCTAAGGGGTTTTTGCAGTAAGTGCAAGCATGATGCGTGTTTCAGAATTGGAATTCAGAAATGGTATCAACCACTCTCTGTAGTGTTACGTGAAAGAGAATTCATTGGGTGAAATTCACTTTGTTGTCTTGGGCCACTAGAAGGCTAGTGTTCACACCTCAAGTTCCTTTTTGGGGCAAAGTTGAGTGATTTGTAGCTTTGGCATGAGGGGGGATCTCTATTCTTTATTAAATTGAAATGGAAAATGGAGAAGGGTGTATACAGTGACCTCTACATTTTTTGGGTCTCAGAGGTTCTAACAGCCTCAACACGTGGGAGTTAATAACAATCTCAATTTAGGACGCATTTGATGCTTTTATTTTTCTGAGGGTCTTCTTTAAAGAAAGATCTTTTGCCATACCTTAGTGGAAACATTGCCTCTAATCATTGCTTCAAATTCAGAAAGCTACCCAAGCTTCCATGGTAACAACCTTATTTTGTTGGACACCTTTGCAGTTTTGGTCTTACCAGAAGTGTATGTCCCTGTGCACAAAACAACAGTTCAGGCAGATCCTCAAAGTTCTGTCATCATTTAACCAGTAGATCCTACTCAATACCTTTTCTATTAATATGATGATAACCACAGGATGTCTTCTGTTATGTTTGAATTTATAATGGGACCTACCTGAAGGGTTTAGCAGGTCTTGTCCAAATTCTTATGTATGATGCATGAGCCAACAATGCAAATCAGAACTTAGAAATATAACAGACAGAGAGTCTAAAGCCCGAAAATTCATCTTATGCCCCAAAGCATTGTGGTTCTGGAATTGCTGTGGCTATTAAATCCTAATCTTTGCTATTCTGGGTCTCTTACTGACTTTAAAATATCTTACCTTCTCATAGTTTCAACATTTACATTGCATCCTTGTATTCAGATATATTTACCTTATAGTTGTCTCTGGCTGGGCTACTAAAAAAAATTTTATTCAGGTTTTTGCCCTACTCTAACTAGTTTCCTCTCTGAAATGATTAAAAAAAAAATCTGATGGGATAGTCTTAGCAACTTGCAGCTTGTCCACCTTTTAATTTATCTGTGAATACAAATTGCAGCTACATCTGCACCTGAAGAACGGGAGAAATGAGAGCACTTCTGTTCATCTACCCAAATCTGATTGTTTGTCAAAATTTTTACCTGATTGGCTTAACAGTTTTCTTCCTCAAACCACACTCTCATCAAGGATTTGCCAATTTGCACACAGTGACTTTCTGTGGGCCGTCATTATTCCACCTATCTAGGAATGATGCGAAGGCTCTCCCAGTATATCTCAATTGAGCTTCTTGTCCGATTAAAAGATCAAGTAGTGCCTACTTCTGTAAGACTTAGGAAATTTTCAAAGGACTAGGATGACCAAGGTTCAAACAAGTTATTTCAGTTCCACAAGAATATCTAATGGCTTTTACAGGGTTTGGTCCATACTATTTTATAAGACTTCTGAGTTTGATAATACTTGAGCAGAACTATATTCTATTCTCAATCTAGTTGCTTTCTTGAAGTATATTAATTTCCAATGTAATCCTGCAAAAATTAATTATTTGCTCAAATACATGTTGGAGAATAAACAGTAACTGTAGAGGGTTTAACTTGAGCTGCCCTTGCGTATTTTTATCCTACTGGTGTCCAGAGATTTGGAATTTGTTCCCATATTTTTCTTGACCAAGAATGGTCAGGTCACTTTTCTGTGTCTTACTGTCGCAAGCTACAAAATGGATTACTCCCATTTACTGTGTTTATAAAATACTTTCAAGCTCACTGTTAAAAAGTAGTGGAATTTTTTTATAAGAAAGCCCATTTCACTTCCAATGTAGTTGGTAATTTTAAAGAGTGAACAGACTTAAGCTGCTTACATTTGACATATGGAAATGTTATCCAAGTTTAATTGCCCATGTATTTTTTTTAAGTGAGTAAGCATCCATTTGTTGCATATCCTTCATCCCTTGGCTTCTTTCTCCTTCTTGGTCTTCTGCCTCTGCTACTGTTGTGTTCCAGTTCCAAAATGTGTTTCCTTCAGTCTCTATTTCACTACTGTGGCATTATATTTGCATCATTATTTTAGATCGTGTTGTGTTATTGAGCGCCTCTTGGAGTAAGAACTTATCACAGTGTACTTTCAGGCAAGCTTGACACCTATTGTATTAAATGGCCAAAGGAAACATTTTAGACATAAAATTCCTTGTGTAAAAATCACTTTTATGATATCTTAAAAGTGAAAAAGTGCATATTGGAGAAAAAAAAAGTATGTTAATAGTCACAATAAATCTTTAGTCATCTGTATTTTAGCAGTGTTATCCCATGTAAATCCAGAGGAGATTTTCTATTGGGTCTTACAAAATCAATCTGAATGTTTTGATAATAAAAGTATTCTATTTGAATTAAAAGAATTACAACGATAAATGATGTTTTGCTTACATTTATTATAAGAATGCATAAAATGATGTAATACAGCAGCTTGTCTACCTGGGAATCCCTCCTCGGGTCAATCCGTATATTCAAAATGCTTAGTAAAGCTTCTGAAAGCACTGCTCAGCAGTGCTGCAAAATAAATCTGAAGTTATTTAGCAATAGACTAAAAGTATTCATTTTAATAATTTAGGTTTTTTTAGTCTCAAAACAGTAGTATGGGAACTTAACGGTGTTTGACAAAGACAAAGGAGTATTAGCCAAAGTATTAGCTTTGATGAAGTGGAAGGGAAGGAAGTGAAAAGGAAGGAAGGAATCAAATGTTGAAAGTGCACAAGCAATGAAATCAAATCACCCAAATCAGAACATTGTACGTAAAAACTCAGCCTCTTGATTTCACTGTTCTTTACTAAATTTAGCAAATCACTAAGGTATGTCTTCTGACCAAACTTTACCAAACAAACTATCCAAAGCAGTCTTTTTACAGAAATCCACATATCTTAGGATTGTTTCTTACAAGAAATGCATTATCTTTTGACTCTCTGCAGATGAAGTACCGTTGTGCCTTGCAGGTAATAGTTTATTTTAGTAAAAGAGAACTTTGAGATAAAGCAATGTGATTTTGTTTTTATCATGATTGTATAGCTTCAGAGAAAACAAAACTGAGTTGCTCACATATGCTGTTTATAATATGCTAAAAAAAATGTTTGGAGATCCTTCACTGTTAAATATTGTGTGAACAGTATGCTTATGCTGGTTATATGAAATGTCTGTTGGCAGTAGATTGCGATGTGTGGGAAATGCATAGTGAAGCCTTCGCTTCCAGAGTGAGGCCAATAAAGTTACGCTTCAGTATTTAATATGTGTCCTTAGAAGGTTCTGCACTTGCTTACAAGCTTTTATATGCCTTTTAAAAAAGTCAAACTCTGTATTAAGCCACTTCATACATTGTTCTGATCCATTCTGAAGTATAAATGATTAGGCAGCATACTTATAGTTCTGAAGAAAACGGAGTACCTACTTTTTATACCTCACAGAATAGCCCAGGAGAAAGTGGAAAGTAATTGCATGAAGAATAATGACTTGCCAGTGATCTGTACTCATTTCCTACCACCAGTTTATAAGAAAGGACTGTAAAATTTAGGAAATATGGAACTTGTTAGAATTACTTTCAATTTTTATTGAAATTGTTCTTTGAAATAAAAATATTAACTTTTTATCATATTTTTTCCTACTTTAGAGAAAGAGTATAATAGTAAAATCTGGAGTGGAATATCAAAAATGCTTCTTTTCTTTGAACTCCATTATTAAAAATATCTTGAAGAGCCTGAACTCCTTTCTAGGCAAACAGAGATCTATTTGTAAACACTTACTATTGTATACCTAAGCAGACATTCATATCAAATGTATTACTGAAAATGCTTAATTAACACTGTCTCTGATGTGATGGTTTATGACTATCTAGAAGCTTTCATTTTGTAGTTTTAACAAAGTCTAATTAGTCTCCTAAATGGGCAACATGATCCTGATCCTATACAGTATAAAAAGCTAGCAAGCTAACTATTAAACAAATGAATGGGACCTACTGCTCTGAGTTTAAAAAAAAAAAAAATCAAATTAAAACCTCCCAAATAAACTTTGTTTTAAAAAAAGAAAAAAAAGCGTCTATATAGAAATTAATTGCTTATTCCTCTAGCTCCCATATTCAAACACAGAATCTGATGAGTTTTCAGTCATCTCTCTAAAACAAACAATTTAACATTTTTTTCCATGAAATTTCCGTTGGAAGAGAATTTATACTGCAAAATGTTTGGTAGAAAATCCAGTACAGTGTATGTTTTAAGAAATTTGATTCTTGCACTGCTAGAATGTTCATAGCTGAAGGACTTTTATTTGTATCATTTTTAAAACTGATGGTACGTTTAAAATGTTTTAAGTTTAGTTAATCAAGTAAGACAGGACCAAGTTAAGGGTTTAGTTATATTCTTCTTTTCTAGGGATTTTTTTCTAGAATCTTATCTTCTGGAGGTGTATCTGGGGGCACAGTTTGATCTATTGTGTTTAAGTAGAATTTCTGTCAATAGAAATAAAAATTTATGACATAATGTTGAGCTTCTATTTTTACATTTAATGTTTTTATAATGAAACGACACTAAGAAATACACTACTTCCTTACTTCAGTATATAATATACTGTATCTTATTTATAACAGTAAGAAGAGTTTAAATCAGAAATAAGCAGACCTATTAGTAGCAGAGAATAAATAAAGCTATGTTTCTAGAGATAGGGTTTGCAATGCAAAAGTTGGGTGTTTATTTGGTCTTCTGTGGCTTAAGAACAACACTACAATAGGATCTTATGCATGAAAATGCATGTGGTGATAGCTGTCTTGTATTGATATAGTTGTGTTCAAGATGAACGTGTTCCAAGCGTGACTCTTCATTCTCCTCTTCTTCACTGTTCTCATGAACATCATCATCATTGATATGAGTCCTGCAGATGCGTTCTGGAGGTACGGTCCTGTGACATTGTGGGAGGAATTATATTTTAATTATTCAAGATAACTCATAACTTCATAATTTATTTTAGAGATGCTGTTTATTTAGAGTTTTGAAAATGTTAACTTAATCAGTACATTAAATTTTCTCAATAATATATTTATTGAGGACTTTTACAAGTCATTCTTTTTAAAATTCTCTCCTTGCGTTGTTTTCTCATTTATATCATATACTTAGTTTTCCTGAGGAAAGTATTGCCACGTGTTTCTGAATGAAAACTAACTTCACAACTGGGGCTGGCCGAAACCTGCAGAAAGGCCACTTTCAGTGGTCAGCAACAGCTGATGACCCCTTCCTGTGATTTTGTAAAAAGTTTGGGCTCTGGTCCAAGAGCAGAAGAGCTGGTACTTTACTGTGCCTATCAAATTGTCGCTGCCCCAGCGCACGTGCGGCCCAAGCAGTGTGCAGCATCTTTGTAAGCATTTTCAAGAATTATGAGGAAGGGTGAAATCTCACTTTTCTCTTAGCATATGCAGAAATTCTGCAGTAGAAAATGCAGAATTTAGCTCCTTCAGATTTTTTTTTAAAAAAGATTTACTTAAAAGTAAAAAGTTCTTAAAGCATGTCTTGTGACATTTATTTTAATGCTATTAATGTAACAAAGAGCTTGGAAATTACCTTATTTTGTTATTGTTCAGTCTTAGAAAACGTAATTTTCTCATTTCATCAATTCCAAATGGTACAGACTTTAATTCATTGTGATCCAAAAACAACTCTCTCAGAGAGTGGTATGCTCCAAAAAATGATACTGGATCTATTCCATCATCAGTAAGTTTGTTAAAGGACAGGTAGAGATACTCCAACCCTGGCTTCATGTGACCAAAGACATATCCTGGAATTCTTTCAATCTGATTTCCTATAAGTATCAGATGTAGTAAAGATTTTGGCAGATAGGAGGGAACATGATATAACTTGTTATAAGAGAGATCAATTGATTCCAAGTTCCTGCATTGAAAGAGGGAAAAAAAAAAAGGGTGAAAACATTATAGCATACTGCACTGTCAACGCTATATTCTGTACAAAATAGTGCTTAACGTGATTACAAGGAAACTAAATTTCAATTTCAAAGGGAAATTTGTTTCTCTTAATGGAACAGAATGCATTTTATGCAACATGGTCGTACATAATTACTCTGGGAAGAGAAAGCATTGAAGTCATTAATTATCAATCAAGCACAGTGATTCTGTTGATGGGAAGAAATATACAGTCAAGGGTCCAGAGAGAAGGTTGAACAGGGGAGACCCAAGGGACTAATTTGTGATTGATAAGCATTGCTGAATTGCAATAATGAGTTACAGTGGAAAATACATAATAAGCGTGGGGCTTTAGTGGTTATCCTATTGACATGTATTTTTAAATTTTATTCTAAAGCCCATTTGAAATTGAATTGTTTTGTGAGTGGCTTCTTTAGAATCATTCCAATGTGCTTCACTTCCAGAGATGAGAGAAGCTGTTAGTAACAGTGTGGTTGTTTTCAGATTAAGGAGTTTACAAATCCAGAAATCAGCTGATAGGTTATGGCAAGGTACCCTATGTAATTTAGCAAATCATTTACCAGAAGAATGAAAAGCAGTATCATCTTTCACTGCTTTCATTCTTGTTGCTTGCTCTGCTTATATTCTTCTCTTACACAATGTGTCTGCATCTTATTTACTCCTATAATTTTTAATCTAATGGGAAATAAGGCTAGGACAATATTCAATTATTGTTAAATTACCTGTGAGATAATGATATATTAATACCGAATTATTGTATAATTATATAGAGTATTATTGATAATTAACGTTCATTTTTTGATTGGATGGTCAGAAAAAAATATTTAGACTTTTATGTTAATATGGTACAGATTTGACGTATAAGATCTTTTTGTTTTAAAGTTGACTGAATACTCTTAGATTATACAATTTAAACAAAGGAAATTAAGACAAATTAGCTAAGGAAAACAAGAAAATCAAAAGATAACTACAATTTCAAGTTAAAAGTAATGAGATGCAAATATTTATTTCATTATCCGACTCACTAATAACAGAGAAATAATTGTATTTTCAATTATTTGTACTTACTCTTGGTTTATCCAAGCCAAAGGTGCTATTCTGTGCTCTTCTAATTTGTTATGCTTTAGCACAATGACATTTATGTTTCTTGTATGGTTAAAGCAAATTTCTGACACTTCTTCAATTTGATTATTTTCAAGGTATAACTCCTGTAAGTGCATTTGAAAAGAAAATTTGTGAAAGCAAAATATGCTGTTCTTTCCCATTGCAAAATGTAGCTGTTACCTGTCCTCCATATTACCTGACATATCTGTTAAGTTCTGGAAAAAGAAATAATAATCTGAGTCAGAGTCAGTTTGTAGCTGTAGTGTGACTTTCAGAAACCAGTTTTTCAAAGCAATTGTTTTGTTTTCTCATTTGTGAGAATACAGATTGCTTTGAAAGATCAAATAGAAAAAACAATTGTATCTTCTGTCTTGCCTGCAGTTGTACAGTGTAATGGTATATAACGTGAGAGTGATGAGATTAACAAGAAGTTGTTAATTTTTTTTATTTGTCTTGGAAAGCTACTAGTGAGAAAAATATTAAGAGTTTTGCTTCCTTAATATTTTTGCTGGGCAATTGTGAGCTTTGAAAAGATCGAATTTGTAGGAACATAAAATGTTAATGTTTTACAAAACTTAATGGTGTGAGTCTGCAATGTATCAAAACTGTGTTTTACACAGATTAAGTTCCTGATAATGGCTTGTAATGTAGGATAAATATGATGTGAAATAAAAATGGAGCAATGACTAAAATATATGTAGAACCTGAAACAGAATTTAGGGCCTGTAGAGGAAGGCTTTGGGAAAAGAGAAAAGCAAATTCATAGCCTCAAAAGCATTGTTTGTAAATTTATTAGGTGTTGAGTTAAGATTAAATGTTCCCAAAGCATATGAAGTATAGAAAAACTACTCAGGTGTTCACTGTTTCATCAAGGAGGGATGAAGTGAAAAAAAGAAAAATGTAACGTATGAGTGAATGGGTAGTAGAGAACATTAGGCTGAAGTAAAGTCGCAGGCAGTAGCTGCAGAAGAAGCTAATGTTATAGAAAGGATATTATTCCTCCTCGCATTTCAGACTATGGAAGATCCCAAAGATAAAAGGAAATAAGTACAAGGACACTGAAATGAGAAAGACCAAAAGGAAAGATAGAATCAAGAGAGATTGTGAAATTAATACGTAGCAAGAATTATCTTTGAAGTAAAGACTGAGGTAAGCAGGGAATGAAACTAGACAGAGATTGAAAAGGAAGAAGAAAATACCTTCCAGGTAGCATCCCTAAAAAAATCAAACCAAAAAATAGAAATAACGGTTTATGAATAAAAATTATTAGTATATCTAGAAACAAATTTATAAAATTTAAATTTATCTATACGTGGTAATAGTAAGGCAGTAGGTAGTAAAAACAAAACAAAAAAAAAGATTAAAATGTCTGGAAAAATGAAGCTTTCATGTTTGAGGTTTTTTTGATTGTTTTTGTTTTGTTTTTACCTCAAGAGTGGCAGGAAGACCTTGTGGGATAATTCTGAATTTATTTCTTCCCAGTCGCAAATAAGAGAGACTTTTCAAAGGATAAAAGGCCAAAGGACTGACATTTGCTTCACTAAGTTTATTTCCTTCTAATTCCAGGGTGACCAAGTTCTTTAAATCTGGGGAGAAAAAGTTGGAATTTCTGTTAGTTAATGCCATCTCCTATCTTGTTAAAATGCATGTTTAAAATTTAGCCCTCTTAAAACATTACTCAGATCAGTTCACAGCAATGAAGAAATGTAGCGAAAGGATTTTCAGTTATCTCATAGTCATAGAATTAAATTGCTTATTAGTTTGTAGAACTTCAGAGATTGACTAGAGCTTTATTTATAGCTTTTTCTCCCACTTAGAAATGAAACGGCGGCAGCTGTTAAGACCTGAGGATAATGCTACCCTTTAGGCCTTATTACTTCATGGTTATGTGCCGATGATGTTTCAAATCCTATGGGGGTGCTGACCTTTGTGCGGTTGCCCCAGCATCTCCATGGGTCTCCAGTCACTTACATGATCATGGGTACATTACTCTTTCTTTGGGCTCGTATCTTCCCCTCCCTGCTTTACACCTCTCAACCACTTGCTGTACCGTGTTGAGAACCCTTCACAGATTATACTGTTCCTCCTCCTCAGCCGTCCAAATGCAGGTCACAGTAGCAACCAGTGTTGATCAATGTATGTAAGCAGGAAATACTATTTCATAAATTCACAAATAATCCAAATAACTTTTTTTTTTCTCTTTTAACAGAAGCTTTGTATAGCTCCTCCAAACAGTGAGTTTGATAATTTTAGACAAAAAGGCTCTTGCAGCCATTGGCCTAAATTTTCTTTGTCTTAGCTCAAGCATTTATATTGCTCCATAGTGAGCTGTGTCGCTACACTGGTCCAGTTTCAATGGAGACCCTTTTGGCAGGAAAGGGAGAAAACAATCAGTCAAATTATGATGTGGAAGGTATCCTTTCTTTTTTTGTTGTTGTTTTTTTTTGTTTGTTTGTATCAACCCACATTTAGCTTGGCTTAAAATGATCATGGTTTACTCCAATTATGTTGTGCCTTACTTCTCATGCACATCAAATTCTGTTCACTTTCATGCAATTTAAAAAATAATTAATACAGTTTCACCACACAAAAAGCAATTAGGTTATGGGTCAGGAGAGTAGGTAGCTTCAACATAATTCAAATCCCTCTCTACTTAGTAACCTTAAAAGTAAGTTTCTTTGGGAAAGGAGCAGTTGCATAAGAAAGGAAAATGTAATTTAAAAAAAACTTTGTCATGCAAATCTTTCAGCTTTTGTGGCCTTTTGAAAACATGGCACTTAAAAGCTAGCAAATTTTTTTCTGGTTGTATCAAACCAGATGGATTTGGTTGAACGTTCTACTTTTCAAATTTATTTTAATCTTTTCATATGATCGACACTAGTTTTCTAAATACCTTGTAAGCCATCTTCGTCAATGGCATGAAGGTAGTTGTCATTTATTTTTATCTCTTCCAAAGTTGATGGCAATTCAGAGGGAATATGTTCCAGCATATTTCCATCCAAATACAAACGTTTTAGCTTTTTCAGGATCTTAGTCATAGGGATGAAGAAGAGAACTTAGATTATCAAAGTGTAAAATATCTGGTTAAACATATAGTGTAATCATTGTTAACATTTTCTTAAACACACATTTTGAAGTTTTTCAGCAGCAGTGCACTAGTATCCAGTGTTTTGAATAAAAAATGTTTTTCTCCTATCAGTCTAATTAATTGGTTTCTTTACACTAAGTATTAATAAAGGTGCCTGTTAATGTGTGACTGGAAGAGCTTGACTGAGCACATCAACTTTCCACGTGGCCATCCTGCAGCAATCCAGTCATAACTATTTGTATTACTGCTACTCTCTTTAAGTCATGTAGGTATTACCTTACCTACATTACTGCAGTATTTAGGAGTTCAAAGTACATACATTTATAGATTAGGCATTTATACTCTTCATTTGTGAGCAAATTGATGGTTTTCTGTAGGTCAGCAGATTTACTTTACTTAAGCATAATGACAGCAACTTTTTCAGTGACCTAGGATTTTAATGACTTCAGACAGCTTTAAAAATTGGTATGAAAAATTATCATAGCTTAATTTTGATAAATGCACATCAGTAATCATGAGCATTTCTTAAAAAGGTAGAGTTGTTTTAGCAGTGGATACGGTGAAGCCTGCTTTCCTCCAGTTTTGTCTTAACTGCCTGGTGTGATGTAAGGCTCGCTAAAATTTATCTCATGATTGAGATGCCTTCCTGGTCTGTCATACACTTTGATTTCATAGGAGTTGTAGGAACTAAAATCCTTTGACATTATATGGAGGGAGGTGGTATACAGAGAGTCCTACAAAAAGACTGATTGCATATGGCAGGAAAGAAAATTGAAAACATACTATGATAATTTGATTTGATGTTGTGCCAGGAGAGGTTTAGATTGGATATTGGGAAAAATTTATTCACTGAAAGGGTTATCAAACATTGGAAGAGGCTGCCCAGGGAAGTGGTGTAATCGCTGTCCCTGGAGGTATTTAAAAGATATGTAGATGTGGCACTTAGGGATGTGATTTAGTGGTGGTTTTGGCAGTGTTAGGTTAATGGTTGGACTCAATGATCTTAAAGGTCCCTTCCAACCTGGGTGATTCTATGATTCTATAAATTTACAAATATTGAGCCCGAGTATCCCAGGTGTTGTTTATGGAATAGGAGCCCTTCAATTCTGAAATCTCTCAACTGCAGCTGATAAAGTATCAGAAAATTGTCTCTTTTATTGTTTAACATTTAATACTTGGTGAATGTCATTTAAAAATCTCTACATATTCCTGATTATGACAAAAGATTTCTTTCAATAGCCAGGTTTAACTATATTATAATTATACAATGGTTACTCATACTAGGTGCAAAGTCATTTAGATCCATAGACTGAAAAGCAGGAAAACCTTTCCTTTAAGCAATAATTAGACATAGGATAGCAGAAAAGTTAGGCTTTCTTACTTTGAATGCTTGTGGACCTATGCCAGGAGAGGTAATGTTATTTTTACTCAGATCAATCCATTCCAAATTAGGTATACCATTGAATGCTTCATCTGAGATAGTAGTGATACTATTTCCTAGGACAGAATTCAGGAAAATAGTTTGAGTTATGAATTACAGTATGCATCTGAGCTGTGTAGTATTGTACATGAAAAATATATTACAAAAAGAGTTGTATTATGTACAATAATTGCATGTAGATATATTTATATTAGTATTTAAACACTAGTAAGCAAATCTAACATTTGTAATTTATTGTTTTAGAGGCTTAGCTGTAAAATTCAGCCTAATACATTTCTATAATAAGGAATGACAAAGTGTTAATGCTACTGTTGACTGCATTTGAGAATGGATAATGTTACTTCATGAGAAAAGTCGTGCAAAGTAGACCCATGATTTACCTGTAAGGTCTAGACTTGTTAGATCTGGATCTGAGATTGGTGGTATTTGTGTAAGCTTGGCGTTAATACAGCTTACTGCAGTGTCCAAGGTGGAACATCCAGGTGGCAAAGGAGGAGCTTCTATGGGTGGAACAGGAATTGGGAAATGAGATGGCATTCTGGAAGTACCATCATCTTCATCGCTTTCATATTGTATTTCTTCATCTGCAGCTCCCTTTCTTGTGATAGGCTTCTTTTCTCTGGGATAGGCTTTATATTTCTGTCGATTTTTTTTGCCTTTCTTTTTTCTTTTCTTTTCATCCCTTTTATGATCCTCTGTCTCTTTAAACTCCACCACTTCTGTTCTGAGCAGCTCATCTTTTTCAGTTTGAGTAGGTGCTGATAATACATTGACATTGTCAACGTCATTGGGTTCTGGAGAATCACCAGACAACTCACTTATGTCATCCAGTGAAATAATACTGGAATCCAAAGAGGAGGCTAACCAGAGGCAATGAGAACAACAAAAAAAAAAGTTGATAAGAGGATATGAAACTAAAGTTTTAGTAAACATTTTTCCCCTCATGTAGTAAAAATCTGGTAACTATAGAAGAATAGTATTCCCCTTAGAATATGATTTGGAAGATTTGAAAGTCTTACATTACTGCTTATCAGAAGAGATACACTTTGACTGAGAAATGATTAAGCCAACCATACAGAACAGTTTGTAGACAGGTATGATTCATTGCAACTCCAGAAAAAAAGGGGAAAAGATTAATATACCCTTCATTATCTTACTTTTTGAACTAATATATTAATTAGTTTTTTGTGTTGATGGAGGTGTGTAAAGAGGAAAAAGAATATGTCTGGGAGTGGGAGGAAGGTAATTGAATAAAATTCACAAAGTTTAAGAGTTGTTCACCTGTGCAAGGGACTGTCAGGTGTAGAGATGGCTGCAGGTGGGGAGCTCACCAGGGAAATGTCTTAACTCCATTACCAAAGTGCAGTTTTTACTCACATAACAGGCAATTCAAATACAAGGAGTTTAATTGTTTCAATCAACATGACTTCTAGTTCTATAGTTAATTTCTATCATGTCTCTAGTCAGTGTATTTCTGTGTCACATATATGCACACACATGAGGCTAAATAATATTTTTACAGTAAGAGAAGGTTAAGTTCAGTACTTTGCAGACTTAAGGTATTGGGAGTGGCAGAAGGAAATCACATTTCATCTTTATCTTCTCCATTCCTTTTCTTTTTAAAGATGCTGATTTTGTTTAAATTTTTATGAAGAACAAGCAAGATTGTAGTTCTGTTGTTCCTCTTGTGAGTTGACTTTCTTCTCTTGATTTATATCAAATAGCTGCATGTTTTTACACTCCTAACAAAGATTTGCCAGTCTGTAAGCTGTATTATGTTTATTATGTATGTCTAATACATTAGTAATGCCTAGTAGTTATTGACTGATCCTTTGTCAATGGAAGTTGGATATAAAATGTAATGAGATGTTCTTTCTTTGTACATTTATCAAAATTTTGTAAAGGTAGAAGAAGCAGAAAAGGGAAAATAAAAAAAAAAATTATCTCTACTACTGCATACTTAGCATCTTTTCATTAAATATTATATCAAACTCATCTAACAGCCAGTGTACTCTAAGAAACGGAAGTGAACTTGAGTAGAAATTATGAAGACCTTCTCTTATCATGTAATTCAGGACTTATTTTCTCTATAAAAGGATAATGCATGCCTTGTAATCCTTGGTATCATTAAATGTACTGCTTCTGTTAGGTTTTGCATGAGTTAGTTTTAAAATAGTAAAAATACTATGGTGTACTGTACCAGTATCAGAACAAACTGGGCAGCATTCTCCTGCAGGTATAATAGTTTTGGGACACTTCAGAGGGTGGCACATGGTTGTATCACATATCACTTCTCCTTTTGAACAGAGACAGGTAATGCAGGGCTTGGGGGACCAGACGGCTTTATCATACATAACCATCCCATTAGCTGTGCAGTGCCCCTTCTTTTCTAAGAAAATAGAAAATTGGAGTTAAATAGCTTAAACTGAAATAAAACCAACAGTGTTTATTTAAACCTTTGGAAAGAAGCACTACTATTTTGTTCTCTTTTTGAAAATATGTGAAATACACCCTATTCTAAGTATCTTATCCTTATTCCTTATTTTTCATAGATGTATTTTCTTCAGGTTATTAGTAGTAACAATATTAATTTCATAGTGACTGTTCATAGGTTTAATAGAAGAAAAGTCCGTTCTGTAATGACTGGTCAGATGGCAAACACCTCTTCCCTGTAACTTGCTTATCTGAAAAAAAACCCTCTGCTTAGAAAACAGCAAGCTTGAACAACTTTTACTAATAAATACTTTGTTTCCAAAGGTTCTGGACATGAATCTACAAAAAAATTGAGATTTCCTTAGGGTACCCATCGAAATTTTCAGAAAGAAATGTAGAAGGGGTTTATTTTGTAAGCTATACTCAGGTATTCAGTAGGCAAATTGTTTGGAGACCATGAAGACTTGGGAAGGAAACTATTCTGTGTCTCTCCTTCCAGTGATGGAGTCTACATCAGCAAAATTTTCCCTGGGCAGTTCTCATCCAAACTCCAAGACAAACATTGCACTTTAGCATGATGCCTTTTTTGTTGGTCTTTTGAGAGAAGGAAAGCCAAGGTTGAGATTCTTCATCCTGTTTTCCTATTTTTGAGTATACCTCTGAATCTGGTAAGAATCTGTACTCCCTACACACGTTCCTTTTCCTCTTTCTAATTAGTGTAAGAATGCATTGCTGAAGCATTCCTTTCAAGCTGAAAACCCATTTCTAAGTTACTTTGTACTTTCCTGCATATAAATAAAAATTTTCTTTTTTTCCTATTTGGTTTGACTTCCTCCTTCAGATGAAGATTGTCTAATACAGTGGAAAAATCTTATCCTACCTGAATTTACATGCAAGAGACTTTCATTTGCAATAGACAAATTGTTTTTGGAAGGATTGTTTGCAGGGTTTGTTTTCCCACACTCCACCCTGGTCCATGCTTGGTTGTTCAGTTTTAAAGGGAAACGTATTCAGGATATTTTCTAAATATCATGACAAAACATTTTGCTTTGAAATGGCCCCAGAATTAATATTTGACTCAAAATCAGGCATTTTGCAAAGTCCTTCAAGGCAGTCCTATTCTCAACTTCATAACAAAGGTATTCCTTTGTCCTTTTATGTAAAGACCATGTGATATGAACCTGTTCTCTAGCATAAAAATTCATTATCAGAATCATCCTATTTGGATGCTCCTCTATATTCTTATATTTTAAAAGTTATTCTTTTGATTTAAGTTACTCTTAGGATGGAAAGGGGGAGAAATTAAGTTTTTGAACCATTTCATCTTGTTTTTTCAAAGATCCAGGATATGTATACATAATTTCAGCTGCATAAAGTTGTGCTCAAATCAACTGAAGCCATGTTAACTGAAGGAGGAGATGAGTTATTTGGCTGCAAGTCCCTTGTCATAGTACTCAGGTATCTGTAATCCAGCTGTTTGCTGGATGCTGACTTCTGGTTTTTATGTGCTTGCCAGGAAGCCACAATATTTCTTTTAAATAATCTCCAAAAGAAACACAAAAAGAACACTACACTTTCTCATGTTAAACAAGAAAATGTCAGCTGTTCCAGAGGAACATAGCTGGCTTGAGATGGAAATTCTTCTGTGCTTCCTTAAATTCTTTATTTTGTTTTAGCTACTAGACTGTATCTGAAGTTGGTTCAAATCTTGTCTGAATAAGCATAAAGATACGGGTTATCAGGCCTTGGCCTCTGCAGACTTCTTTAACAAATTCTCTTGTGTTCTGTGTGCATGAGTTACTTAAAAAGACAGGACAAGTGTGTGTGCTGAAAGGCAAAGAGATACCCTTTTATTGTGTTGCAGAACTGCTATTTGGCATTCTGTTGGAATTCACATAACCCCTATGAGACAGCGTAAAGACTGCGTTGAGATGCTCCTTAAATTTCCTCTCCGCTGAATAACTTCAGTATGATGGTACAAGCAGGGAGAATTGAGGTTTGAGAGATATTAGAACTAGTGCAACAGTGTACATCCTATTCTGCACTGCTTAATGGGTAGAATGTAGACTAGAAAGGACAAATGACTGCAAATTCTCATATGTTGTGGTGAACTCTTTAATTTAAATGGTTCACATGATTTTTATAAGGAGGAAGGAGATATTTCTGGTTGCTGTTAAACCTCTGTTTAATCTGTTAATTTTCATCCTGCATATGATATCTGTAAATTGGTTTTTAAGCTACTAAGAGCAAAATAAGTAGCTAGGAGAATGAAAATTACGTTTTGGATTGCATTTTCTTCTGTTCTGAAGCATGATTAATAATAGCGTTCTATTATTTAATAGGCTCTGTTTTTTCCAAATCTGATGTTAACTTGAAAAAATTTTGAACTTTAAAAGCTAGACTGAAAAATACCTTGTGGTTGAAGTCTTTGGCAGATGAGCACAGGACTTTTAACCTTTGGAAATATGGTGTAAATTCAGCATGAAGTTCCAAATAAAATGAGTTCAGTGGTTTTAGCTCAGCTTTTGGATGCAAGTCCAGATAGAAAGAAACAAATGGGGCAGGGAGGAGGGAAGAACTATGCATTATTTCAGCATGACTGATGGTCTCTGACAGACAGACTGGAATATCTTACATGAAGTGTATGCTATTTATGTGGTATTTTCCTCTGTTTAATTTAGAAAATATTTTTAAATTAAAGGTTTGACATGAGTAGTATGTATTATAGTAGTAATATTGTAGTACACACTAGAAATGCTATAGTCAAGAGTTTTGCTAGTTTTCCTGTTAAAACCCCTTACTTAAAAATATTTGATTTGAAATGGTTCAGCCTTTCTGAAAGTAAGGAGTCACAACAAATAGTAATTGTTAAGAACCTGTGACTAAAATATGTTTTTCCATTTAAGTTGAGATTATTCTCATTTTATGTAGAACAGTGATAATCAGGGCACTCTTATTTTTTTCATAAAATTAATAAAATTACATACAATAATTTTACTTTGTGTGATCTCTTGGTGCTGGGATGAAAGTATCTATGTGTTTATATTTATTAGCTATAGAGCGGACACAACCCTGTATTGGTTCCTCACAACATCCCAGTGTCTTTTCTTCAACCTTTGAATGTCTTTGTATGAAAATAAATGAAGTGTTGTAACATCTCAGTAATTTTCGATTGGTTAATAACTGTGGTTTCAAAATTGAAAAATACTGACAGTAGTATTCAGAAGTTCTTATCTTCAGAAGGGATGTCTGATTTTTAGACTCTTGTGGATCTTCATTCCCTGTTTTGTGAGTTGCAATTTCCCATTTGTGACATTGAACGTAAAATCACAAACATCCTAGAGCCAAGAGTTCCCTCTTCCTTTGCTGCACTAAGGACCGAAGAGACACTAAACAACTATCAGTTCTCAATCCCTTTCTAGTCTTGCATTCTTTGAGGAGACTGTAGACAGGCCTGTTTCGATTACCAAGGCACGTTTCAGTAAAGATCAATGAAATTATGCTTTTTTGTTTCTTTCTTTCTTAAGATATCAAATCCTCTTCCCTATGTCTCGTTCAAAAAACATAAAATACATATTAGTACAACAACGTGAAAACCTCTAGATGACCAAAAAGGCAAGTTTTATATAAATCATACTATTGAACTTCTTTTAAAGAAATCCAGGTTCACAATATAGATGGAGAATAGAATGATCTTGTGTTGAACGTGTGTTTTTTCTTTCTGTTAGTTTAGGTTTCCATCTTAAGGGTCTTGTTTGTAATGTAAGTTTCATATTGCAACTATTACTCTGTATTATTCGTTTATTTACAAACTAAAGAATTATTCCCAAAATATTGCAGGTACACATAGTAAGAATGTTGCTCTTCAAAAATATAACAAAAAATAAGAAGGTGTTACTGGTGTTAGAGCCTCAGTGAAATGTTAATTGACTTAAGAGATATATCAAGCAAGAAAATCTTCAGAATGGTCTTCCAACTTGCTACATGCTTGAAGTTATGAAAATATCCCAACAAAATTTTTATTAGATATAATGAAATAAGAATGCAGAAAAACTGTGGAAAGTATTACTGTTACATGGTAAAGCAGGATTCTCCGTAAGGCTTAAGCATAGACGATTAAAAAGCTCCATATGCTGACCACAAAATTATTATAAAAGGCAACAAAAGTAGATTAGCAAAAAGGTAATTGGGGTTTATTTCAGTATCTGTTGCAAATACAGCTAAAATAAAGATTTCATGAATTTATATGTTTCATTTGAAATCGAGAGAAAAGTGGGCCCACTCTAAGCAGTAGAGGGGCTTTACTCTTACCTGGTAAGACACTGTAACTAGATTCATGTCCGCCCAAACCTATGAGAGAGTCAAATACTCCCATAACACCGTCATCAATGTTAATAAGAGGTATGTTGGGTACTCCGGCAACAGAAGCTGAAAGCTTTGTCCTTGGCTGCCTTGGGGCCCTGTGCGCTGCTGAGGAGCTCCTTCTCAGTCCTCGGTAGCGCATTCTTCTCCTTTGCCTCCTGAGAAGTGCACTAGTTTCATTTTGAGAAAAATCAAGGCACAGAGAGACAAGCAGGAAATAATAGACTAATGATGTAGCCTGCATGTCTTTGTGTGTCTCAAAGTATCCTAGAATGAGAAAAAAACAGGAAAATTAGATACCTAGCGAGCTTTTAGGATTCTGTCAGTCATATGGTGCACTTTTCAAAGCAGGTGGACCAATGCATGGTATATCAATACAACCAAGCTTCCTCTTGAAAAGAAATTGCCCTATGAGAGCTCAAGTAAGCAATTTTATTTCTGTGGTTCTCTGTCCTTAAGGACAATAGTAAAATTCAAATATATGGCTGGATAGAAGGATGTTTTATTTTATCAGAATCACAGAATCGCACAGAACTATGTAGGTTGGAAAAGACTTTTAAGATCATCAAGTCCAACTCATCAGCTGACCACTGAATGAGTCAAACTGTGTTTAGAAGTATCTTTTTCAATCAAAACTAATTGTGCATCTGAAGAGGTGCTAGCTTTGTATTTGGGGTTGCATTTAAACAGGTAGTTTGCATTTGCAGTGCCATCAGGCATTCGTAGTTTTGTAATTGTTACTGCTTCCAGCAAGGGTGTTGCTGACAGCTGTGAAGTGTTTCTTTGCTTTTTTGACTGCTAATATTTCTTTCAGGTTGTTGTAACTTCTGAACATGGGAATGGCCAAGTAACAGAAAAATGCCCAACTAATTTCTGATATATCTGCCCCAAATGCTTTTGGTTTGTCATTTCTGTGCAAGGTATTTTTCACCATAGATGAAAAGAGATGTTGCTTTTGCTTCCATTTCTAGTCATTCTCTTCTTTAACAGAATCTTTTTGGTTCTGCAGTAGAGCAGACCTTTTGCAAGTTTGATCAGAATAGCACTATTTGTGACATCACAAATCTGCTTTTCTAGCGGAAGTTTTTATTAAGCATAGGTAGTCTAAAGAGGTTGATCTATAACAGGTTGTGTTCTGCATTTCCTTTCTAAGAAATTCAAAATTACTATATATCTTGAGCCTTCTTATGTTTCTGACAGAAAATTTACATTTACTGTCACCAATAGGTGGCATTCCAAAACAGAGCAGTCAAGATTCAGAAGTATGCATAGAAAGCATATCCAGAGATGACTATATCAGTGTGGAAATAAGTCTATGCATGTCCAAAGTTATTAATGATTTGTCATAGCTCTGTCAGCATAATTCTTTCAAAAAGGAAATGCTCTTGTCCTGTGGCCTATTTTAACTGAGATGATAGAGTCTGAAGACACTAGTATTCTTGTGATGTTCAGAATTAGGGGAGAACTTGAGACTTAGAGCACTTAGTCTTTGTGTTCAAGACAAGGCTTAGACTGTGTCCAAGACAAGGCTTAGACTATGTCCATGGGTTTTCTCTAAGGAAGTCTTGAGGGGTAAAAAATGCTTTTTCTTAATGTTCATCAGTCTGGCTTTGTATTTAGTCCTTCACTTTGGAGTTAGACGACTTATAGCTACTTACATTGTATAAATACAGGATAGTATTATTTCAGGAACTTGAACTGTATTTTTGCCTGAGTCAGATGTTTTTTAAAAGTTTGTGCATCTTGGTATTATCTGATTTATATAATAGGTCAAGTTTTTGGTACAAGTTGCCTAACTTTAACATGAGGCCTGTGACTGCATGTTTTTCACGGGATAATTTTCATATCCTCTTTTTAAATGGGAAATTGGTAGTAAATAAGCTTAAAACAGTGTGCTTTTACTTATTTCTAATATTGTAGGGTTTGTGTTCAACTATTTTAATTTTAAAATATTATAGAAAATATATATATTAATTTGTAGGATTTTGTTAAGCTAAGCTAGTATTTTATTCCCATATAAAGGCAATTTGAGATGTGAGTGTGTCGCACAAATCCACATAACGTCTCATGTAATTGCAGGGTTCTGAAATTAATCCAGACTTTAATTTACTGCTTTCTACCCATTAGAAATCAGTTATTCCAAAATGCTATATAGACTTTATACTGGCCTTTCATTTACAGAAATTACTGTTAATTAACATATCCATTAGATGCAGAAGGTTGTACTCTGCCTTATGTTGTCTGTTCTTTTTCAGAAAGGGCTTGTTTCTTAGTGCCTCAGCTTGCAGGACAAATGACCTAATGTTTTTGGTTTCTAACTTACTTGCATGGTAATGACTGACAATAAAATTACACAGTAAACTTCTGTTCTACGAGTTTGAATGAAACACACAAAGAGCCCTTAGGGAAAACTGAATATACAAAGAAAAGTCTTGAACATGTGTATTCATTCTGTTGAGTTAGTGACATCTTAATTATGGTCACATTTTTATAATATACTTTATAATAACGCCATAGCTATGTAGTTACAATAGTACTACATTGCATTTGTGCCTTTTTTAACTTTAACCCTTTCTTCCTGTGACCAGATGTGGATAATGGCATGACTGAAATACTTTTCCATTCTCTATGCATGTATTTTTAAAAGTTGGGAATAATATAGGGTGAATTACATTACATTTACTGTACAAACAATGTCTCAGAGTTTTGCTGTTAACTTCAATATAGAGTAAAACTCTATAGTAAAACCAATTATTTTAAAGTGAAACTTGTTTTCATAAAATACATTAGAATTACAAATAAAATTAAAAAAAAAAATCAGAAAACAACCCCTCCAAAAAATATGTCTTTATAAACTAACCCTGTTCATATATGTGAGTTTATATGCTATATTCACCAAGTTAACTCTTTAGTACTGAAAGTTTAATACTGCTACTTTCAACCAAATGCTGTTCCTTCCATGCAAAATGCTGAGCTACGTTTCTAAGTTTCTTTCCTTGGCTTATTTAGTAAGTGCTGTCTCACATTTTAAGGCCCAAATTGTGAATGTCATAAAAGGAAAAGGCCTTAAATGCACTGGACTTTTACTGCCTGTGACTGGAATCCTCAGATTATCTATCAGGAAGTTATATTTAGTAGAGTGCCAGACAACTTTTAATTTGGGGAAAATTCAACCTATTCAACTTACATGACTTTTGTAACAAATGATTACATAGCAAAATGAAATTATAGATAGTTAATATAATGAAATTATTATATCTTTATGTTGCCAGATATTCTCAACATGGCTGCATTGCTATACTTTTTTTAATTTTAACCATAAATGTTTAGATCATGCATAGTATGAGTAGCATCCTTATTACCTTTACTTTTATCATGTAATGAGTTCAGTAGTTTGTAGGTTTCAAAATGTTTATCTTCAGTAAGTTCTGTATCTGTCATTTTGCTATTATGTTAATGGAAATGGTTAATTCTTAAAGTAGTGACCCTTTAGAAATACCAGGGTATCAGAATTTATCTATCTTAATCTATTCAGTCTAAATTCAAACATGTTTCTAAGATGTCAAGGTTATTTCTCATGATACACAGGGGTTAAAGTGATTTACCAAGATTTTTCACGTACTCGTCTTTAAATTTATTGCACAGAAATGAGTTACATTTAGCCATACCAGCAAAACTAATTGCACTTTCAGTTAGTTTAAGCTTGAAGTGCACAGCAAACATTCATACCAAACAAAGAACAGATCAACTGGTATTGCGTACTTTATCTAGAAAAGCATTTATGTTCAGTATTGCTAAATATAGCTTATATTATTTCATACATATTTGCAAAGTTAACATGTCGTTTAAGCCATTCAACACCATGCTTTAAGCAGTAATTTAAAATGTAAAACGTTTTACCTTGTAATCTAACCTAACAGCAGATTCTGCTTGGTGTCATTTAGTCTCCAGTTGCAAATGAAACAAAATCACAGTGATATCTTTAAAACAAACAGAGAAACAGTAGGGATTGTTGAAACACGTTAGATAATTCCTTAGTTAAGTCTGAAATAGCTTCTTTCCCTGGGGACAAAGCGCTGTTCTGTGTGCAGAGAATCAGCTAATACTGTTACTCGGAGAACTAAAAAGCTTACTTAAGGAAAATGAAAAGCAGCACAATACATTCGGTCCGTAGGCTGACAAGGCACAGCTGGAAATTCTCTTTCAGTACTTACAGTTGGTTGCATAAGGAATAGGAAAATGAAGTGTTTTCAGAAGACATGGAAAACGTGTCTTTTATGCAGTTCTGGTTTATGTTTTTAGAAATTTAGTTTCCAGGTGGCATGATTTTAATGTAGATATGTTGTTTTACACACATAATGAATTTTGGCAAGCATAACCTTAACATAAAAACATTTATTAAAATTAGAACATTTTTCTTCAATTCATATTTTCTTAATCCGCTCCTGCCTGTATAGCCTATAATCTATAAGCAGCAAACCTTTTTGCTGAAGTTTTAGCATGGAAAATTTTTCTTTTGTCCATTTAAAGCAATGATTTCACCCTAAGTGTAGTTTATGTATGGAAAATAAAATGACTGAAGCATTTTCCCTTCATTTTTTTGTAAGGCTAATTACATCCTGAAACATGATCCTGAAGCATAGCTATGCAGAAGCTGCAGTGAAGTTAGTAATCCAAATATGAGAACTGGGGCGGGGGGAGGGAATAATGGTACGTTACCACAAGTCCTTTGTGTGCCAGCAGAGCCTTTTCCTTCATCCCCAGATAGAGCTTCTGCAGAGTGTCAGTGTTTGAGGAGATGGTGAGTCTGCTAAGCTTCAGAAATGACAAATTTACCTGGGAGATGGAGTTGTCCGAGTTCTTCTGCCATTAAAAATTTGTTGTTTGCTTGAATTCATACTCTGAGGAATGTGTAGACAGATAGTCATGGAATGGTATAACCATTGAGTTAACCATAATTGTTAGCCGGTATGTGGTGGAAAGATACTGGGAAAACGCATTGTCTCTTAAAATAGTTACTCAGTTTCTACTGTGCTTTGCTTTGCAAAGTCAAAAGAAGAGATATTAAACTTTTGTAGTTTATCTGGAGCTGTTTAAAAAGAATGGAGATAGTTATATTTAACAAATGGAGCTAGCAACTGAAATGAGATAGCATGGTTCAGTACCTGTCCTGAGGTTTGTAAAAGGCGAGTCAAATAGGACAACAGTTCTTCTAGCACAAATGGGGAAAAGAATAGCAAATTAGATCATCTTCTCATGGTTATGCATGTCAGGTAAAAGACTATGTATTTAAATGATGGTGTATTTATTAGATGCAAAAGTGAAAGCATTCACTTTGTTATTCATATTTAAATGTGGCTTCTTACGCTTCTGATCGCTGTCTCAGGATCATCTTCTGATAGTGTTCAGGCATGCATCTCCAGAAAGCCTGCCTAGCGGGTCCATGAGACCACCCGCTAGTAGGCCAGTAAGGTGGATCTGGCCAGCCTTTGCTCCTGTGAAGCTCTGGTTTAACACATCTGCTTTGGATGTGGCATCTCTGATCAGTGAATTTTAGTAAATCCTCAAAGCTGGACTTTTTAGGTTATGTGATCTCTGTATTCTTTGAAAGGTCAACATCTTCCAGCAGCTTTCCAGGACTGAGTGGGACACCATCTTGTCTCCTCTGCTGGATCACGCAGTGAAAATCCTATAAGCAGCCTGAAGGATCTCTTACGACTTCTCTAAAACAGATACTTCAGCATGAGCAGTGAAGCACAAAGCCTTGCTAATCTGAAGGATCTCAGATGATCTATTAATCTGTTACACGTGTATTCCATAGTCTGGGTTTCACACAGAAAGCAATTGCTGGTTAGCAAACACTTCTTCTGATAAAGTTACTGCTTCTAATATGTGAGTGACAGTCCTGGAGGCATTATAGTTCTGGTGGTATCCATGTTTAGCCTTACTTGTGGCCACCTTTAAATCACTCTTCTCCTTTAATATGCATGCCAAAATGAAGTTTCTTGCATATGTATCTGATGTGATCCGGCATTTCTGTTACACACACTGAAGTTACAATATCCAAACAAAAGCCTGTTTTACTAAACAAATAAATAATCTAGTTTCTTCTTCTCCTTCATCCCTCTAGTTACCTGGCATAACTGTGTGGCTTTGCGAACATAGTAGTACCTGCCATTAGTATGAAGCAGAATGCCTATGAGGCCCTTGCTTATCTTTTTCTTAACTTTTGTTAAGGAAGAAATAAAGACAGCCTGAGGGATCTGCAAAGCCGTAAGCTCCCTTTTCTTGAAAATGACATTACACTTTCCTACAATGAACAGTGATGCTTGAAAATTGTAGGAGCTGTTAAAGAGACAGTCACAGAATCACAGGGGTTGGAAGGGACCTCTGGAGATCATCTAGTCCAGCCCCCCTGCCAGAGCAGGTTCACCTAGAGCAGGTTGCATGGGACAGTGTCCAGGCGGGTTTTGAATGTCTCCAGAGTCGGGGAGACCACCACCTCTCTGGGCAGCCTGTTCCAGTGCTCTGCCACCCTCAAAGGAAAGAAGTTCTTCCTCATGTTTAAATGGAACTTCCTACGTTCAAGTTTGTGCCCATTACCTCTTGTCCTATCACTGGGCACCACTGCACCCGGCACCCTCCCTTTAAGTATTTGTAATCATTGATGAGATCCCCCCTCAGTCTTCTCTTCTCTGGAGGGTTTTGGTTTTTCTTTAATTTGTAAAAGTAGTATCTGAAAATGGTCATCATCTGCTGCCTTCCAATAAGACTTAAATGTATGTAAGATTAATAATTAAATATTGTTTTAATATTGTTATTTACATTAAAATCTTCTATGCAAACTTGCCTGTCATAATAACTAAAGAAAAAATACGGTATATTCAGCTAAAACCTCAGACTAGGATGGCCGTGCAAATGATTTCAGACACGTGCAGTTCGGGTAATTGCTGTTTGAGTGAAAAACATTACAGTATCCTCAGGGATCTAATATTTACTATGTTTATGTGAATAATTCACTCTGTGAGCAGAGCACATTGCCAATATCTGCTTTGTCTGTAAGTACTGTTATGCCTGTCTATCCCAATGCATGGCTAGTCATTTGAATAAGTTGTGCAATATGAATGTTACTGTCTATTAAGATACCTTAATGTGGCATGGTCTCCTTTGGAGAGAGAAGAGGCAGAGTAAATAGCAGTGACTAATAGTTAAAATAACTTTTTATTATTTTATATCTTATGGCAAACTGCCACCGGAGCACTGTTGCTTAGTGTCTTGAGCAAGAGCCATAGGATGTGTAAAATGAATGGAAGCCTGGAGCCTCTGGCATGGATTCTTCATAAAGCCTAGGCTGGTCTCTTTTCCTTATAGCTTGTTATTTGTAGAGGGACAAGGCTTTCCCTCTTACTTTTCTGAAATCATCCAGCGGAAATTATTCAAGGAAATCTCCAGTGAAAAAGAGAGGTTAGAATTTAGGTCGGCATCAGACTTGTTTATAGGGGTTACAACAGATTTTTGTAACATCTCTAACTGTACCTATTAGATGACAAGCAATAGGCTTCTAAGCAATTTGATACAGTTGAAATAGATTTGTTTTCTATTTCTTCCTCAAAAGACCTTCTTTTCAAATACTGGTCTAAATCTCACTTCTGTGAATATGAAGAATCCCATGAGTTAGGGCAGCAACACTCCTGGACTCCTATACTGGTTCGAAGTCTTTCTTGAAATTTTAGGTATTTCTAGTAATTGTAATTGGTTCACTATTTCTGCTTGAGTTTTCTGATCTGTCGCCACATTAAGTAGAAATGAAATAAAGAATTAGAATCTTTTAAAAATTATACTAGGTAAGTTACTAAGAGCAAGTGTGCTTTGTAAGCTAGCCATATCATATGAATACACCTTATCTCCATATTGTGAAGCGGCCTAGTTAGGGCAATATGGAGTAACAGTAGGATACTTTCTTCTGCTGTCCCAACAAAACTTGTTCACCTCAGTGGGCAGTGTAACCTTTTGTACCAAAATGTAGGATTCTTTAAGTATCAGTGGTCCTGGCACAGGATGACTTGAAGCACAAGCTTTAGATGATGTATCTATTCAACAGATTCCCACAGAGATTTAGGTTTGGAACTACATATAACATCAATAATATATTGCTCTCCTCTGCATCTGTATGTTTGCAGCCATTTCCCCAGACAGTAGTAACAGATAAAACTTGTCCACTTGTGACTTCTATACCGTGAGCAAATGTAAGAATATTTATGAACTAGAGAATAATATTTTGTGATCTTACAGAATTACTTCCAAAGTGTGAGCAGCAAAAGGAATCTTTTTTGCCACTCCTTTTCCTTCATCCTTTAAGCATAGCTTTCTATATCGCTTCTCCACAACATCAAATTTTAATTTTTCTGAATTTCCTGAGGGCATCAGTAGCCTCTTTTCCTTTCACAGCAAGGAGAAGTATTAGTCTGTGTACGATAGGACTATTGTTGGGTTTTTTCTATCAATTTTGCTTCTTCCTGCGGGAATGAATGGTGGGAGGAAAAACATACTGTGGCTCTGTTCTAAATCTCAGAGTGGGGGTAAAATTAATGTGTAAATTAGTATAATAGAATGTGTGGTATTGAAAATGGCTTATAGATTTTCAAATTCTGTCTGAAAGGCCACTTAAATACACGGAGCGTGCTGAAACAGGAGAAACAACGTCTGTTTCTTAATCATCTTGAAAATGCCTGAAGTGTAATACCTTAGTCATCAAAGCAAGCCAGCAGGGTGAAAGAATGTAAGGACATCTTAAAGAAATAAAATAAAATAAAAATTCTTAAGCAAAGTTAAGAAGACAAGCACCTGCAATTGGTCAGTTTAAGAGTGGATATTTGAGATATGATACGTGAGTATAGAAAGAGGAGTTGAAGTAACTTTTTACGACCACAGCTTGTAGAAGTGAGGTTTCATGGTCTCTATATCATACCTTTTAAAAATGTAATCTTTTATCCGCATAATGGCCAAACAAAACGCATGAAGAGAACAGGAATAGCCTTCACTGAGCCAATTTAATGCCAGGTGTAACCTAGCTAATCATAGAGGAAAGAATGCATTTCTTTTAGACAGACTCTGGTAACTTACAGTATTGCTTAAATGACTGTCCTGGTTCTGGCAGGGATAGGGTTAATTTCCTGGCACGGGAGACAGGTATTCCATACCGTGAGAGCCCTGCCCAGGCTATAGGGCCGGGGGAGGGAGAGGAAGCGCTGGGGCTGCCCGGGGTCGGTCGGTGAGCGCTGGTACAGTAACTGTGTTTGTACGGTCCTCTGTCAGTGGTGGTGGTGGTGTTTTCCTCTTTCCTTTGCTGTTCTGTTAAACTGCTTTTATCTCAAGCCACGAGTTTTGCCTTTTTTCTTCGGATTCTCCCCCACCGCTGCGGGGGGTTGAGCGAGCAACCCAGACGTTCTTTGTTGCTGGCTGAGGCCAAACCACAACAATGACCTTCTTGACTTACTCTGAGAGTATACTCAGGAGGTCCTGTAGGTCATCTAGTCCAACCTGCTGCTCAAAGCAGGGGGAAGGCTGAATTCAGAACAGGGTTTTGTTCAGTTGATTTTGAAAAGCATCAAGGACAGAGTTTACACAACTTCTCTTGGCTGCCGGTTCCAATGCCTGACTGCCATTGAGGAATTTTTTTTCTTTATCTCTCATCCTTCTGAGGATGCACCTCGGTAAAGAGCTGTGCTTTGGATTCTCTTTGGTACTGCAAGGCTACTCTTAGAATTTCCCTAAGCCATCTTTACTCCGGTCAGAACCGTCTCTTAGTTCTATTAATAGTTAGCAAACCCTAAGGAATTTGGAAGTGGTTCAGAAGGGTATATAGCATGCTTGGTTATAAAATGTGATTGAAGATGACATTAAAATAGTCTTTAAAAAAAATAATCAATGAATCAATGCTGCTTCAAATAGATATACTTTCCTCATGTATATAGTTTTTGATTGTCTTATTCCATGTATTCTAAACAAGGTTAGAGAAAGGGCAATGTGTTTTCATGCTGACTTTGGCGGCTCTTTGAGTGCTTTTGGCTCTGATATCTCTCAAAGCAGAACTTAGAGTCAGGATTATTTGCAGGGCTGACTGCTAGCTAGTGATGAGTTGCCAAGTTATGATGGTTCAGACAACATATAGAGCAGCCATGCAGTAGAGGTTTTGGAGATCTCTTTTTTTTTCTTGCTATGATTTGGAGTAAAACAGAGAAAACATTGACTAAAAAGATGGAAATTGTGTAAGTGGACAGTATCAGTTTTCTTATTTTTGAAGCAAGTCATGACAGACTATTTCTGTAATTTGTACAAAAAAACCCCCAAAACAATAGGCCTGTGATGTTATGGATTATGAGCACTTAAGCTTTTGTGGAACTTGTGTGTATGGAGTACATTTATAGATTTTTCATTTTCTTGACATTAACTCTTCCCTCTGCCATCCCCATTTCCAGCCCCTCGACCAGGAGTTACCTGGAAATCTCCCCAAAATTTTTAAAAGACTATTATTTGTAACATGAGTCTCCATTTATTTCTTATTTTAAAGTTTTTTCAGAATTATCAGAGAGTATTTTACATGTGTCTCTATTTAGGTAATGGTTTCTGTTTATCTTATGCTACAGGTTGTTGCTGTCTTGTTGAACAGTATTAAAGGAGCAACATGATGTTCCTTGCATCAAGCTGTGAAATGTTCTGCTTTCTGCAATTATAAATTGATTGTAAGAAATATCATATACAAATGTTGGAAAGTCCACATCTTCTGCATGACTATGCATGTCCGTTACTGGATCAAAGTGTAGATTTTTTCTTACAATATCTACACAGAGTATGACCTATCCTACCTTGCTCAGTATGTCATGCTATAGGTAGCATGTCCTTCACCATTTCAGTTCCTCTTAATCTCCTTACTTTGTTAGGACACTTTGCTGCTTTGTGTTTCTTTTTACAGACTTAGTTTTTTTCTTGTCTTCCAGATTGCAGCACCTTTACTGAAGGCATCCTTTAGTTACCTATTAGTCATATCTTAAGCCCCTGAGCATTTTTCTTCAAATCATAATGAAGGTGCCAGTCATCATGGATACCTGCAGTAGACCCAGTGAGGTTTTTATCTTGTAGGGCATGCCCTCCAAGGTATCCTGAGAAGGCAAGTGGCACTGGCCCCTTGAATCTTAGGAAATCCTCTCCTTACTGTCACTAGCTAAGCCTTAGGTGAAGCCCCTCCAAGGTTGATCTGACTGCTTTAAACAGGGCTTGCAGATGAAAATGTCGGCTCAACGCTCAGTACCAGCCAAAGAAGCATATACAACATTAGTAATTCTTAGGAAAATATTAGAAAACAAAACTAAAAACGTTATTATGGCACTGTTAGACACTTGAATCTAGAATGGTACCCGTGCCACCTTCCATCTCTAGGTCCTCCACCTTTACAGTGTTAGGATTTCAGGATACCCATTCTGATAGTTCTTCGTCAATGCCAGAGAGGGCACCCCAAGTCATTCTGACCACAGAAGGCAGTCAGACACAAGTGTGATCAGAACACAGATTTACTCTTCTCCAAGCTTTCTGATCAGGTGCAGGGCTGTGTCCTAGGGTGCCCCTGAATAGCCCCGATCACATTATTTGCTTTACCTTTTCCTCCCCTTTTCCCCTCACAAATTCTTTTTTCATCCGCTTGAAAATATATAGCCTGCCAAGGTTTACAGCTTCCCTATTGACCCAGTTTTGCATGCTTTATACCTTTATTTAGTATTATGATATGGTTGTCCTGTCATTTTTCCCTGGAGCATCAATGGAAAACTTGATACTACCCCTCCCCGCTTTTTAATTCTGCAATATTCTGCCTTTTCATGTTTCAGTCTGATTAGTGGCACAAGGTCAGGGTGGGCCACCTGCATATACAATACTCTCCTTTTGTCATCTCTAGCACCCTGAAATCCTTCATGTTACCTCCCTAGTGGTGCCACAGGTGAGCAGTAGCCGCATGCATGCCAGAACACGCCTGTACACTATCACCTGTTACCATGGCTCACCTGGTACCAAGAAAAGAATATTTTCTGTAGCTTGAATTGTTCCACAGTCATCCCTATTTTTAATAGCTTTCTCTCACGTTATTGTTAATACACATTTCCTTATGCCTTCTGTTTTACTATTGTATTTAGAGAAGGGCGATGTTGAAGTTGGATACATTATTTAATTTATTCCTAAAATACTAATGAAAATATTCTTTCTGTCAGTCAAAAAATACATCCACATTCAGGAATTTAAACCTGTTTCTGTTTTGTTCAGGAATTCGAAAGAAAAGAGTACTAAAAATTACAGCAGCATTTTTTTAACCTTTCAATGAAATAAGAGTAATGAATTTTTTAAATTGCTTTACTCTTAGTTGTCATGATGAATCTTTGCAGTTGGTGGCTGGTTTTGATCAGAGACAAAGATGGCACCCTAAACTTTGGAACTACTGATGTGCTTTTTTTAAATAGACACACAAGTTTATAGCTGGAAAAAAATAGCAATGGGGAAAAAAATAAAGTTATAACTGTTGAAGTCAGCACAAAACATGAAATGGGGAGCTTGGGATTGGCAGTACGCTGCATTTCTAAAACCTATAGCAGTTACTGCATTCCTTTTTGTAATCAGTGGTCACCAATATCCTTAAGGAGAAAAACATAGGAGAAGGAAAAAAGTGTTGCTGGGAAACCTTAGAGAAATTAAAAACAGATTTTTCTCACATATTTAAAAATATCAACAATACATTGCAAAAAGCACTGAGTACTTCTTTAGGTGGGAATAAACCTGAATTTGCAATATGAGATGCATGTAGCTAGGATCTATTTAAAGCTTGCTTTGCAACTGTAACTGCATCCCAATTCCAGTTCTTTACTGAAGAGAGCAGAATATATAAAATATTAATATTCATTAGTATTAACTTTCTTAGGACACTAATTATTGCCACAACTCAATGCCTCTTGGTTATGTTTCCATTCAGTACAACACTTTTCAGTTTGAGATATGTTTTTCTCACTTTATATCGAAAATGCCAAGGAACAGACAGATGGAAATAACTTGTAAACCGTTCCTTTAGCAGCCAACTGAATTTGGAGGCAGGTGTGTTTCACGTACTGCCTCTAGTGATGTGCATCAGTGAAAAAATTTAGAAGAAATTTGATTATTTCAATGTCTAGAGCCTGTTCTCTGTGGTGTTGCAATGCAAGTTGTCCACCTAGCTTGAATAAATATGACTTTAAAACCCTGGCAGTTGTAAGTAAATGTGAAAGATTTTCACTGTACTTCTGTCTTTCCTTTCAAAAGATACCACTTCTTTTTTTTCACGTTCAAAGGTTGACACTTCTTTATGTATAGGGCAATTATATTTCAGCTATTTGCTGACTTGTAGTTTTCCAAAATATTCAGCTTAGCTACTGAACATGCCTTCTGTGTGTCTAAAATAGCACAATGGGCTTGGTTTGGGGGTTGGTTTTTCTCATGTGCCAGTATTGAGTATTGTTACTCATCAATATAATTTTGAGGTTTCTAACTTTTTTCTAAGATAATCATATTTTGCAGCATAAATACAAAAGATGGAGTAATTTAATTTTTTTTGTCCTTACCATAGTTCACATAATATTATCTCTAATTTTTGCTGTACTCAAACTTTGTATAAACTGAAGACTATTTATACAAATATTTCTGTCTTCCTGTAAGTCCATAGCCTTGGATCTCAATTTTTACAAGTTCCCATTTAATTACATTTCAATCTATATCAAAGACGTTACCCTAATATTTTCAGACATTTTAAGCTTTTCTGTTCTGGGGGAACCCCATTGCATTACTATTATCATTCTGATAACTTTAAAGTTGTCTTTAAAGAGAAAGAGGTTCAAAAGAGGGTTTTGAAGGTCATAGCAACCTCACTAAATTTCTAGCAGACAGATGTAAGCATATAGGGCTTTTGTTCATGTCCTGCCATTGCTTCTTTTACACAGTTTGATTTCTTCAGCAGGCGTGCATGTCATACCCAGACCAGAGACAGCGTTTCTCTTAAACCATTTAAATAAAGAAGATAGGACTAAAATGAACATTTAGAAAAAGACTGCATTTTAAATATAGAAAGTTAGTATGATTTTATCTGTGTGTAAATAGTGAAAATAGATTGTTTAGAATTCATTAAAAATAAGAATGTATAATTATTCTAACGGTCTTTCCCTATTTGTTTGCCCTTTTCAAAGCAATGAATTGCTTTCCATTTACTTGGTTGTGCTTGGTTGCGCTTTCCATTTGTGGGCAAAAAAAAGTGTCCATATAGAATGCTGTATAGTTCTCCAAAAAGTGAATACATTTTTTTTTATATAAACTTCTTTTGTATACTGTTGCCATCTTAAATTGTATCAGAAGTGAAATAAGAAAATTAATACTTAATCTTACAGATAAAAAAGTTGGTTTGAGATTGCATCTGGTAGACATTGTTGGGTTTCTGTGGATTGCTTCTTATGTCACTTTTGTTCGTTGCCTGAGATGTTTTCACATTTGTTGGTTTTAATATGAAGTAGAAATTAGTAACAGGATGCCTCTCCACTGAGAGACTGTCTCAGGAGGGAGATGTAAACTGAGGACACAAATATTTTGAAGCTTTTTAGTCAAAAAGAAGGATTTGTTGGCAGCTGGTACGAGAAAACACTTTGAGGAAAATAACAAAGTTTGCTTGTGGTTTCCTTTTAAATCTAAAAATTAGTTGTTGTTGCCTGTTGGTTCATGTTTTCCCCATTACAAACAGCGGCACCAAATGGTTTGTTTGGGTGAATTAGTGGACAATGGCAAAAATTACTTGTACAGCAATTCTGCAGTACGCTACCAGTGAGAATTTAAAGGGGAAAACTGTCAGGGATATGTATGTGTGTGTGTGCAAATACATCTCATTTTTAAGTTTAATTTTTAATACCACATTGGTATTTTTAGGATTATGACATTTCTAGAGAGATCTATAATTCCACAGGGCACAAAATTCAGGATTGAATACAAGTTGACAACACCTCATGAACTGATTATTTATGTTTGCTTTATGATCTGACTAGTATTTGTGGCCCAACTTGTGCAAAATGGGAGTTGCAGATTTCCTGAAACTCCAATACAATTTCTCCCCGTGTCATCTTGAAGAGGGAAGTGCTAAAAACAACAAGAACAAAATAATCAGTTTCAACAGAGTATGTTATTCTGCATGACTGTGCTTGTGTCGAGTGTAAATGTGTCTTGTTGAAGGAGAACATTAGCATTGTTTGGATTTTTTCCTCCAGCTCAGAAAGATTTTGCAGTTTACCTTTTTATTGTTCTTCACAGTAAATTGTTTGCATTCCCTTTCCTTTGTTAACTGGAGGGCTCATCAAATGACTGAAGAACAAGATGAGTTATTTCTGAAACACTGAATTTTCTTTTCATGATAGCTTGCAGCTGAGGAGGGAAGGGGTGAGACGGTGGGGGGGAGGGGTGTGTTTCGTCCTAATTACTAATTACTGTTGAGTCAACACATCGTCTCTACTGAGCCTTCAAACCTAGGTTAGGTCTTGCACTGTCCTGTGCCTAAATATTTGCACAGTATGGGGCCTTTTGTTTCAAAATCAACAGTTACTTCTTTTGGAAAATGGCAATCTGGCTAAAAATCAACTTCAGAACGGAAGTATTGTTTAATGGCAGTAGCAGGAACAACAAAAGTTATCTGTTAATGTCGTATCTAAACCCTCACCGTGTCTCAATGGCGGCTCAGACAAGAGGCATCAGTCACTGTTCTTACACAGAGTGCCTTTCTTCATAAAGGTATTCTGTCTTTTGGCACTGCTGCCTGGAGAGCAGTTCCCTGTGCGTCTTGAGCTGGTTTTGACCCAAGGATATTCGCCATTAGCCAGTTTCAATGCTCAAGTGTTTTGAGAAGCACTTAAGCTATTCTTTCATCCTGCTTGCTCCCTGTACAGCAGCTGTTGGGGTGAAAGAGCCATGCGAGGGGATGGCCATGTTCTATATTCCCATCTGGGTTTGTGGCTGTGCTATTAGTCACATCAGGAGAACTAATGCCCTTTTTTTTTTTTTTTTTTTGCTTTCTAGCCTGACAGACGGCACAGCCACTCAGGCAGCTCTGCTGGCAGAGATGGGGAGGGCAGGAGCTAGCTGCGGGAGAGAAAACGGAGGAAGGCAGGGAGGATGGGAATAGCTTAAGCTGTCCCTGGATCCTTGTTTTATGAAACCATAGTTTAAAACAATGCATCTGCATACAGAAATAACCTGAGAGATAACTAACTGTTCTGCCAGGAGCCAACTGAAACAAGCTACTTCCTTCTACCTTAAACAAGAAATAAGATACCATCTCCCAGTGAAGTTGAAGGGAATTTGGTTTGAATCATCCTACGTGTTCTTAAATAGGTTTTAATGACTCAGCAGTGTTATTTGATTGTATCACTTCACTTTTTTCCTGGAATAATCTGTACTCTATACAGAACTGTGCCTCTAGTCCAGCTTCATCATAGACCTGGGAGGAGGACTGGCTGACCTGTAATGGTTTGCATTTGGGTAACATTTAAAGGTCCTAAGTGACACAGGGCCACTCTGTTTTGATTTATATACTGAGACGTGACTTGGTCAAGAGCTTTGCAGAATTCTTTTACACATTCTACTCAGCCACAAGCTGTCTGATCAGTTCCAGTCTATGTTACTGTGATGGATAAGTATTTTTTGCTTTTTCAAAAATTGTTAAATTTTAGAAAAATCTTTGGGGTTGGTGTATGTGAAGTTTTGCTTCGAGTAGAGAGCTTTTTATTGATTTTATAAGGTACGTTCACAGCAAGTACTTTGGTAATTGAATGTTATGACATCTTTGTCTCGTAGATAATAGCAGGAAAGATCCTATGAGTTAATAAGGATTGAAATGTTTGAGAGACAGTAATTCTGGATTCCTAGGGCAATAGGTTATGTTAGAAATGAGAAATGTGATTCTGGAGTTATAAGAGCTGTAGAGCTATCACTTGAATTATTCTTAAGGGGCATAAATATGTACGTAGTCTAGACAGTGCTACTTTTGCACTGGCAGGGTCAGCTGCAAGTAGATGCTAATACAAGAGCTGATTCCAAAACAGAGAGGGGAAAAAATAGAAAAAGCCAAAGATGAAGAATATGCTGGAGGCCTCAAATGTTAGTTCACAGTGTGTTTTGGAAGAGTCATCCAGAGGTCTTTCTACAAGGGAAAAAATGAATATTGAAGTAATCCAGAACTACTTTTTAAATAACATTGTAATGCTTGCCTTTCTTCTCAAATTTTTCCTACCTAACCATCAGATTATGTGTATACATTACAGTTCCGCTATGGGACTTTGCTTGCGTTTGGAAATATAGCCTGTGTTTGAGTGTTAATATACCCCAAATAATTATAGAGTCATTAATTGATGCTTGAATTAGAATGCTGGAAATGTCTGCACTGTTGCTTATATTGAAATAGTATGATAAAATATAATCTATTTAAATATTGCTCTTATTTTGTGTAGAAACTTGAAAATTTGAGTACCCAGTTAGTCTATGTCATTTATTAATAGAATTAATAATCAGTCATATGCTTATGCAATTAGCAGTTCATCTGTGTAGGCCATCAGGACAAAGCCTGAAGGGCATGCCCCTTTCACTCAGCTGCTAATATTAGTTATAGAAAAAAAGAGAAGTACCCCTGACATCAGTTGTACCTTGCTAAACTGACTTCATTAATAACCCAAATGATCGTGGCATTGCTGAACATGCCGTCTGGAATCAAAGCAAAGCTTTGCTATATGCCATGCCTTACTAACTTAGTCCTTTCACAAAGCATGCTGAATTCCAACAGTCCTGAAGTCATTCCACAATCTAGATCCGTGATCATTCCATCTGGTGTCGCCAGTAGCTCAGGCCAAAGGGTGGCATTTTGCCATTGCTCTGTGTGGAAAAGTCAGTAGCTGCGGGGAGGGTTTGCGGAGGAATTTGGGATGAGTGGGACTAGAGGGCTTGAAGGCTGCTCCTGCTTCCTCAAGTCCAACAGTGAACAAGCACATCTGGCAAAGGCCGGTGTTCAGGTATCCACACTGCGCATATGCATCATTCTACAGGACTACGTTGTTGAGTTAGGACTAATCGTCTTGTTAGTATACAACTGCGAAAAGGAAAGCTTTAAACATACACTAGGTTTACGTGCATGAATGTGTTACTTTACTTCCTTACAGCTTTAAAAACACAAGAGAATTAAACCGATTGTTTGAAAAAAAGAAGAAAAAAAGAGAAAGCTAAGCTGTAATATTAGCTAATTGTCTTTCAACTGGACTTCTACAAGAACAAAATTTATTGTTACCAGCAGTTGTTTGAAATGTTTCTGCAATGCCAGACATTTAAATACAAATTAAAAAAACACCTCAGGGCTGCATTGAAAGTGAATGAATTACACTGGCAGCTAGTGTTAGTATTATTACTATTACTTCTTTGTATTGTAGCAGTACCTAGCAATAAAACAAATATTTATACACGTACATCACAGTACATTCTTGGTGACTGCAACTTTTGGATCTAAAAACCAAATAAGGTGGAGCATAAGGATGTGTTTTTGCCTGGCAGCTGCATGTGATTTCTCATCACTGCCCTAAATTCTTTTGTACTTGGCAGTATACAAATATTTGAGTCAAAATCATCCATGTTCTGAGAGATTTAGTCTAAGGTACACTACAGAGTTGCAGAGTGCAGTGCAGTTACAGTTTTTTGGTATTTCTTATTTTTTCTTCTGTTTTTATTATTTGGGGTTTTGCTGCTTTCTTATTAAAGTAATTTAGTAGATCAAAGTTTGAGGATAGTTGACCATTTTTATGAGCGTGTTTATCAGTGGATTGACAACTTTACACACTTACACATACAATAATTATAAATTGTTAACTGTTTTTGTGTACTATAAATTTCTTCTTGTAGATGCTTGGGTCTTCTCAAGAATGTTTCCTGTGTCACTCTTGTTTTTGCTAAGAATGTCTTTGATAAACTGAAATGTCATGCTTTTGACAGACAGGTTTAAAGAACTATATTTGAGTAGTCCGTGGAAGGAATTCAGTGGGTTTAAAGCTTTTGGGGTCTTTTCAATTGGACTGGCTCCTGCTCTTGTTGATAGCAACAGGCATGTTAGCATTTCATGTTAATACTTATTTTCACATAGGCAGAATATTTGCAGCAACTGATATTTGTTAATAACCAGACAAATTAAAGGTACTAAGTGGCAAATTTTTATTGAGACTGTCCTAAATGTAAAGTTTTGTAGAACCATTAAAAGAGGATGTTTTGTGGCAAAGATTTTAACCTATCTACAGCATATGTTTTTATAGAAAGCTTCACTTTTCACTTAATGGAGATGTTAAACCTTTTTCTGATGCTCAGTAATAATAATAATATAATGGTATTTGTGAAAATAAGCACTGATTTATATGAGAATGCTTTTTATGTACATATCTGCATATGTTTAAGGAAAAATCTGGTCCTTACAGTGGCTAGATAAATTAATATTATTGTACTTTATGCAGTAGGGAATTAGGCTGTGGACATTGTCATTCATGCACTGATACCAAATCTGGGTGGAACTGAGAAAGGAGCATATCTTTATTCCTGAGTGCAAGTCATGCAAGAAGTTTTTTGTTTGCTTTTGTGCAAACACCGATTGCACCTGTGTCACTGGTGTCCAGTAAAGATTACAGTACAGTTACTACTTTCTTAAGATACCAAGGTGATAGTACAAGCAGATTTGACAGCTGCTAATTGACCAAACCCCTCTCTGCTGATGGACAGTTTGCTCTAAGTGACAAGAGATTGACCTCTTAAGCAGTTTATATCTCTTGGTGAGAAATGAAAACTGGTATTTTAGATGTTCCAGGTAGGTCTACGGACATACGCGTCTTTACCAGGTAAGATAAATGTTTGCCCACATAGATGCGAATAACTCTTCTTCAGACTCTTTCAGAAAGGCAGTTCTCTAAGCTTTATTTGAATAAGATTCCAAATACCTTTCCTATACCTGATCTATTAATTGGCACTCAGTGTAAATAAGTAAGTAATAAATAACTGAAGTTTATTTTATTCTGTCCTCTACTGCGTGCCATCCTTCTTGCTTTGAGTTTCTCTCTGAAGAGTTTATAGTACAAAAAAACTTGGGGGGGGTGTAAGTGTTGATGCCACACAACAATTGGAAATATATATTTTTTTAGTATATTGTGTAATTACAGTATAATTACTGGCTGGATACATGATCTGACTCGCTGGCTAATGATGTCAAGGGAAAAATTCTCTCATCTGAGGCAGGTACATTATCTTTATAGGGATAACATAAAGAACTCCAGTTACTGTACCGATGGGCAGCTGTTCTTCTAATTGTAGAAATTAATGGAGTTTTATTGATTAACAGTAGTTGACTGTTTTCCTTACCTGTGCACTTTTATCTTCTAGCTGATCCACAGTCAAGATGAAATAACCACAACAGTAAATGATCAACATAAGCTGAATAACTTGTTTAAAAACTTTTTTAATCATGCTTTTAAAAGAGTAAATCCCTAACATAGAGCTTATTTAGATGAACTAGATGGTCTTCGTTTTGTCCTATGATTATTTTTTTTTTTAATAAATTGGGGTATTTGGGAAGAAAACTAACACAGCTTCAGAGCCAAGTCATTAACTAAATTCAGATGCTTTTATTTATATTATGTTTAAAATGTGCTGTCTGGACAAGCTTGATAATGTAAACTGTACAAAAGCAAGCTGGGTCACACTTGGTAATCAACTTTTCTGTGGTATTACAAAGTTGCTTTGTGCAGTCCTGGACCCTTTTACTAAGCCATCAAAAAAACCTTTGAATTTTTCAGCGTCTTCTGTACAGAAAAATATTTCAAGATCTATGAACTAACTTGCTTCTCTTGTAATGGAAGAAAACACAAACTTAGCTTAATTTCTCTCCTAAAAATGCCTTTCCTCCAGTCTACTTCCTTCAGATTATTGAAAAATTTGGTCACGATTGTTTCTTCCCAAATTGTTGATTCTTCATGCTGTTCTGTAATATGGCATCTTTTTTCCTTTCGTAATACTGTCCTTGACTGGTTTGTATCTCTTTGCTGAATTAGACATATCTGCTGATTTCCACACAGTGCTTTATATTAAGTTTATTATCAAGAAGTGTTTCATTATACTTAACTGCAGAGGTAGGGTAGGGGTTTCAAAATACAATACAGTGAAAACTAGTATGTCAGTAAACTTGTGGAGGAAGAACAAAACTACTGAGCTCTACTGGTTTACTGGTGGGCTTCCACTGAAAGAAATGCCCGGGTGCAGCCTTAACGCTGTCCTGCAAAAAGCAAATCAATTAGTATGTCCTGGACTTGGAGCTGTGCAGATACCTGTGTAGGGGATGATGGCTCTATAGCCATCTGAGTATTAAAGCGGTGCATAGAAGTTCAATAAAATAACAACTAAGCCCAAAAAATTTAATCTAGGAAAATGGGGTTATTTAAACTTAAAAATGCAAAGACAAAGCCAGAGCTAATTCAGAGGATATGATTCTTCATTTTAAGTGGATAGTCAATAACATCTGATACAGGAGTAAACGATGGGGAATGTACTGTCCCTGAGTAGCAGGTGGCAAGCTTGTTCTGTGTATATTCTTACACTGATCAAGAAGTCTGGTAGACTTGTTTCCAGGAGGAGAACAGGCTTTTGTGAGCTGTGCAGCATCCCGGCAGGCAGTTCCAGATGACACATTTGACAGGATCGCACTGCAGTTGATCTGGTAGCAGCAGAAGCATTCTTTGGTTTCTGGACTCCTTTCTAGCCTCTTGCCCATGGCCTGCTGTAATCTTCGAGTTTGCCAGTGCCTGTGTCTGAGAGAGTGGCATTAATAGGTGAAGATCATTTTGGAACCTAGCGGTAGTGCAAGGTGTCCAGTGGGGAAAGGCGCAGTCTCTGAAGGCAGAGAGAGCAGACCTGTGAGTCTTTGCAGCTGTTCTGGAGAAGTGTATTCTAATTTCCAATATACCCATTTACTATAGAAACAAACACGGAATAAAGTACCTTGGTGCTGTTGCTTTGAGAAACATTGGTTTGTAAATGTGCACACATCATTGGTCAGGAGTATAATTTTTCATAAACTGCTGGAAATCTTTTCCCTCAGACAATTTTAAAGAGAAATAATGGAGAGAAGACTCGTCTCTTCCCCAGCAAGGAAAAAAGTAAAGAAAAAACATCTGCAATTTCTGTGTTCGCTAAGTGTTTATTATGTACCCCTTCCTGTTCTTTGCGAGGTTTCATTTTCATTTAGTTCTATTTTTCCTCACATTTTAAAAATGAACCTCTTGTATGTATTTAATTTATTCCCAGTCTACTGTAATTAAGTTGCAGATAAACATATGGTTACCATATGACAAAGTAATATTGAGAGGAAATGCTTTATAAGAGACACAAGAGTATGTGCGCTTGGGCCTAGGTGATGCTGGCTTAGCTCTTCTGTAGACATACAGCCTCAATCTAATTATGAATATGCAAATAGTATGGTAAATTAATAGTCACGTAGCAAATAGTGACAAACTGAATCATCTACTGTAGAATCATGGTTGAATCCAGCATGAAAAAAAATGTTATGGAAATGTGAAAGAAGGAAAATAAATGGCAATGAAAATAAGAGTAGGAGCCAAAAAAGAGAAGCTGTAAATCAACTGAAGGTGAAAAGAAAAAAATAACAAAGCAAAGAAACTTAATAGGCAATTTGCTGATGCTACACGGGGTTTGGGCTGGCAGTGAGTAAGGCTTCCTCCCAGCTGGTTTCAGGTCCTAGTGTAGAGCACTGACTTCCCCTGAAGAGGTAGTTGTAAGGTTGAATCTTAGCGAAGTGATCTGTAACTCTTGAGTTGTAGATCTTGCTAAAAGATTCAGATCTGAAACTCGGGGGATGCAGAGCAGTTTTCACTCAGGTACCCAGCTGTACGTGTGCTACTGGAGGAAACCAGGCATAGCCTGAGCTTGTGAGGAAATTGGGGTAAATATTTTCTGCAAAGATTTCCCCTGTCCAGGGTGTCATTCGTACTGTTATTCCTCAAGTCTGCCCCCAAAATTCTCCTTTCCTCTACTTTCCTCTCTACTAAAAAGGAAACATGTATGTTGGTAGTATCGCTTGATTTTTTTAGTTTTAAAAGAAGGGAGCTGAGCAGTGTGTAGGATGTCATATGACTGCCACATAGGCAAAACTACTGTTTCATTGTGCACTTCTTTTTACAAACTTGTTCTTTGCTTCTAATCACACTTGTAGTTTTGTGTAATTTCCATAACACAGATCACCAGCAGGACTGTTTTACTTGACTAAAATGTTTACTTAGATGGGACGATGGAAGATGTGTTTATTCTGAGACATAATTACGAGTGGCAAAGTTTCATAAATCCATTTTGCAAATACAGTGTTTTTACACTGTGTAGTTTAGTTGAAGGGAAAAGTGCATTATCTTTTCTTGGTTTCAGTTCCTGTAACTGCCCAAAATGAGAAACTTCATGGTGTCTTTGGAGACCTTTTATGCTTGAACTTTCAATGTGCCATTCTTTGAATACTTTGAAGATATTATGATTCTAGCCCTTGCAAAACATTTTAGGCAGTTTTCAGTGCAGACATTGAAAAAAATATATAGCATGCAAAAACATTTATAAAATGTTTCTCTCTTATAATTCATATTTTATTGTTTAAAAACAGGTTTTGTCAAAGTTTTTCTCATGCAGTAGTAGATACAACAGCTTATTTTCATAGCTATAATTTATTACATATCCCAGTTGCTTCAGGTTGATATTTATGCTTATCAAAAAATAAAAGCATGCTGCCATCTTCCTAAGCATATGATAACGATCTGATCAAAGTTGACTCTGATGTGCCAATAATGGTTGTAGTTTTAGGCTTTAACTGGGATTTAGTTAAACACGCTGTCTGTTTCCTGGAAAGATTGCCATATTTTACTCTAATTTAAATCATTGACCATAGGTTACAACATTGTTATCTTTCAGGCACCGGTCAAACTGTCTTTGTTTGTCTTCATAAGGCCACATGAAGTGGTGATGCAGAAGCTAATAGTACACCCCACTTGAGCATCTTGCCACTAGAACACATTGGTTTGGACACAGAACTTTGTTTGGTGCTGAAGCTTTAGCAATATGTGTTTCCTAGCATGGGTATTTGAGGTTAGTCCTGGGAAAAAAAATAAATCAGGTCAAATGGGACTGTGGTGATGTTAGAGTTCCTCATGTTTCTATGTCTGTTACTCAAGTCTGAATCTCATTATGACCAAATGGCCAACAGGAAAATATTATTCGAGCACACACAGCCCTCCCCAAAACATCAGTGTTGTTAATCCAACAGATATGGGACTCAGCCATACTTTTTCTTTAAAGCCAAGTATAAAAGTGAGTAGAATTTATATGGGATTATTAGTTTTTTAAATATCTTTAACATTTTAAGTATGAATAGATCTCTGCATGAGAAGAGGCAATAAATGGAGATTTGCATCTTGTGGAATTACAGTAAAATTATACTACAGTGCAGAAGGTGGAGTTGATCAAGTGGGCTTTGTGCAGTGCTAGCTACTGTCTGAGAAATAGAGATATATTTTGTGTTACATTAAGTGTTTCTAATGTTCCATATGTTTTATTATAGAGGGAATTGGAATGAGAGATTTTTTCCTTGAACCTAGGTATTCAAATTATTTGTAGAATGCTACCTCAGCAATTATGTTTTGTATTTCTCACTCTACTTGCATGATTTTGTGGCACTTGAGGAAATGGTTTAGTGGTGGACTTGGCAGTGTCAGGTTTACGGTTGGACTCGATGATCTTAAAGGTCTTTTCCAACATAAACAATTCTATGATTCTATGAAGATCTATCACAAATTCATATGATGGACAGAGACAGATCAAGCAAGGAGTGGGACACTGATTCCTGAAGCGTGCTATTATAAGATATAATATATTATCCTGTAACTGGGATGCTGATAAACCTCCTTGCTCTAGAAACTAAAATTAAAAAAAATACTGATTTTTAGTGAGATCCCAGTTCTGCCTTGCTCTGAGTAAGAGACTAGCCACAGCATTGCTCCAAATACCAGTAGACAATAATGGTGTAATTCTGGATAAATCACTTTATAAATGTTCCTCTCTTGCTGTAGTGGAATTCATATTTTTAAAAAAACCTTGCAAAAATAGTTTTAAACTGTGAATCAAACATGTACATACACAGAGTAAATGGCTGTACAAGGGAAAAACAGCGGATTGAGGATTTGCCGCACCTTCTAATTCTTGTCCCATTGGCTCATTACATACCTTAAAGCAAAAGTGCATGTGTAAAAGCTTAAGTGTAGTGTAATCAATACGCTACGTACCAAATACAGATTTTAGGTAATATAGAATTTGTTTCCACAGAAAGATATCAAAGAGAATATGAAATGACATATAAAGAATACTTTCTTTTTCAACCAAAAAAACATGTGGCATGGGATAAAGTGTTTTTTCCTTCAAAATGTAAATGTTTAAACCTTACAAATACCCTACTAGCTCCAAAAGACCTTTGTTTCCAGGATTAAGCTGCTGAAGAAACAAAGATTTAAACATGTCAGCCTGTAAGGTAAACATACTCAGTTGGATTCTGAGGAATATCCCATGAAAGTAAGTTCTAAGTAGTTTTCTCAAAGTAAGTTATATTACTTTCTATAGTCGTTTTTTTCTGATATCTTACAGGTCTGTATTTTACCTGTGCAACTGACGCTTCTGAAAAATAGAGGAAATTCATTCAGTTTACATTTGCATCAGTTTACATAAACAAGAATAAAACTTGGTAGACAAAGCTAGTCAGTTTAACAATGACTTAATAATTTATGTTGATGTTGGGTGGTTATTTAAGGAACTGGTGTTTGTTTATTTGTCCAGATTTAAAGCAGTGGAGGGTGCTTGGTTTGCCCATAGTTGACATTGTCCTTATAACACTGGAACCATTTAAGTAAGGGTGGCAGTCATAACGCTGGGTTTCTTTGTAAAAAAAGTAAACATTTGTGTTCCTCCTGTTTTTCTAATGCTTCCTGTTTGCTGGATACTAAACAAATCCCTAGGGAGGGAGAGATCTACTAATTATGCTCATACATTTAGATTATAATTACTGTGTTTCTTTCTTTACGTACTTTTTAAAAGCTGCTTTAAATGAAACTTGAGGTGAAATCTAATCTAACATGTAGCATATTAAAACAAAAAAAATCCTTCTGTAGGAGTTTTTCCCTTTGTGGGCCGTTTGTCTTTCAGTTCATCAGACTGGAAGCCTTTTACTGAATGTTGTGATACAGCACTTCCCATAGTAAAATTTCGGACTTTTCAGGCTTTGAGCCTGTAGTGTTTACAGTATTCTATTAAAAATTTGCAAACACTGCCATTGTCCAGCAAAAACTTTCACATAAAAACCTTCAATTAAAGCATGTGACAAACACGCAGCATCTGCAGGCAATCGGTTTCTCTACTCCTTGTGTATTCTAAAGGTTTCAGACTTTTCCTGCTGATTTTCAGTTCAAAAAAATTCTCAAAAAAACCCACAACTTTGAGACAAAAACCTTCTCAAAACCATGGCTATCTAATACATCTTCCTTCACCTACATTACAGGTTTTTATTTCATCCTTGTATTCAGATTTTGAGTGTACATCAATTTATACAGCGCTGTTCTTGCCCAGTCAAGCAGTGAAGAGGAAGGAAAGAACAAAAACTAGGATGCCTTTCTTTTTAGATAGAGTGCTAGTCATTTCTCAAATACATTGTCTTGGCAGACTGCTTTGTCTTACCTGTTGAAGTCTGAGACATGCATGTTTGTACCAGGAAAGTTAAATTTCTTGGAGAAATTTTTCATTGACTTCGGGCTCGTCACCATGCTTTAAAAATACAGGAAAGTATAAATCCTTGTTATATATTCACATTGGTGACAGCTGTCTTGCAGGATAAGATATTTTAGTTAACTGAAATGCATTAACAAATGTATTGTCCAGTATCTAAAAATGAAACTCATCAAAGTAACTTAAATTACATTTCTAGAAAGATAATTGAAAATGTATATGCGATATTCGGTTTATGAGAGATTAACATAGTTTGTGATTTGAGGATGAGTTCTCGGTGAAGTTAGCACCAAATATTTTAGCAATGTGCATTAAGGACAGATAAATTGTAAGATCAGATCTCATAAATGGAACTGTAGTTACCTGGGCTAGCAGAAGGCTTAGGAAAAGTAGAAGTACAGTTTCAAAAAATGTAATTGCTGCACTTACTTTCATTTTGTAGCTTGGGGATTGCCGTTTTTAAGTATTTGTAGGACTCGATGATGGTAATAGTAAAATTATTCCTTTTGTTATTATCTGAGTTAGACTACTGTGACTTAAAAAACAGGCTGCTGTTGAAGCTGGAGAATGAGGCTGTGGGAGAGCACAGAATTCCGGCCATCTCAGCAGGAGCGCGTGGGGCCATGCACTGGGATGGCTCCCCGCTCCGTGGCTGCTCGAGGGATTGACCGCAGTGTTTGCGGTGGGCAGCAGACTGGTGGCAGGGGGGTTGATTGTTTAATGCTTCTGGAATTCAGTCATGTCATTACTGGTATTCTACCATATCTAGAATTTTCATCATTTTTGCAAATAATTTGTATTTGAATTACTGAAGTTACATTGATGTTGTTATTTAAGGCCTTGATGCTACCACCATGTGTATGACTTGAGTGGATGATAATGTGGCCTTAGCTGGGCAAAGCATATAAATCACCCCAAATCACAGCCTTAATGGAAGATTTAGAAGTACCTTACAGCTATGGAGGGACTCACAGTAGCATGACTTGCTTAGCACTTTTTATATACAGTCCTTCTTACAGAATGCCAAGTTCAGAATTAGTAGTAAGTGTGAACTATTGTTCCACGTAAGAGCAGAGTAGCGTATTTTCTTGGTAAGTGGGTTAGAAGCAAATTTGTCTGTGTTTATTATAGCTTCTGCCTTGCTAATTTTCCTTTGCATTCGTAGTCATGGCTCTTACACTGGATAACTTAAAACATTTTCCTTAGAAGAGCTTTGGTACACAGAAAATTGCAATGCAATTTTAAATAGCTGAAGCATAATCTATTTTGTTTAAAAATAGATACTACAAGTGTGTTCACTCAGATAGCTGTGTATGTGTGTGTAAAATCTGTCATGGGAGAAAGGGAAGACTGTGTATTCCATCATGATGGTCGTCCCTTTGTGATTTGAGACGGTTTTAGAGAAAAGTTCCCATAAGATTCCCTGCTTGGACTCCTGAAGGAGCTGGAAAAACGATTTCCGTCCAGAAGTAATAATAGCATGGGCTTTTGGTTTTGATCATGAACTGACATTTAGAAGTCATCTGAGGAAAGATATTTCTTGATTAAAGTCAGGTTTTGCTTAATGCAGTTGTAGCTGCTCTTTCCCATCTGGTATCACACTACTTGATGTGCTATCTTGCAGTTGCCCGGTGTCCAGTTTACAAGATCCCATAGGAGTTACTGACTTTCCCAAGTGACCTTTCAGTGGATCCGGTCGTTCTGTTACTCTGCTTATTGCTTGGCTTTTCTTTTCCCTGGGGAAAAAAGTTGCACAGCAGAGAATATGAGGTGATAATCCGGTACCCACAAAGCCTATTTGGAATTGTAGTTGTCAGGACTATTGCGGCTTGTGCATACTGTGTGCCTGGTTTTTCATTTACATGCCAGATCCCCACATTTTACCTGTGGGATACGGACATTACATTTTATATGTGGAATATGAAAGGTAGATTGTGTGACGGCATTTCCTGGGTTTTACTCCCTAAACTGTCAGTGTTTAAGATTGCTCGCTTAATCCTGGGTGTGGTAGTTTTTCTTCCTGCTCCTGCCACATGGTCACTCGAAGGAGTCACCCTTAGATGGGATGGGCAGCCATCCATCCTTGTGTTCATCTGGGTGAGGTGCTGCTTCGTGCCACTGTTAGGACTTCAGTTTTAGTGTGTATTCTGCCTGGAGAGAGATGTAGGTATTTGTGTTTTGGCTTTTCGGGTGCTTTGTGGATTGCTAAGATACTATCTTTCCTGCTAAAAAGCTGGATTTTATCCCAAATCCTGTGAATCTCACCCAAGATCAGATTCTCACAGCACTCAGATTGATTGCCAAAACCCTGGCATTTATTGATGGTACAGAATAACTCTTGCTGTGTGCAGAACTCACCAACGCACTCTCACAGGTACAAGGAAGCTTTGAAACCACAGAAAATGATACACTTAGAGATTTTTCTTGAGATACCTCTAGTTTCTGTACAATATAAACCACTAGCTGGGGGGTAAATGCGTCGATTATGGCAGCTACGCAGGAACTCCCAAACAAGTCATGGGTGCATCTTGCAGCAGTTTGACAATTGGAACTTTTACCTAGTTCCTCTGATCTTGTGATTCCCAGAGGTCTTAGTATGGGTGGATGAAGATAAAACGTGACTCAGTGTTTATCTATGGTATACGTGGGGTCACTTGTGAAAGAGGAACTTGAGAGTTGAGTTCACCAGATACAAACTAATCCTAAATTTCTAGTATTTGCAACCTGGAGCTAAAGACATCGCTAGATTCTCCGAGACCTATGACACCAGACAAATGCAGGCACATAATGAATATCAAAGACGCGGGTTATTGAGAAGGAAAGCCTTGAAAAACTTGTTTTATTTTGTCGTCAGAGGAGCATAATTCCACAGGGAGTAAAGCTGAAAAAAGATCACCATTCTGCTAGGCCAGTGACCTTAGATCAGCCACGTTTTCACACTGGAACTACTGTGCACTTTGTTGCCCCTCATGGGTCTTTGTTCCCAGGATAGATCACTGGCTGTACGCCCATGGTAAATACAGGGCTAGATACTTTGTAGAAATTAAAACTAGCGAATTCCATGTGTTGTGTGTCATTTGGCAGTCTGCACAACCCCCTTCAGTTTGTCATAAATTCCTAAACCAGAGCAAGGTCACATCTGGTAGCAATTTCAGTCTGCCAGATGAGGCGTAATCCTATAAAACCCAACTCATTTTCTCCAGTGCTTTTCAAAGACGAGCTTTCCTGCTCCTTTTCCGTAAGACAGACCACTTCCCTGCGAACACTGTAGAACGGTTCAGGCTGACGGACTTTTCACACTTTATAAACTGTAATTTTTGGAACACAGCTCTGTGGCCAGTGCATGAGACAGTACAAGCAAGAGTGTTGATGTCTTCACGGCAACAGGCTGCGCCTGGATTCTGGTTTGGTTTGCAATAGCATGTCCTGCAGGATGCAGTAACCATGTTGATGTGTATGCGTCTCCTCATACTCTGAGTAACCTGTCACCTTACACACTGCCTAACTTCTAAAGAATCCCTACAGAACCACTAGTCGGTTTTTCTTTTACGTGCTTTTAAAATAGTTATATCAACAGTTATGAGTCTTAGGTAATTCAAGATATACACGTTGAAGACTGTAAAATATTAGATGCACTAACAAAGTAATGGAACGATGATGGTTCTTTGCACAGTGTAGTAATGAAAATAGCTCTAATCCCTAGTAACATGGAAGTTTAATAGTAGTTGGTAGTTTTATGTATTTTATCATGTTTCTATTGTCCCATTATATTTTGATAATAGTGGTTATTTTGATATCTCATTGCCTTTATTACTTTATGCTTTCAAAGCACTGTATGGAGCTTGGTGATCCAGTTTCTCCAAAGGAATATCAAAACAGAGTGTACTAGTAAGGTTATTTAAATCACAGAGGGGGGGTTGGTGAAATGGTGATGTATTAAAATGTGTTATTAAATCAAATTAACACAACTGTGTTAAAAAATATTCTTCCGAGGTTTCCTAGGTCTTGCACAGGACCTCTAAGGCCTGTTTGTACAAGTGCATGATACTGGTTTTACTTAAATTTGGTTACCTCAGAGGTATCTCTTGATATCATATGCATGAAATTAAAAAAAAAAAAAAGTCAGAATTTTAAACAGTTAGTATTGTTACTCTTAACTATTACAAATGCAAGCTAATAAAATCCATTGCAACTGGAAAGCACCAGCTAGAAACCACCTTGTCTGCTATGATTTTTGTGACCTGATTTATACTCTTTTGAACCTGTTTATTCACAGACCAAATATCCTGACATTGTGACCCTTCCAGAAGGACTGCTGGGAGATTATATCATTCTAAGGAACCCCAAATTTTCTGGGTAAGCCAATAAATACATTTCTTGATTTATGCAGATAAAGAATTGTGAAATGCATAGTGACACTTTATGACGCCTCTAAACACAGAGATTAGATGATGTGTGTTACATTTTAGTGCTGTAACTACATATTAAAAACATGGCCTTGTTAGAAAGTCAATCAATCGTATCGCTACCATGTGTACCCACTCTTTTCAAAAGCTAGGTGGAAAAAAATGAAGGGCTCTAGCAGGCTTTATATTTGCATTTTAAGAAATTTTAAAAAAGAAACCTATTACTGTCATGCTACAATGAAGAGTCTAAATTCAAAGTTTAGGAATGTCGGATGCATCCTCCCTCTCACACATCAGAAACCATGTCAGCTTCAGCTGGATTTGTTCCGTCTTGGTTTTCTTTCTGCATTACATGGCCAGAACCAATGCTAAGGCCAACATCCCTCTCAGGGTGACAGGGTGAGCCACTGGCAACCATCCTTGCTGAGAGAAAGCAGTATTTTCCACCCTGGGGCCTGAGCGAAGGCACTCGTCTCTTCTTGCAGCCTGTCAATTACAGCTCATACGTCTTCTGCAGTAGAAGGTGCCATGCTCACACCTTGCTGAAGCACAGTGCAGCTCTTTGGTCATCTTGCCATTAAAGAATGGAAAGAAAATTGCAGTTACCATGTTACTGAAAGCAACTGTAGCTATATTTTTCCATTGTTTAGGAAGGAAATCAGATGAAGGAGGGGATCGTTGCACTGCCATTTGTTATCATTGCTCTACCACGCCTGCTGAAGTTGTTTGGGCTCCCTGCTGGACGTGTTTTGGCAGGTCTGGGGTTTTAAATAGAGAGAAAAAAAATCCTTGAAGTTGTACATAAGACAATATAATTTTCCTTGTCAGGAATTCTGTGAGGGCCAAGAAAAGTAACTATTTTGTGAAGGGATCAGACTATGCCCTTCTCCCATTACATCTTTGATATAACATGCACTAATTTATATGGAACCAACTAGGAAATAAAGCATAGCTCCCTCCATCATATGTATTTATGGAACTAGCAAATAAACCATAATAGATAGTGCTGTCTCGGTTTAGCCAAATCTGCCATTTAAAACTAAATAGTTTAACTCCAGGTTGCTGAAATGAATAGTTGTTAGACCATCACAGTTAGAAAATAAGCTGCTTTGTTTTACAGTTTCTCTTCATGTTGATAGGTGCCAAGTTCCATTACACGTTCCCTCTCACCCACAATCATTAAATATAAGAATTTACAATCCTTTCAGTGGGTTGGTGGAAAATACACTTGCATATTAATTTGTTTGCTAAATCCCAGAACAAGCTGTGCACGAATTCACAAAGGATTTTAAATGATGAAGTGGCAAAAAGGCTGACAAAGCATATTTAAAGGAAACTTTTAGAGCCATGATTGTTCAAACACCACTGAGAAAGGGAACTTCCTCCTTCCAATGACTCGTGCAGATCAGCTTTGTATTAGGAAAGCCTTACTTTCAATAAAGAATCCTCCTAACAGCAGGGATTGGAGGGGAGCACAAAAGGCAGTAAAGCAGCAAAACTATATGAATGTTGTTCTAGAGTAATCCCTGTGTACTCAACTAGCAAAACTCCCCCTGCAGAAGCCAACTGCCTAATTGTTCACTTCGTATGGTGTAGCTATCTTGTCCCACTGCAAAAGCTGGAAATAATAATAAGCCTTGCAAAAACAACAAAAACAGTCTTGAAAGAGTAATGGTGGTTAAGATTTAAAAAAAAAAAAAAAAAAAAAAAAAAAAAAAAAAAAAAAAAAAAAAAAAAAAAAAAAAAAAAAAAAAAAAAATTAAAAGCAAACAAATGCAGGAATCCAGGCCTTGGATATATTTATCCCTGTGTGTTATTCTGAAAAGGCCATGAACAATATCAGGGTGGACCTTATTGCAAAGCCAGGACATCACTGTTTATGCAAACACTTCTGAAATTATTTTCCCCCATTTTCATGCTGTATCTAGCACAATACCTGACCTCAGGGTGCAGACGGTATGTAAAGGGTGGGAGGGAGGGAAATGCTGTCTCATTTTCTTTCATATCTTGCTTTTTACCACTGCTCCATGGAAACTTACCATTCATGAGAGAGAAAGACAAGAACCGGGGGAAAAAATCCTTGAGGTTGAAAATTTGAATGTACCTGGAAATGATGCAATAACCTTTGCTTGTCAATAGATTACCAATTCTCCTTGGTTCAAAACCTGAGTATTTCTGATTCTCAGAGATGGGTAAGTTGCATTACCCAAGGTGAATTTTGTATAAGAGCATAATGAGCATGAACCACCTGAATACTGTTCTTTCTGCTTTGGAGAAACCTTAAAGACAGTCGCCTAGTTAATACTTAACTAACTTTTCTGTGCATGTGACACAGGTTTGAATTAATGATTGTTTGGAAGATACACATAGACGAGGAAGGGAGAACTACACCTGTTCTGGATCTTCTGACTAAAGTACCGGAGCGAGGTAACATCATTCACTCCAGAGACCCTTTCTGAGCTTTTGAGTAGAACGCCTGTCCCCTTTTTTGACCAACATCTCTTTAGATAAAATGGAAATACATCTTGCAGAGCCCAACCAGGCACGCAAATCCCAATTTAGCAAGCAGCAAAGCTTCACCTTCTATATAATTTATAAGGGCTTACAAAAACAAGTATGTCTCTTCCTCTTCTAGACAGCAGGTAACCTGTTTTACCCAAAAATGCAGTGCTGACAGCTACTTTCATACTGCAACTGTGTGAAAATAATGTTCATGGTTACATTTTTCTTGCAGTCTTGGAGCAGAAGATGGCAACCCCTGAAAATGCACCCGCCTGCTTCCGAAGCATGCTGCTTCTGTTTGGGATTGAGGCAGCTATTGAGAATCTGATCAAAGCGGTTGGCTTGGAAAAATGAATAGCAGCATGACTTATGACAGGTAGCAATTTCAAAAGTAGTTTTAATCAAGATATTGTGTTACACAGTCTATAATTTTATTGAATATAAACATTAAGTTATTTTCCATTTAGAAACCATACTCATAAAACATGCTATCTGTACAATTATGGCACGTTATATATAAATTGTCATGACATGAAAATAAATACAGCCATTTAAATACAAAAATGCCAAATAAAATAGTTACATGTACAGAGTGATTTCTTTATAAATTTATCTTTCTGAATCATTAATGTACCAGAGTGGTTTACCTTCTTACCATTTTCTAGACACCTGGAAAGTGTTAGAAGATCATGCACTGTCAAAATCAAGTCCATAAAAATCCATTTCAGTTCACAGCTCTGTAAAAGTACAGTGATTTTAAAATGACAAGAGAACAGTAAGAGACTCCTAGAACAAAGAGTTAAATAGCTTTCTCATTAAATTAGGGTGTAAGCAGACAATTTGAAGATTTCAAAGACATACTATGCTTAAAAAAAAAAAAAGGGGTAACTGTATGAAGTAACTTTTTTGCACAATGTAAGTGTTGAGTAGAGACAGCATTAAACCAAACAAGAAAGGACCACTACGCTTCTGTGAAGAGATGGACAAGTTACCTGCCACTCACTGCAGTACTTTGTTTTGATTTCCTACTTCTAGGGGGAAATTCTAGTAGGTAACGCATTATGAAAGCATCACATCTCATACATTCATCCCTGAAGAAACAAAACAGATTAGACAGATGTCTCGTAATCTTCCTTCACTTCCATCAGATGTACCACTAGCTCTCAGCATTTTCCCAGAGAGTTCCTGCTCTGCACTAGCTATCACAACCACATGACCTTATCCCAGCCAAACCAATACAACTGTAAGTCACATCCGTCTCTGGTAGGGAGCAAAATTGTTGTTGTTCCTGGAATCAAGGGGCCAAAACCACAAACCATGGACTCTCGAGTAATATTAAGAGAGTTCCTTTTCCAAGTCCACAGCTGCTCTAACCATGCAAGCTGTACAACTGCCTGCTCCGTTTATACATTAGGACAAAATACTATATAGCAATATTGAAATAGGTGGAGGAAATCAAGAACTATAAAGCAACAGTATGTTTATAATACAATAATTTTAATAATCCACTATTTGATCACTGAAATAGTCTCCTACTGTTCTGGTAGGTCGGGAAAAACTGACAGACCAGATCGGTTTCTGTCAGAATCTACAGCTGAGCAATGCCAGCGATTAAGTGTTGATGAACAGCAACTCTATAATAAAATACCTTGTTAGATATACGGCAGACTAATTTCAAGTTTGGAATCCAGTAGACAGGCAAAATTCATTGTTACTTTACCTACTGACATGTTACTGGTTTAGCTAGTTTTGTATAACCTTTAGTTTATTTCATCTTTAGCTCCTTCTTGCATGAAAATGAAACTGTTTGATCAGCACATACACTTCTATTTGCATAAGAAATGTGTCTAAAGTTACAGCATAAAAAAAATGAAACTTTCTGGCTGTGGATAGTCCTTCCTTCCTTCCTCCTCTTGCCTAACAGTTGGAGGATTTCTGGGTTTAAAAATGGCTCTCTCTCCCCCCAGGCTTTCTTTGGAAAGAAGGGGTTATCACCACTGTCAACTGCCTGCTTATTGCACTGTTGTAGTATCACATTTCAAGACCCTGTCCCAGAAAGGCACAAGCCATCACCGGGAGTTGGAGTACCAGAGACTGCTCACATGGGTCGCTGCCCACGGCAAAGCTCTGTTTTCTAGATTCCGTATTTCTTCCTTGAAGAACAGGGTTGTCTGGGTTTGCTTTTTGAATTTCAGGTAAAATGGAACGATTCAAACATTACATTGAGATCACAATATAAATGCATTTTTTTAAATGTTAACCTACATTATTTTGAAAAACATTACCAGTAAGCACACACTGTATCCAGGTAACAGCAGTTCACCGTAGCCTGAATTCACAGCATCTCTCCACATTTCAGGGTGTGTCGTCTCCAAGTATACTGGAAAAACGTCTGTAGATCTTATCATACTACCCTCAGTTTTGAATATATCCTCAGTCTCCAACTCAGGATCTTCCTTGAGGACGGCATTTACTGCAGCATCTCACAAGACTTCAGCTGCACATACCAATGGTTACAAAGTAAAGCCATCATTCAATTGCTGAAGTAGTGATACAAGCTTAGCTCCAGTACTCATCATGAGAAAGTGACCCCCTGCAGCTCCAGAGAATCAGATACTGTCACCTTTTTTCTGTGTCACTTAAAAAGACTGAAAGCAGCTGGTCATGCTATGCAGCATGTGGGATTATCAGTGAAATAATGCCAACATTTGACACAATCTGAAAGACCTGAAATAATCTGTAAAACTCAGAATACCTTATTCTTATAGCTCCATTTAAATTACGTAAGAGCGAGCTGTGGTTTCACCTTCAATAGCAGCATATAATGTATAGAAAATAAAAGACCAGTATGTCAGATGAGTTAAGACCAGCTATCACATAAAATTCAAAGATGCTTACCTTTAACCCTTTTCACTTAGTTTCAGAAGCTTTAGGTAGATACAAGGTGATCACAAAACTTCTGGAGGCAGTCTGGTGTTCTTAATCTATGCATTAGTACTTAAAAGTGTTCTGCAGTAACATGGTAGTTCCATAGATCAGTAACACTTGAGTGGCCACTTGAGTTTTGTTTTCAGTGGACTTAATGCTAAAGTTTTATATGAGGTTTTTGTCAGAGCATTCCCTCTTCTTACTAAGTAGGAATGAGACTCAAATCACAAGCTCCAAGGCAATTCTCTTGTTAGTAATTAGGCTTTCTATGTTAGTGCAATACTTCAGGAAAACCTTCAATTCAGTGCTCTTTCAATTCTAAGGAAGTAGACTTTTAGTATTAATTTGATCTGTCCTCTAGTTCCAAGGTATGGCACGTTATCTGTTCTGTCATTATTAAATACATTCATTAAGATTATATAGTAAATGCATGTTTTAGTGCTATTCCATGTCTTTGAAAAGGCATACCAATCAGAAATCAGGTATTAAAGCAAAAACTCACAGCTGAAAAATGCACTGAACACAATGGGGAAAAAAAAAAAAATCACCATAATTGTATTCCATTAATCTTTCACTTTCTAATGTGTTCAAATAAAAATAGCCTTAAGGAAACGGTTACACTTTATGGAGAACTAATGTGCAGTCTTCATTCTCTTTGAAGAGACTGGACATAACTGGGTCATCTTTGGCCTGTACATTCTTCAAATAATAGTTTACTATCTTGCCATCAAGTTTGTACTGATGAGGAATGCTTTCGTATGGTTTTAGATCGAGGTCCAGGACAGAAACAGAAAAGGTGAATCTTGATTTGGACGTTAGTACCACAGATCTTTGCTCAGAGCTGGAAAACAAAACCGTATTGCACTTCTGAGTCACTGAAACTAAAATTTTTTATTTGTGTATCCCGAGTCCCCTTGCAAAAGTGACTCTAGTGTCTATCTTGTAACTTTGATGAGAGCCTAAGAAAATAAACCTCAGCTAACGTAGCCTTTAGGAAACTACAGCTCCAGCTTAACCAGTCTTAAAGTGAACTTGCTGGTACCTCTTGCAGTCGTTCTCCTTTCAGCTTCCACACAACTTAAATCAAAACATCACTCTCAATTAGCGTGTCTTTGTGTTTAGTAAATCTAAGCTGTTTCTAGGTGGTACGCATACAAAGCAACAGCCTTATTAACCAGCAGACACAGAAAGAATCACTGCAACTCCTACTTTAGGTAATACAAATTAAGCATCCGAGCATAGTGAAGGATGCAGGACTTCCTACTCTGTCAAACATTGCACAAGCCATCTCCATTGTGAACGTTTAATTCAAGAACTGCAGGGCAAACGCAGAAAACAATATTCTCTAAAAATAACATGGCTTTGGTAAAGCAAACTCCCCTACATAAAAGCAGACTATTACTGCTGATACAAGTAAAAATGGGTAATATTTGTGGGAAAGCCTCCTGCCTTACAATGAGAGGTATCACCTCTTGATTATTGCCTTGCTTTTACTGATGTGCTTAATGAAGACTTCTGTTCTCTAATTAGGCGGTTAAAGGCAACTCATCTTGAAAAAATCTCACATATGAGGGACAGCAAGACAGAAAAACTGTACCTAGTTAAAACAATGTATATCTACTATGAAGAGTCAATTCAAATTTCAAGAAAGGAAAATATATAAAACCTTAATGCTTTTTATCAACTTAAAACTTTTCAGAAACAGACAGTTGTCCTAAATGTCTTAAATCAGAACTCTATGTTATTAATATGCTCACAGCCAAATATTTGGACACACCTCCTAAAAAGCCTACTTTTTTAAACAGTTACTTGAATTGCCTGAACTGTGCAAATGCATCTTCAATTTCTAAATGCGCAGGAGTTGTTCACAAGCAGGTGTCTCTTACCATTCATCTTGCAGACAGGGAGAAAGGGCAATCATGATGGAGCAGTCTTTAGCAGTCATCGCTATTCTGTACTGCTGCACCTATACAACATAAAAATAACATGAATTTTCTATTATATTTGTATTTGCCTTTAGTAAAGCATACTGTTCTTTATAAAAGGCATTAGTATACTCCGTATATTGGTATGTTGGCACTTTGAAGAGCTGGAAATTATCTCTATAACAGATGGTTAGCAGGAGCAAGTGGTTTTACAGCATCCTGTACAGGACTTGTGTTTATTTCCTACAGATATTTTTCTTGAAGGCCAAAACAGCACCAGTTCATGAAAAGGCTTCCTCAGTCTAGAAAGGAAATAATCAGCTTTATTTTTCTCTCAAGAACTAGTGCTAAACATGTTTGTTTTTAACTGCTTCTACCATAAGGATACACCCTGGCACAATTAACAATTTCAACCGTACAGACCTCTGACAAGCCAGCAGAGATGCTAACATGCTAACCATCCATTCCTGTTAGACAGCTGTTTATTAAAATTGACAGACTAAACAAGCTTCGACAATGTGCACAGGAAAAGTACCTTTGTTAACGCAAATGCTACTGTCCCGTCATCTTCAGTTGAAATATCTAGCAGCTTCTCATAAAATGCTTCATTGTAAGGTCCATCTATCTGTAATGTACTTCTAAATAAATTTTAAAAGAAAATTTACAGACAGCCAAGATGATTTTCAGTGAGATTTTTCTTCAGCACCCCAGATACTCAGATTAGAACAAATAAACACGGCAACAGGTTAATACTCAGAGATCTAACACCATGACCAGTCCCCATTACTCTCGTACCACTTGAGATATTAGGGTTTGGTGTTTTGGTTTGGTTTTTTTAAAGATGAATCATTCTTAATCCACTGCCACCTGTGTATTACTACAAGAACAGTATTTTTTTGCAAAAATGGGTAAGTTTCCAAATTTGTAACGGTTTGCAGGAGCTCCCAGAAGCCTTCCTGAAAATATTGGGGGTATACTCTTATCTGACAAGGTCCTGCTCTGTCCCCAGATTCCTAATGTGTGCTAACAAGGGGATGGCTTATTTGACCTCCTTAATACCTGAACTCTTGCTGAAAAGCTGAACCATAAAAGCAGGGTTTGCAGCACGCAAACACCGCACAGATGGAAGAATACACTTTCAAATTATTAATGTGTAAATATACAAGTAAGCCACACTGCAAGTGGTTTAAGCAGAACTTAAGGCCAACCTATCGCCCATGAGATAACCCTTCAACTCCAACCAGAGTCCAAGGCAGCTGGAGGAGCACAAGCAGCTACGTCTTGCAAGTGAAGCCAGAGTGCCCTCCTGTGAGCAACGGCAGAATTACAGGCAAATTACAGCCCGAGAATGTCAGACGCATCCAAGTCAAGGCTTTTGAGAGCAATTATTATTACAACTAATAAGCTTTATTTGAGAACAAATGTAGTAGCTTGCAATGCCCCGTATTTCTTCACCAGGCGAGAAATACCATAAGATAAAGATTTTTTGCCTCAAGTATGACTTGACAACTTGTGATGCGGGTTACAATCACGCAACAAGGGCAGGCTGGACAGCAGCAGATACTGGGCCATTATCCACTCACACCTTCCGTAAGATCTTGCGGGCACACGCTGCTGGATATCAAATTCAGGGTTTTAAAGGGCAGGTTGTACATAGGCCAATATAGACTTGAGAATGACTGTAAAAACATCATAATTACTGCCGACATAGTTCTAGCTCTGCAGGTACTACTGAAGGCAGGAAAACCACCCGTCCATTTTACTGGATCTTTCCGCAAATACGTAACCTCCACTACTAAGGAATGGGGCATTTCCTCTCTCACCCTGTTGTGAACTTCCCATACTCTTTACTTAAAAATTTTGGTCGAAGTGACTGACATCAAAACTTTTAAGAAAAAAACACATCTTTTATGTTATCTGGCATTTCAAGTTGAAATTCAGAATATGCAATACCATGAAGGAAGGTTGTATACAATGTAGAAGAGAGAACAAATGGGTGTGGCTGCATAGAGCCAATCTTGGCTGCATACCTCCTTAATCAGAACTTAAAAGAAAAGCCATCAAGTCTTACCTCTCTTCAGGAAATTCCTCTAAGTACTGTTCAACTCTACTGTACAAAGGATAGAGTCCTTCAATATCCAGCATGTCAAGCATCTGAGCCTGAAGGGTTTTATAAAGCAGACAACCCCTCGGTAAGCCAGAGCTTTCCAATTTATGTTTACCTAGAAGAAAATGTATTTTCAAATAAGGCAGACATGAGTGTCTCTTTGCTTCATTTTGCCATTACATGTGCTTGTTCCCAAAGCAAATCCAAATACTCCTTAGACCAATCGGAGAAAAAAAAATACCAAATCAAAACACTTCAGTTTCCAAACACGTGTGCCAGGTGCATGTACGTACCTGCACATTTAAACAGCATGTATTTGACTGCCAAATAAAACACCTGGTATACAACTCTACTCAAAAAAAACCCAAACCCGAAACCCACACGCTTCCATTGCAATCTACTTGTTTGAGTCTACAAGAGAAATTTTTCACATGAGTTTGAAGCCACCACAAATTCACTTTCAACAGTATGAACTGTTGGCAGAAAGTAATTTAGGATTTTGGATATTGGGTCTTTTTAGTATAGGATAAACAGATTTGTATTTGCTATCATTTCTGTAAGATAGCTCTTTCTCCACACAATACAACAAAACTGTCCACCAATGAAAAAGATCTTCCTCAAAAGCAGAGTAAAAACCATGCTGTTTGTATAATTAGGATAACAGGCAGCATCACGGATAATTAGAGCTTTACGAAAGTTATGCACCGAGGAATTAACATGACTTACAGTTTTCCAACTCTCACTTCCCATTTCTTTTCCCTCCAGTATTCATACCTGTCTCTACCAGGAGTGGAGAAGTAGAAGAAAAGAAAATGAGCTACACCCTCCCTGGCAAGGGCTGACAGGAGGAGCAGGGAAAGGCAAGAGATGCCATGTAGCAAACCAACCAAAGCAGCCAGACTTCATCACATACAGCATAAAAATTCCCCACTCATCTGAAATACCTGTGATGCTCCAACTGCTATTTTTTTTCTATTTTTCCTCTACTACCTTCTGAATTTATTTTTTTTCCCTGTCATTAGGGACAAAAGTGCTAAAAGGACTCACTACAAGGTCATATTAAAAACAATTATCTAACAGTTACGCAGCTCAGAACTCATTTTTAAAATGTCACTAGGACTCCACTGTTTCCCTTCTCCCATCGGTATTAAACAGCAAATTAGAGGCAAAGATCTGAATTTTTACATGATAACAGTTAATTATTGACAGTGCTCAAGAAATTATCTCTTACCATTTCTTACTAGCTCCTTATTAAAAGCGCTTGCTTCACAGTAGCTTCTTCCTTGTGAAATGGGAACTGTCTTCATATCACCTGCCCTGCAGGCATCGGTACTACTTAGTAGCGTCATAGTTATAACATGGATTAGTTCTTTAACAATTGTCCTTGTACAGTGTGGTCCACTGATCAACCCATTGGAAGGAAAAAAGAAAGGTTTTAAGTGACGAGCAAGTTCGTTCCAGTCAGAGACACAGTCCTGGTCATCTTTACAGCCATAAATTAGTTCCCCATTCTGCAAATGAGAAAAAAAGATTTAGGTACTTCACGAAATCCAGTTATTCGTACTTAGTTAACCAAAGCATCAGATGTAAAGACACACAGCACAGAAAAATGTGTAACAGTCTGCATACAAATACACGCATTCCCAATCTCTTATAAATTTGTCCTCAAGTTTAATCAGATACCACAAGTGAAAACCTTTGAGTTAGCACCAGAAAGCCCACTTAAGTCAAGTGCTACTTTCCCAACTTAATCAACTGTAAATAATCAGACTAACAGAAGTGATACTTGGCACATTTTCCTATCGCTTCTTTTTCAATAATGTCAGTAGTGAAAAAGCACCACGTAAAACAACCTTCTTTTAAAAGCCAAATTGGAAAACGGAAGGCTATAAAAAGGGGCAGAAAAGGTGTCAGTTACCTGTACTAATAGAAAAAACAGAGGAACTGTTCATACAAATTTAAGTAATTCAAATAGCTTCTTTAATACTAAGAACTAAGTTGTAAAGAATCTTACTTCCGAGAATTAATCTGAAAATCTGCATAAGCCATCAGTTACTGCTTTATATTTTTCCTCCATTACTTCCATAGAAAAGGTAACTTTTTACTTCCTCAGTGAGGCATGCTGTGCATTTGGCTTGCGTGACTGCTGTAACAGTCATTTCTAAAAATATTTACAGCAACATGCAAAGTTCTCTATTTTCTTCCTCCTGAAGAAGCACAAAATGTTTTAAAACATTGGTCATTTTTAAAAGTCCTTTTCTATTAGTTGTTCCTTGGCAATTCTTTCAGACTAAGTGGTTCTGGGAAATTATTATTTACCTGTCCTAACTTACAAAATCTAACTAAGAATTTTCCCCTTTTCTTCTTTTGGTGGGGTCCAATAGCGATGGTGCCGATTAGGTAGGTTCAAAGTAGGGTCTTGACTGTTCAGATGCTGAAGTCAATTTGTCTAAAAGCCAAGGCAAAAAAAGCAAGCAGAGAGATTTGATTGTTTACCTTAAATATTTTCAAGTTGTTCTGTGCCTCCTGTAATAAGCTCTTCAAAGCAAAGTGCATTCTCTGTTTATTTCTAGGGGGGAAAAAAAAATAAATCCAAGAATGTTTTATCACAGCCTTTAGATGTTTACACCCATGCCTGGAGAGCTCTATGGAATCAGAACTGGGCACCTGAAGTGAACACATCTATTAAAAGCACATTACTCACGCTGAAGTCACTGCAAAGACAAAGTGACTATTCGCAATTAGAACTTCAAATCTGAGTAAACTAAACGGCTCTCAGGTTTAATGTTATATAGCAAAAGGCACTGGTACATTAATAAGCAACTCTGATTCCTGACATAGGTGTAAAGAGGTATATAGCACCAAAAAGTAAAAGTCAGACAAGCAGGCATTGACTATCCTTAGTACTACAGTGAAAGTCAAAAGTAATCTGAGAAAGAAGTCTGTAACACAGATTTTTTGGGAAAAACACAGAATCAAGTCATACACTTCTTACCCTGAGAAGAGATCCAATGGGCAATATTTACTTGGTCGCTTCCATTTTCCGTTCGCTACCTGTTGAAAACCAGCACACCACTGCTGTTAATCACTTTCTGGAATAACTGCTCTCAGTTATGTTAATAGTCAAGTGTGTGGCACTAACATGCTGACTTCGGAAGTCCTGTGACATTTAAAACCCTTTGAATGTACCATTCATGACTACTAGCGGTCTCCCTCGTTGTATTTAGCTCAAGTCACTCAAATTGCATTCACAAATGGAAAGCATGGAGAAAGGTCACATTAAATTACACTAAGGCACAGTTATACGATTTCAGACATATAATGGACATTAGTCAAACGAATTCCATACATGTTACATGCTGTTGTAAGTTACAGAATGCCACCATGCATTTGGTGAGCTGTACTTGAAAGGAAATTTGACACCGGCGCGTACCAAATCAGTGTTAATAGTCCTGAAAGACTAATCTGGTATTTCTTTGCTTCCAGCTTCCCACAGAGCTTGTTCTATCTCTCACTAAACAGATTCACACCCAGCAACTCAGGTGTGTATCCACCTACTATCTTTAGTCATATCAGAGATTTAAGCAACAACATGCAAGTTTCAATGGGAAAGTAAGACTGGAATAGCAAATAAAGCACAGTGCAGTCAGAGGAAAGCAGGATGACTACTGAAAAAAAAAAAAAATTACCTTTAGATGCTGATGCATACAGTAACGACACACCTTGTGCTTTATCTCCTGTGAAACATGGCTGGAAAAAGGAATGAAGCCACACTTCGGCTAAAACAAACAAACAACCAAAAGATTATGAATGTATTTCTTTACAGAAATATAAGAGCACACAATATGCAAATCTTTCCAGTTAAAGGAAAATAAAGAAATAATTTGAAAAACAAAAACAAAAAAAGTCAACATCCAACACTTAAAAGCTTAATATATGTCACTATATATTTTTCCCAATTATTTTAGAGTCCTCACATAAGAAACAAGGACACACAAAACTGCTCTGGCCTACAAAAGGCCTAATAATACCTGGGAATTTCCCAAGTTTTGAAAGATCAGGAATTGGAAAAGGGAGGGGGCTATTTCATCCTATGGGTCACAGTGAAAGCGGTAAACTTTGCCTTATCCCACTGCTGCATTCCTTTGAAACTGCTCTCGTCAATATGTGCTTAAGAAATGCAAACAAAACCCCCAGCAGGATCTTTTCCTATTTGATACCTTAATCTCTATGCAGAGGATTGGCCGGTGTTCCACAAAACGATAGGTCTGCAGCCTGGTAAGATTAGGAAGGCACATTGCATAACCACTAAGAGCGTCCATATCTTTATCACAGCGAGACTCTGGGGAAAATGAAAAAAACATAACACAAACAAGAAAATTAGGCGCATGGGCGTTCATTTTACTCTGTAGTTATCTTGTTCACCAGGTGGGGGAGTGGGAACAAACTTAGACAGTACACAGCTTAGCAGGCTTTAGCCAATTATACACCTGCATAAATTCTGCCCCCCCATTATCAACACTTGTTCTCAGTTTCCTCAAAACTGGCCTAGGCATACAGAGTGCCTCAAGAGCTGCTTTAATGGCTGGTTTCCAGCTCATCCCAAGAAAGATGTCAGCGAGAGGCCTGAAGCAGCAAAGGTGTGCATTCAACTGGCTGACAACAGGTAGAGAGACTACTGTATTCAAAAAGGTGATCTCATGTTTGCTTACTGAAATTGCATGAATTGCCACCCCCCAGTCTAGTCAAGAGGAATCTGTGAAAACTGGCAGGAATATCATGCACTGTTCAGACAGAAGTGTAAATCTAAACAGAACCTGCCAAGTGGCTTCCCTGAACTCCTCAGTCTGTAAGCAGTGCTTTTTCAAGGTCTAAAACATCTGCCCAAGGTTTGAGATCAAGATGTGCTGTATTATAAAACAAAACTGGTAAGAAGCAATCAGCTGAAGAAACACTTCTCAATGAGAACTAATCTCTTCCTAGCCATTCCAGTGCTTACATCAAAATAATAAATAGGCGAAAAGCAACACTCAAGGAAGAAAAGTTAGCTTCCCTCTCCTCACAAGCTCACTACTTAGAACAAGAATTTACTCTGCTACAACCACCCTTTTAAAAACAGCGTTTTTGAATACAGTCCAGATTAACAGTCCTAAGAAGAAACAAAGTAGCAAAATGATCTCAGACTAAGATTAAGAGGCATTACACAGATAAATGCCTTTAAATAACCTCCCTCCCACACATGTCCTTTGGGGAAAGGGAACAGGACAGAGAAAGGTCTGCAAGATTTTAATTTAATAAGAACATACACTCCTGGATTTTCAGATATCTGTTACTAAAGAGACACACAGAATACATGTGTTCACTTACAGCTTCCATTGCTAAGAAAAATGTCCATTCTGAAAAAAATATTGCAATAGGGAAAAAAAAAAAATCATCTCAAACAGAAGCCTTATTAGGCATCAGCCTATAATTACATGCTGTACTTCACTAGGATGAGCAAGAAGAAACCACCTTTCTACAACAAAATGCTGGGGTTTGTTTTCTTTCTCTAAGCTTAAGCAAAAGTACGTTCACGTTCAGATGAAAACCACACCCAGAAATCTGAAGTATTAGAGAAGTTCCTTCTTAAGGTAGACAGGCTTATTGTGAAAGATAGTATTAAAGCAAATTCTTTCCTCAAGGTTTTAAAAAATTCCTGTTAAAAATGAACAATGAGATTTGCTGTTATAAAGCAAGAAATACCACTTGGATGGCTCCTCACAACTGCGTTTCTTCTCTAAAGAAATGCCCGCAAGCTGCAGACACACAAAATTTAACTTTAACAAATACAGCCAAATTCTATTATTCACTTCTATCAGAGTATCATCAATTCTGTAGCTTTTATTAGACATTATTTACTTTCCTTGCTGGTTCCAAAGTGCCAGAAACCGTTTCCTCAAAAAGGTGAGGACAAGTCAGCAATAGTGAGTGTCCTGTGCTCACTATATGTAAATTAATTTAATTTTTTCCTGGATCAAAGGGATCAAAGTACAGTTACCAAATAATTTAATACAACATTTTTCTTCAAGGAATTCTGCTAAAGCAGGAGTTTCTGGTCATTCTCAAGAACACTTAAGAACATAACATGAACACACCATGAGGGACATCGTCTCTTTGCCCATTTTAGAGCTGACACCTTACTGTACTTTTAGCCATACATGAAGAACAATGCACCCAAGTGTTGCTGATGAAGAATGATGACACCAAATTCTGTAGCACTTCACACTCAATGCGTCAGAGATTGCCAAACTTTGAGTCTTGCAGCACGTTCCAAAAGGTTTCACAAGGTCAGTGCACCCTTACCTCACACGCTTGTCCCCTTCAATCCCCTCTGTCCAGAGGACTAGAAAAGTGTACTTGCACTTCCTCGCTGGATAGGGACCCCAGAGCACCATGTCCATGAGGAGAAATCAAGCACAGCCCCATATCCCAGAGAAGCTCATTAAACTTTAAAGGCAGCACAGCCTGTAGCACTGCAACCCCTTGCAATGAGACATGTCAGCTATCAGGAAGAAAGACGTGAAAAGCTGGAACGTGAAACTGCACACTGCTTGAGTGCTATGACTCATAGGATGCGAGATGCTTAGCCCCACGTGAAATACTAACATTGAAAACAAGACAGTTTAGTGGGGAGTTTCTGAAACTATCTTCCTTCCAACGCTCTACTGCACAGTCCCAGAAAAGAAACTGATGGAATCGAAACAATTCTTTCAGGACGCATCTTCCACCTCCCTCACTGACCATTGTAAAGGACTTCACAGCAAGGTAAAAGCTTCCTCAAGAATTAAGTAAACACAGGCTTACAGAGGATCCCTTTCCCCAATTTGATCAAACTAGTATCAGATGTAACTTTTAATTCTAACACACACCCACTTTTTTCACAACAAACTTTCAACCTGTCATTGTCTAAATATCAAAAAAAGTTTCCTCATATTCTAAGGTATGATGCTTTTTGGCTTTATAATACAACAAAATGCTTTACAGCTTGAGGAAGGCCCCCTTTTTAATGCTATCCTAGCACTTACCTGGCCTCTCTGGCTGAATTTTTAAACAGAGCTGTCTTACGAAGTCTAAAGGCAGCTGAATAATTTCCTATTTAAAAAAAAAAAAAAAAAAAAGAAAAAATATATTTCAACACAAAAATTAATATCCAGTTTGGGGGTCTTAAAATGGAATATCGAAGTTCAGTGGATGTTAACAACAGTATACTAAATGATACAGTCAGCAGCTTCTCCCTCTGGTTAACCATCTATATGAAGACCTGTACCTGCAATCACATGCAATACTATGAAAACCAAAACCTAATTTAAGTAAATGCATGAGAAAGAACATTTTCAGTGAAAGTTTGATGTACATGAAGAAACCTGTACCATTGTGTTTTTTTCACAAATTTAAAAAGTCCCATTTCATCCCATCCCATGTCTCACATCCCACCCTTCTAAGGCAGAATTGTGTAACTCAAGTTCCAGGAGAAGGTGTGACTCTTCCACTCAGGTATCTGATGTTCAGTTAACTGGATCTGGCCGCTCTGAAGAACAGAGTGAGTGGCAAGGAAAAAGGCTACCTCTGACTGCACAGAAATCAAGACAATTCACATGAACCAGATTTCTCCCCTTGTTTTGCAGTTAGTCTAAAAATATCTCTCTCTCTCACACCTCTCATAAGTAGCTTGAAATAGTTCAAACCACAGAGTACAATCCAATCACCTCATCAGCACAGAGCACAATCTTGTTCTGATCCAAATGCTTTTTGTGTGTGTGTCTTGCTCAGGGATATCTGCAAACTCTATTAATTCCTTTTACCAGCATTGAGGGTTCCCCAGAACACTTCAGTGTTTACAGTGCATAAGCCATATATTTTAAGAATAAAACATTTACCCCATGGTGAACATAGTTCTCCCCAAAGAACTGCTTCATGACATGTTTTCCAAAGTCTACAATGTTTTGCAGATGGTGTAGTATTTCCTCTGAAGTCTGGAAGACAGAAACATGGTAATTTAACTAGGAAATAATGATAAACAGCACTCAAGAATACATATACATACTAGTCGATGATTTAGCAAAGTAGCTTAATTGCTCTACTGAGTTTGGTAGGTCAGTGCATGTTGAAATTAAACAGACACATGAAACGTGTGCTACATTTGTTTCCCTACTGCTGTCTGAGAGGTTGGGATAACCAGGGAAACGGTCACAAGAGATGATTCTTCTTCTTAAGATTCATGGGGAAAATGGACAGGGAAAATAAAAAGGAAGAGGGGGAAATTACTCAAGATCTACTCTGTCTTTGACCACTATTCTTAAAACAGCTCAAAGAATTGTTAATAGTCAAAAGAGATGCACAGCATGCCTTCTTACCAACAGGTGAAGCACAGGAGAGGCTTTCAGTGCTATAAAATACTTCACCTGGAGATTTGGAAGAGAATGGCTGCCAAGAGTGAGCCACATGATAAACCTCTGCATGAACAGGTACAGAATTTGCCAAATCCTGCCCCAGACAATGAAATATCTGACTGTAATGTCATTTTCTGTTAATTTTATGTTACGTGTCTATAAGGAAACAAAAAAGTTCTTCTACAAGACAAAACTGCCAAGCTAGATAGAAGTGAAGCTAAATGAGTACTGGAAGCAGGACAGCAACATCAGCAGCGTTAGCGCAGCCTGACTTTGACAGACTTCTGCTCATTAAAGAGGTAGCAGAGCAGCTTAACAACAACTTTATCCCATTCCCAGCACTCCAGCATACTCTGGTTCTCTGCATAGTATTTTATTGTTACAATAGACAATCTCCAAGCTCCTGTGTCCTTTTGCTGTTGCTTTTCTGGAAAAACACTACTTTGCCTACCACTGTACACTATAAAGCACTGAACCATATAGATTTACTCTTGGGATTGAGTAACAGTGGAGGAAGAGGAAGTGCAACACTCACATCCAAGTTAGAAAATCAGAGAGGAAAAAAAATAAATAGCAGGAGGGAAAAAAAATAAACAAAGCAGACTAAGAGAAAATAAAATGCTAGGATAGGACAACACTCGCATAATGACAAAACTTAGAGAAAGGAGGAAAGACTACACCCAACACAAATCAAAAATGTTTATAGGTAAATGGAGATTGTCACTAACCAAGCAATCTTACTAACTTTGTTTTACAATAGCTTCATTAATAGGTAGGTATTTTTTTTCCCCACCAGAAGGGTTTGTTACCTAACAAACTTAGACAAGTTGTGTCGGACAAAGAAAGATCAGCTTGTTACTGTGACACAGGTCTGCTAAGACTACATACCAACTTTAATATTCTTCCTCTAGCACGATTCGTTTTCCAGACTGAAGCAGCAATACACAATACTGCATTAATGCAATAATGCTTTACAGAAAGAAAAGTCACTACAGTAACACATATTACTACCCACTTATTTCAGTAACATACAGTACTACATACTGTTACTTCAGTATGCAAAGCACTAACCAAAAAACCTGATCCTTTGGAGCAAGTAGGAAAAGTACAGTTTTTCCAAAGAACTTATGCAGCACATCTAACACTCTATAAAGGCCAGGACAGCACTTATTCTTTAAAATGCTTGGCATATTGTATGTGGAGCTGTTTCTCGGAACAGCTCTCCCTGAATCCTTTTAAGAGAGCCAAAATAAGCTTGGAGTCTCTTCACAACAGGCAGTCTTCCACTGCTTGAGTCTTAGAACAAAACACACACTATGATGCCTGACTAACTGTCTCAATTGCAGTCATTTGGTCTAAAGAAGCGTATTTAAGAAAAAATAATTAATAGGCAACAAGATGTGTGAGCAGGCCACCCACATGGGTATGTAAAAGGATATTTTACAGCAGCGTTGTTCAGTCTGTGTTTTCCAGGAAGGCCAGTGCCTCCATCAACCAAGGTCCCTTGGAGAGGACTGCCAGCAGCCCTGAGCTCCTTCACTCCGCTTCATCAGAGGGCAGAGATAGCACCGCTGGTGAAACCCCTGCTCCTCACCCCTCTACTGTCACCCTGTGCAAACACACTGCCTCCATCTTCCCTTACATTTCATTTGTTCCAGGCTAGGGAAGAAGTTTCTTTGCAGAGGGGAAACCCCCCAGCCATTTAGAACAGTTTTAGTAACGATCTTCTTCACCTGGTGAAGTGGGAAACAGCAATTCTGAGCACATACTATAGCAAAACCTTCAATTTATATACAGATTTCTGCCCTTTTAATGACAACATAACCTTTTCTTTAACCTATACAAGTTCTGAACAGTGAGAACAAATGTTACATCATCTCATGCAGTAACAGAAATCTCAACTAATTCCCCACTTACAGATTATTCTGACCTGATTTGCTGATGTACACAGTACTCATGAGCTTTTTTTTTTTTTTTT